>CM056200.1:18481659-18831659 GCA_029692085.1 Gymnothorax javanicus | reverse complement strand
ATCGGATACAGAATGTCAGTCGGTCAACCGAAATGAGTAAAGTTAGCTTGTCATTGAAACTGGTTTGGAGGAAAACGCTCATATAACGAACGTTAGATTAATAACTCGATTAAGTCTAATGTAGCTAGTTTAAGGGTTAGCTGCATTGCGTAATATGAATTACCACCAAGTCTGGCTAGCGTACAGTCTGGCTCATGGCCAACTGACATTAAACAGCATACCGGATCCAGTGTCATTTTTAACTCAGTGATGGTAACTAACGTATGAAAACTACTTACCCTGCTTTACACGCTCAGTGCGATTCCACTATTTTGTCCTGGTTTGACCTTAATGTGCTGTTAATGGGGTGTTTGGCTTTTCTGCATCGACTGCCAGCACTTCGCCGTGACTCAATGTATCCCCACCTGTTCCGTTAAAAATTCTGACGTCATGGATATATCCTTGTGTAAAATAGCTAAGGCCTCACTGGACAACTTTGCCGGGCAGGTTGGATGCATTTGGTAAAATACAAACCGCAATAATTACGGAATATGAGCGAGAGAGTGATGCTCGAACTTCTGCTGTGCTGTTCTCAATACGGACCTTAGCTGCGTCGCATGGGGCGGATAGCAACAGTAACTAAGGGGGGAGGAGCTGGTCAGAGCAAGTCGGAAAGGTCCATTTAGCAAAAAGCGTTGCACTTTAGCTGACACTCACTCTGAACTTCCTGCGGAGGGCACTGTTGAGCAGGAAGTCGTCCTTCCAGCTGGACTGCATCTCCTGCAGCTCAGAGAGTGAAGGCAGCGCAGCTCGGAGTTTCTCCTGATCCCGGCCCCCGTGGTCCAGCTTATACATGGCATCTGTCTCCAACTTCTCCTTCTCACTGTGCTCTGGTATGCCCCCACAGGAGAGAGACCAATCAGACACACCCACACAGCAGAGACAAAAAACAGATAAATCCGACAGTCAGGGACAGACACACACAGTCAGACATGCAGATCAGAACCACAGAGACACGGATAGAGTCACATTAGTCAACAGGGTTTCCTCCAGGATTTTTTGAAACTGTGGCGGAGGGCTTCAGTGTCGGGTCAAAATTCAGCATTATCAGGTGTGGCCAGTTTTCATTAATCAGCACGTAGGCGATGTAATAATTGAAGTCTATGTGCACGGAGGTATATCAGTTTCACGTGCGTCACGGTGGATTTCACATATAATATGAAAACAGATTATGACTCCGGAATTGGAATTAAATAATCATGAAGATACAATTAGGTAGAGCAGGATGTGCTCACAGCAAACACAGAAGTTAACATCGTAGTTTATCGTTTTGCAAAGTGAACAAAATATTTTTTCTCTAATCGTTGCACACATTGCATTAAGAAGAAAGCAGCGCGTTTTACTGCCGATGGATAATTTTTATTATTCATTGGAAAACGTGTTCATCAAGCAAAATGATTGACAACAGGTCAAGAATTATTAGCGCACATTTTAACTTAACAAGGAGAACTGGTGACACCCGATTGGCCTTAGGATTTCTGGCGTTTATGTAAAGTCATTTTACATAGGCGTGGCGGCTTTTATTTTGCCGTGGCGGTGCGCCACGATCAATTACATGTAGCGGAAACTCTGGTCAAACACACTTGTCAATCACATACAATCAAAAGCATTGAAGACAGAACTCCGTATATAGAAACTGACCGAATTCAGAAAGCCCCTGTACAAACTGGTAGACAGCAGGCACCAGGACAGTACAAAACATAACGTGTTACGGGAGAAAGACAGAGAGGTGCAGAGAGAGGGAAAAACAGATGACGAGAGAGACACACAACTGAAAGTCACTGGGAGACTCAGCGACAGGGCTTCAGCAGCAGACAGACAGTGAAATACTGACACACACGGCGAGATGAGAACCTGTCGTGAGGATCTGCTCGTTGTCCGCCATGTCCCAGCGTTCCTCCTTGCGACTAGCGCCACTGACGATGACGTAATCACAGGAGGCCGGATCCGTCTGCATCTCGATGTAGTTCACACACAGGTGACACTTCATCCTGAATCTGAGGAGATGGGTCAAGAGTGATTCACTGTACCAGTACAAGAGTGATTCACTATACCTGTACAAGAGGAATTCACTATACCCACACAAGAGTGATTCACTATACCCACAAGAGGGATTCACTATACCTGCACAAGAGGGATTCACTACCACACAAGAGGAATTCACTATTCCCACACAAGAGGGATTCACTATACCTGCACAAGAGTGATTCACTATACCTGTACAAGAGGAATTCACTATACCCACACAAGAGGGATTCACTATACCCGCACAAGAGGGATTCACTACACCCATACAAGAGGGACTCAATATACCCACACAAGAGGAATTCACTAAACCTGCACAAGAGGGATTCACTAGACCCGCACAAGAACCAGGTAAAGAAAATGTTCTTTTTGAATGGGGCTGTGATTACCCACTTTACTCATCCCTCCCCTCCTTACCTGTATATGGGAGTGGTGTAGTAATTCCCCACTTTCTTCTTCTCTGCATTATATCGTACTCCTGTGAAACAATGACACACAAAATAATTATTGTTTCCAAATTGCAAGTTTCAGCCCCTCACATAGCAACACATTCAGAACATATTTTGTAATCGCAGTCCTCACAAACAATTATTGTTGTTCCACCATTAAATTTCTAAATTGATATTAAAAAAAAAACCAAATGACCGGATCGCCCAAAATATGCTTTTTTTAAAAGGAAACATATAGGAAATTGAAAGTTTGACAGCAGGATTGTCAATTGAGTCTCATTCAAAAAACAATGCTGACAAATGCTCCCCTCTAGTGGAAGACCGTAAGGCCCGCAAGGTAAACAAGGCATGGGTCAAGCCAAGGGATGACTTTTCAGAGTGTCTACACTTAATTTCACAATCAACCCTCAGCCAAATAACAAAGCTTTTCATTGATAAAACATTTCATCAACAACCTATGGAATAACTGACAGAGAAGTGGAAATAAGCATACACAATGGCAATAACAGCAAAGGTTCGAACATACCCATGCCAATGTGGTTCTTACAGCCGTCACACCAGATGTTGTAAGGCATCTCAAATCTGAAAAGAGAAACGGAGCCCAGTGCAGTCAGAGAGTGAGGAGCTATAACTGAAATAAGGTTTCAGCTGCTTCAAGCTGAGGCAGTTTAACAGAGAGCTCATCACTCATGCACCCGTGTCCTGGAGAAAGCCTGAGCAACTCCACAGGAGTTCATTACTTCTCTTGGTTCAACAAATGTCCAGCGGAATTCATGTGTTAATTTGACATTTAAAGTAAACGCAAGTTTAACAGTAACCATATTTATGCAGTAAGCGATTACTTCACAAAATTTTTGACCCATTTAATGCAAAGGGATCACTGAAAAAGATCACCATATTTTACAAAGGAGACATTATCAAACATGCCAACTCTACTGCTTTTGGGGAATTTTATTCACCTACCGATTTTGAAATCGCCCTCCTTTGAAATCTACCGATTTTAATAAATTTCAATAAGTTATTCATTTGTACGTGTGCACACTTTATTTTTCACATTTAATCTAGTTTTTTTTTTTTTTTACTTTTGAAATAATATTTGTTTAATCAAATAATGACTAAAATCGCCAACACGGATGTTCGTAAGGATGTGTACATACATACGGCGCGCGTGTGCAAAGATGATGTCCTGTACACTCCGCTCTTTGCTGCGTTAAGCCGCTTTCACACTGGACGCGAAACAAATTTTTCTCACAACAGATTACATTCAAAGTCAATGCAAAGATGCGAATACATGCGCTCACACACGAAAAAAAGCAAGAAATTACAATGTTTTCAACTCTATATGGAGTGAACAATACGAGTGCATCGGTCCGTCAAGCCTTAGTCAGTCCCATGCATTTTGTGAAGTGTGTACGTGCGATTTTAAGATGAATCGTGGCGGTAGTGCAGACGTTAAAAACATTTATATAGCGATAAACACATAAAAAATGAGCAAAGTCAGCTGAGAAAAGCAGATCAGTTTTTTGGTATGTTCAGACCATATACATCTCATGAAGATGGCGTCACAATGGCAGAAGCGCTCGAGCAGGGCGGTCATTATTTGCGGTGAGAATTATGCAGCTGAACTCTTTACCTCAGGTGGTACTTGATGAGTCTTGATGAACCCAACCTAAGTCTAAACCAGACTGAAATAGTAGCTGCAAAATGTTTTTCAGTTCCAAGAATGCCGCACAATTTTGAAAATAACTGGGCGCTAAGGTCTCAAGTGTTTTACATCCACACTTAGTCCAAATTGCCGCATAGTTGGGCATCATATGCAAAGTTGCTTGGCAATAAGTGCTCACTACATTGATATTATTTTTGTAAAATATTGGGATTGAACTTCTCCACCATAATTGCAGACAATCATTTTCTGGAACTAGAATAGGATGAAAAATCTTTTCCCGGACCTCTTACAGTCCTATTTGAACACAATAGGTTGACCAGGGGAAAGATTGTTTATGTCCACAGATATGCCACACTATGCAGGGGTTCCTTGAAACATGGCAGCCCCTACGATAGCAGATGATGGCATCATACAGACCCTTTAGAAGTTTGTTGTCGGAAAGTAGTTGGCCGATTGTGATGAACTGGGTGTCAAATGAATGATGAATTGGTAAACCTAATGATGTCTCCAATAACTTACTATGATTGAGATTCTATACTTTTGGTTACTTTTTTGGTACTTTTTGGTTTTCCATTAAAGTATTCATGACTACTGGTACAGTACAAGGTGTCTTTAAGGTTGTGCTGTCTGTATGTTCAGGGTTTAAAGTGCTTTATTCCATAAACGCAGTTATAATTCTGCCAGAATGTGTCTGTTGAGCGCCATTTTGATCTCAGAGCTCCTGACTCTGGTAAGGGGGGGCTCTACCCCCCCCGGGGCTCCGGGGCGAATACATCCCGATTAAGTGTCCAATAATCTACCACTTTCTCCTTTCACTATGTTCGCATGTATGCATTATGATGACCCATTTAGCAACATAACTCCAGTGATGGACTGAGCCCTCACAGAAGAGCTGGAAAAAGAGATGCAAGTCAGATTTCTGTTTAACACCCATGATAATTAACCAGGCATGCCAATTTCAATGTTCATTTCAGTTTTGATGCTATATTGAACGGCAATAACTTAAGAGGGAATTTCAAGGATCAGTAATTGGTGATCATTTATTTTTCTTGATCGGAAGAGAAAGAAATGGTTTAATCACTGTGAAAATGTTATTATTTTGTTGGCAATCGGGTCATTCCATATGAAATCACCCAAAATGGGAGGTGCTCCCAGTTTGATGGTTTCAGAATTGCTTCGTTTGGTGATATTTTGTTGCCTGTAATGAGCAAATCAAATCTCAGGTGGTTTCAAGTAGATATCTCCTTCCGTTCTCATTTTATGGGCCCCGAAAAAAAGCCCATAAAGTTAACCCTCTGGTCACAGTTTGTGACCATTTTCAAAGGGTTATAACCGATGAACTAATAAGGGTACAAATTTCATTCTTTCAGGATTTGTTTATTCTGTCTGATAGTCTGCAACACACCTTTTAATATAGTGGTTAACCCTTTGAGTGCTTTGCAATTAACCCCTAAACATTGAAATTTGGTACCAAACATGTCGATTTCAAATGAAATATTATGCAAGTATCCTTAGAATGTTCCCTTTGCCATTTACATTGTTGATGGTATACCTGATGGAGTTTCAAATGAAGGTAAAAACATCTTTCTATCTTCATCCAATTTGGAGAAACATTAACCCCTTTTCAGCTGATTACCGAAACGGTGCACTTTTTGACCCTCATTTTGACCATGTGGGCCTGTTTTGATTTTCAAAAAGTTGGCCTCAAATGAAAGCTTATTCAAAGAACTTAGAAATGCAACACAATCAAACTTGGAACAAATACTCCTACTTGGAAAAATAAGAGCCCTTTTAAGCGCTATTTACACATCGGCACAACTACTCTCAGCAGGCAGAGGTAATAAAGAGGAGTAATCACACAAGCTCCCTGGGAGAGGTAATAACAAACGCCTCACCGTATGATGAGGATCCCCTGGGAGAGTTTCCTGGCTCTCTCGCGCAGCGGGTGGCTGTTCCGGTATCCATTGAGAGAGCCATGCTTTAGGAGAGAGGGAGAGAGGGGACGTGATCATGCTGGATCGCTGCACAACCACATCACACTCACAGAGCAAATAAAGGCTGTGGAGCGGACATTATCGATGAACAGTACACAAACAATCATTCAGCAGCTTTAACACCCTCCTCATTTACACATTCTCACAGCTTCATTAACTCCCAATGAGCCTCCCCATTAATCACATCCTTACCCCAGTCAGTGCCGCACTCACCTTGGCTGGATCAAAGTCCGGAGGGTAGTACTTGTTCACTCCTTTCCTCTCACCCTGTGGGGATGATGTCAGGCAATGTCAATCAACGACTCCTTCAAATCGACAATACGAGCATCAAAAGGCATAGCAAATCAGGACAAAGGACATTAGAACAATCAATTGGCTTGTTTTCCGCACACCACTAATCAAATGAGAGCATTTGTTGGCCTAAATTCTGTGAGAAATATCTTAGCTGCATGTTTTTAACGACTAGTGATCCAATCTTGCCGATATACATCGATGTCCTCATTGCAAAACCGTTCCATATGAATTTCCTCATCAGATCCAACACAGATTAGGCCTATATCACGCGTGTGCACCATGCTCATTCTTACCTTTCGTCACACTCACAGACGCCAAAATCCCAACACTTACCATCCTGACGGCGGAGGACCGGACTCTTCCTCAGACTACAGGTGAGCTGGGTGTTCACGCCTGCCGGGTCCTGAAACAGCAGAAACTGAACTTTGAGTGGCCACACATTCGTTGTCGTGAAATGCACGGCAAGGGTGTGATCATTTTAATTTACAATTAGCCAGCTCAAATGGGAAAGCAAGAAAATGCCGAGTTTGATCCTGCAACAATTACGAACTATAAAACAACAAAATTGACAAAAAGTTGGATCTCGCCGCCGCCTCTGGTGATTGGTTTGGCTAATGCCCATAAAACTCATGCAGTGCCCGGGGAATCTGTGCCAGCTCCGGACGGGCCGACTGCTTGTTGCACTTCCATGGGGGCAAAGCAATTCACCCCTCAAGTGCGAAGTGGAGCGGATGTATGGCAGTGGAGAAGATGGAAGGATAGACAGACTGACTGAAGGCGCTACTCCACTAGACAGTTTTACTGTTAGAGGTTGCTGTCGGAGAGAAAATCTCTAGTGGATAACGAAAGGACAGTTACTTCAGAGAGTGCAGAAAAACTTTCGGAAGTTTGTCGCAGAAGTTATTGGTGTCAAGTGGAAGGACTATTGAAACAATGTCATAATGACTCGCGACAGCTCTCTCAGAGAATAGAACCGGTTCTATTTTGGGGAAGCTACTTTCGGGAAGCGCAATAGTCCGTGAATGGTGTGGTGTATAAAAGGGCGTTGTGCGGATTTCTTCCTATTTGACAAAAATGGCAAGCACTAGTGGCCAAGAATGGACGAAATCGAGACATTTCAGCTGATAAACAGCTACCAAAACAAACCCAGTTTATGGGATGTTAGCTCATCAGAATATAAAGACAGGATGAAAAAAAAAATTGCTTGGGCTGATGTTGGGGGGTTCTGATGTTGCAAGGTACAGCGAAGATGCATAATATACCAGTTCACCAGTTCAATGGCGAGCAACGTAAAATTAAAACCAAATCAGGACAGGGTAGGGGAGACCGGTCTAGTTGTTACACATCCATGTTGTTACATTCTAAATAGTTCGATAATAAAACACAGACGGTGCTCTAATTTTCCTGTTGCTCCAATGAAGGTGACCCGCGTCTTTACGTGACAGAAGGACGTCGTCGGAAGTCGCAGGTTAGTGTCCCAGAAAAAATGCTCGAAAAAGTGACTTTCCTTGTGTTTGGGAGATTTTATTAACATATAGTGTAACTGATACATACCCGAGATTTTCTGGATTATGAGGAGGAAGACATTAGCCACTGAGTCATGACACATCCATGTAAAGACTGCACTGGAACATTTCAAAATGTCGGGACAATGGCGAAGGGTTGCTGATGGACTAGTTGATACACCCAAGTTGTTACAGTGACAACTTGCCCCAAAACCTGTAACAACTTGGACAAGATCAAATGACCTCACTGAATGACTTTCTACCTTTTTTATTTCAGAAAGATGCCTCAAATTACAAACGAATAACGGAACGTGGCAAATGACATTAGAGAATGACTCAAGAGGTTCCTTACTGTAGCTTTTTTGGGATAATAGTATTGAGGCATCCCCTTAACTTGCCTACTTAAGCGGGAAACACGTCTCACTTAAGCAAATTCTTAGTGTAACAAAATGCCCGCATCCTGTAACAAACAACCCCATATATGGATAGTTTGTTACAGGTGATTCTATTTTTTCACCAGCATTACGCATGTGCAGAATATAGGGTTTGCTGCAGATCAGTCATGTAGTCTAATAAACTTTCTATCTTTACAGTGCATATTGATAAAAAAAACCTGATAATGACAATTCTAAAACCGTTAAAAGAAAAAGTGTAACAACTAGACCCGGTCTCCCCTACAGAGGTTTTCTCCTTTTTATTATAATGAAGGTGGCAACAACTGCCGCGACCTGTTGTCTCCTCGCCGGCAACATGGTAAATGAGGTCGAGTAGAGCGAGTAGAGACCCTCGTGTCACATGATGTGGTCATCGATCGATACTGTCAAACTGTAATGATCTCAAGTGGAACGTCATGGGAAATTTTATGACGACAGTTGCTTCCAGAAACATAGTCGACAGTCAATCGGAGCTTCTGTCAGAGACTTTTAATCTGGGGTGGATAGGCGTTTGATATTTCTGTCGAGAGTTGGCTGACAAAAAGTTTCTACATAATCTGTCTAAGTGGAGTAGCGCCTTGAGGCTCCTTCTATTTATAGTTATCGCTGGCTAGATCGTAGCCGCTGACACTGCTGACGACTAACGAAGTGCTAATACTTCAGAAATATCCACACAGCGAGGGAACGTAATAAAGCGGCCTGGCAGCCATCTCTTTCGCAAAAACTGAAATATATCTAGCGAAGAGTGCGAGTATCAGAGCTACATTTGTCAAAACTCAAAACCAACGTTTCTTGCTAACACAACGCAAGCTTAGCCCGTGGCCCATGCTAACACGCTAACGTTAGCTGTGTGCTTTCGTGCAGTTTCGACCATGCCAGCAACATTGCACCCCAACGAACCCCCTGACACCGCAATTTCACTGCCGTATCCTAAGAATATTACAAAATTGATCAGTACATCTTCAGAAATAAGGGAAACTAAACATAAACGCTTCCTATAAGACAGGTTTAGCGAAATCCTCACTTTCCGAAGTGGAGCAGCACCAACCTTCTTGTTTACTTCTTCTTCTTCTGGTTTTCCGGCACAAAGATGCCTTGCGGCACATTGCTGCCTCTCACTGGTTATAATGATATTTCAGCATGGAATGGTGATCTTATTCCCATAGTTGCAGTCTTGTTGCGGCAATGAACTCCAGGACTGCATTCACAATCCTTGCCTGGTTCTCCACAAGATTCAGCAGGTTCTTTAATGAGATTGCTACTCCCAAACTTAAAACTGTGGCATTCAGTCTTTCTCGTTCGCCAGTATACTGACTGCATTCCATGAGTAGGTGTCTCACAGTTTGTCGTTTTCTGCACGTCACACATAGTCCGTCTTCGTGCTTGCCCATCTTTGCCAGGTCCCATGCTAGCCCACAATGTACCAGTCTTAGTCTAGTCATGATAACTGTATGCCTTCTTTCTCTTCCTAAATAGCAGTCATTTTTCCTTAAACTACTTTGTAAACCAAAGTAATGCCTCCCCTTCTTCTCATTTTCCCACTCTTTCTGCCACACAGCTGTTATGTGTCTTTTAATCAAAGTTCTAAACTCTTATGTTCCAATGAGAACTTCCACATCAATCTCCCCCTTTAGTGCCTTTTTAGCTGTCATATTAGCTGTCTCACTCCCTTTCACTCCAACATGGGCTGGCACCCAACTAAATCCCAACGAACCTCCTGCCTGCTCAATCCTGTATAACCCAGTTAGTAGTTCCACAACTAGGTCTGACCGGGCTGCCATCTCACCCTCCCTAAGCATCATCAGTACTGAGGCTGAATCTGAACAGATGATTGTTTGGGTCGGTTTCACCTCCTCTATCCACTGCAATGCCCATATTATAGCTATTATTTCTGTTGTGTAGACTGAAACCCCTCAGCCAGTCCTTTGAATTTTGTGATTCCCAATTCTGGAATGTAAAAAGCAAATCCTGCTTTTTCAGTTTTTGGGTCTTTAGCCCCATCAGTATTTATCTGAAGGTAGTTTCTCCAATTGTAGTTTAATCTTTCCCTTATTATGTTAACATACACAGCACTATCCCGTGTTTTTATTGCTTCAAGCACACTGAGGTCTTTTTGGGTTGGGGTTCCACGGTGCTACAGCTGGCCAGTGGAGGCCACCCCTACCTTCCCCCAACTCCAGCCGTTCCATGTCTATGTTTGTTTTGAAAATGAAGGTTTTTCCTTACTCCTGATTCCCACGCATTTTCTAGGACTGCTTTAACTGGGTTCATGTGCCCTTAGTTTGCCATTGCCAGCTTTGACTGCCTATTTCCCAAAGTAGGGCCACCCAAGACCTTCCCATATTCTCAGTGCCTTTGTTTGCACTATTTTCCAGCCTCTTGAGAACTGTTTTGGCCATGTACTAGAGGGACCGCATTAATTGTTTTTCACACTTTCTCACAATGCTGTCAATATGCTTTCCCCAAGATCTTCCTCTTCTTCTTCCTTGGTGTTTTAACCATGACTGGCATCCCTAACGTTGCATTACTGCCATCTTTGGACTAGCGTGCCCCTACATCTACCAATCTGTTATATCCTTGTCATCAATCTAGTTTCTTTTAGGTATCTCCTTCCTCTTCCTCTAACTCCACACTCCAGTATACTCATCTGTGTCCCTGCTGTCATTCCTGCCTTTCTCACACTCTCTACCATTTCCTCTCTCTCTCTCCTGTACTTTCCGCATCTGGTTATCACATACTCCTCTGTCTCTGGCTCCTGGCACCTGTCACATTGCCCTGTCAGATGTTTCCCTATAATGAAGAGTGTACTCTTAAGACGTGTATGTCCTATTCATAGCCTGCTGATCACTGTCTCCTCTTCCTTGCTCCCCCCTCCACTCCTCACACTACCCACTTTATTCTGATGGCTGTACAAATGTCTTCCTTTGTTTTCTTAATCCCACTGCCAATGTCATTTTTTATTTGCCTCCCTCCTCACAATACTCTTCCCCTCTGCTCTTGATAGTCTAACTTGTGCATCTATATTTCCTTTCTGTGTGGCTTGTTTAACTATTTTATCCGACCTTTCATTGCCCAGGATGCCAATGTGCGCAGGGACCCATATAAATACTACCTCTAAACTTTGCCTTCTTACTGCTGTATGTGCTGCCATCACTTCATACACTAGGTCTTGTCTGCATCTAGATGTTCCAGTCCTGAGACTATGCAGCACTGATGTTGAGTCACTGCAGATCAGAGCCTTTCTTACGCCCCTCTCTCTTTCCCATTCCAGAGCCATCAGTGTAGCATGCATTCCCACAGAAAATACACTCAGATTGTTAAAAGTCCTTCAGCACATCTCCCCCCTGTGGCTGGGTACTGCAACTGCTGCCCCTGTCTGTCCCGTGTCTGGATCCTTCAATCCATCTGTACAGACCTGCACATAATCCCTGTACTTAATCATCCCATACGCATAGAATTCACTCAACAGGTCTACCCTCTCCTTACTTTCCTTGATCTCACACATTTTCAGATCTGCCACCATAGGTTCTAACATCCAGACAGGGACCACAGGCCATATTACAGTTGTACTAAAGTCAATTTCATGAATCCTTAAAATTTATCTTGCACCAGTACCTCTATGGGCACCACTTATCTCTGTAACTACTTTAACCAGCCAACTGCCAAAGCAAAATTAGTGTTTTCCCATGTATACATTGCACATATTTCATTTCAAGAGATTTCTCTGTGGCACATGACTGGTTTTGCGAGATCTGAATAAGGTGGTAGGGTGGGGTGTCACCAATTGCCATCACTAATTAAACCGACGTAGTGGCAAAACAAAATCAGTGTTTTCACAATGTACATAAGACACATACTCCATTTTCAGAAACTTCTCCCTGGCACGTCTGGTTTTGTCAGATCTGACATATTGGTAAAAGTGCCCCCTATACTGATAAATTTTTGAACATTCCTCCCTTATAACCAGACATTGGCAAAGAGTGCCATAAAACCTCCTTTGGCATGTTAAAATGTCCTGAGAGGGCTGGAGATTCAGCTAATTTCACGGCTCTATCTTTTGGTTAACATTTTATGGGCCCCTGAACATCACTGCAAATAGGCGAATTGGAAATTTTTTCAAAATGTCTGTAGCCGCTGTTCCAAGATGGAGGATAGTGCCAAAGATGTTTCTGGTGTCCTTTGTTTAGCCCAAAGGAAGGTTCAAATAGATGGTCTACCCATCCCCACAGGTGTCTGGTTGTTAATGTTAATCCACTGCACAAACAGGCAAAAATTAGCCCGCACCCAACTTTGGGAGCAAATATCTTAAAAACCAAAAAAGTGCCAGACTAAATACCTCAAAAATTTTCTCACTTTTAATGTCTGAAAAGGCAGCAGGTAAGATGAATTTGGCACTGGTCTGGTTTAAAAATTAAAATAAGCCTGAATTTGTAAAAATATTTTTTTCCCGTTGTACACAGATTTCTTGTCATTGCACGTATAACCAACATGATTACCAGGTGGCACTTTCACATTTTAAAAATTTGGGTGTCCCAGTATCAAATACAATCATAACTTCTTTGGAACATTGAAGCAGTTATCCACAATATTCCTTCAAAAATGGGTATTTTTCCTCAAAAATGCTCAATTTGGTACCTGACTTGTCCCCTTCTAGGTGGCACTGTAGCCATATTGATAAAAATTGTCAGGTCAAACTCCGGGACTTTCTGTTACACATATATGGGCACCATTCTGCCAAATTTCATGCAATTCTGAGATGTCAACTCCACTAAGTATCTCAAAAGTGCCATTTCTCAGAAAATGGCTCTTAATTGCAAGTGAGAAGATAGTGTGCGGGAGATTTTTCTATCTTTCCTTACTGACACATATCCATTAATAACAAAATCTAGGTTAGGCTTTAACCACAACTCCTGAGTACAAATGATGTCTGGTTACTCATTTCTTCTGTCTATAAACTGTTTAAAATCTTGTCCATTTGCCATCAGACTCATTGCATTCCACTGAAGGATTAGCATTATTACTACCACTACCCACCCAGTCATCTTGGCTCTTGAACGCTTCTTAACTGGTTGCTACTACTGCTTGACTGGCTGTTACTACTCTTATCTGATTGGTCACTGTGATCAGGTTCATCCCTCACCTCCTCCCATTTCAAGCCTTTCATACCTAGGAGGTGCTCTGCAGCTATCGCTATAACCTGAATCCATTGAGTCTCAGAGCAGATATCTGCTGTTGCAGTTATCACTTCTGTTATAAAAAAATACCAATCTCCTCTTCTCCTATTCCCATTCTTTCTTCTTCTCTAACTTTTCTCTGGCTGCCAGTTGCTCTTTGCTGTATCCTAGCTCTTGCTTCTTTTGGCCTACCATCTTAAGTTTCCAACACGACTTCACACAGCATTCCTACACATTCAGTGCAGTGACAAACCTCAAATAGCAAGCCATTATAATCTTTGATTCTGTCAAATTAATTTGCTATCCGTTGCTTATGGTTTCTTACCATTTGAACATGTATTTTAAGAGAAAAAAAAACTAACAAACAAAATTACCAAAACGTTCTCGCTGTTGCCACCATCTTGTTCCACTCAACTCGCAACGACCCTGCTCAAAGTGGAGATCACCGAGCTAAAGACACACAGCGTGACCCGAGTCCAAAATTCTGGCCACTCGATTTATCAACCCGAGTGACACAGGTTGCACAATCGAAGGCACCCAAGGTTACCCAAAATATTCTTACTCCTTTCAATAACGTCACATCCGTTGGAGTAAGACATCAAGGAATGCACCATAGGTATCCATGTATAGTCATCCACCATTGATCTTAAGTAAGCATGATTAGAAAGAAAGAAAATGTCACTGTGTATGCATGCTTAAATTTATTTTCAAGCAGGTGCTTTTAGATGATGCAACTTGGTAATATGACACAAACATATGTTGGAAGCAAGCGTGTCTGTCACTGACAAGAATTTAAAGAATTCAGATTTCAGATTCAGATTTATTTTTATTGTCATTTCCTGATTACTTCCACACAGAAGAAATGTGATATTGTTCCTCATCAGCTTTAACAGTACTAAAAAATAAGATGGAAATAAATATCGAGAAATAGACATTTACAAACCCCAATTCCAATGAAGTTCGAACATTGTGTAAAATGTGAAGAAAAACAGAATACAATGATTTGCAAATCCTTTTCAACCTATAATTCAATTGAGTACACTACAAAGACAAGATATTTACCCCTGCCAAACAAAGTTGGCAGGAGGTTATGTGATCGCCGGCGTTTGTTTGTTTGTTTGCAAGATAACTCGAAAAGTAATGCACGGTTTTTGATGAAATTTTCAGAGAAGGTGGGTATTAGGACAAGGAACAGGTGATTAAATTTTGGCATATCTAGGCCAAAGTACAGCTGAGATATACGCCTAAGTTCAAGATTTCAAGTCTTTCCAATGGGCCGGAGTAGCAATCGCCGTGCTTTTGGGTTCTGCTGCCACCTGGCGGAGGTCTGCGCTCTCTGAGTGCTTTTCTAGTTAATGCTCAAACTGATAGACCTTATTGTTTTTTTTTGGAAATATTCACTTGTTTTGAATTTGATGCCGGCAACATGTTCCAAAAAAGCTTGGACAGGGACATGTTTACCATTGTGTTACATCACCGTTCCTTTAGCAACACTGAATAAGCGTTTGGGAACGGAGGACACTAATTGTAGAAGCTTTGTCGGTGAAATTCTTTCCCAGTCTTGCTTGATGTATGACTTCAGTCGCTCAACAGCCCAGGGTATCCATTGCCATATTTTGCGCTTCATAATGGGCCACACATTTTCAATGGGAGGCAGGTCTTGACTGCAGGCAGGCCAGTCAATCACTTGCACTTTTTTACAACGAAGCCATGCTGTTGTAACACGAGCAGAATGTGGCTCGGCATTGTCTAGCTGAAATAAGCAGGGATGTCCCTGAAAAAGACGTCGTTTTGATGGCAGCATATGCTGCTCCAAAACCTGAAAGTACCTTTCAGCATTAATGGTGCCTTCACAGATGTGCAAGTTACCCATGCCATGGGCACTAACACATCCTCATACCATCACAGATGCTGGCTTTTGAGCTTTGCACTGATAACAGTCTGGATGGTCCTTTACCTCTTTAGCCCAGAGGACAGGGCGTCCATGATTTCCAAAAACAATTTGAAATGTGGACTCATCAGACCACAGCACACTTTTCCACTTTGCGTCAGTCCATCTCAGATGAGCTCGGGCCCAGAGAAGCCGGCAGCATTTCTGGGTATTGTTGAAATATGGCTTTAGCTTTGCATGGTAGAGATTTAACTTGCACTTGTAGATGTAGCGACGAACTGTGTTAACTGACAATGGTTTTCCGAAGTGTTCCTGAGCCAATATGGTAATATCCTTTACGGAATGATGTCGGTTTTTAATGCAGTGCTGCCTGAGGGACCGACGGTCACGGGCATTTAATGTTGGTTTTCAGCTTTGCCGCTTACGTGTAGAGATTTCTCCGGATTCTCTGAATCTTTTGTTGATATTATGGACTGTAGATGATGAAATCCCTAAATTCCTTGCAATTGCACATTGAGAAACATTGTTCTTAAACTGTTGGACTATTTGCTCATGTACATAGTTGTTCACAAAGTGATGAACCTCACCCCATCCTTGCTTGTGATCGACTGAGCCTTTCGGGGATGCTCCTTTTATGCCTAATCATGACACTCACCTGTTTCCAATTTGCCTGTTCACCTGTGGAATGTTCCAAACAGGTGTTTTTTGAGCATTCCTCAACTCTCCCAGTCTTTTGTTCTCCCATTTTTGGAATGTGTTGCAGGCATCAAATTAAAAATGAATGAATATTTCCAAAAAAAAAAAACAATACATTTTATCAGTTTGAACATTAAATATCTTGTCTTTGTAGTGCACTCAATTGAATATAGGTCGCAAAAGATTTGTAAATCATTGTATTCTGTTTTTATTCACATTTTACACGTTGGATTTTCATAGGAATCGGGGTTTGTAATATATGAATAAAATTTATTTCTTAAAAGTACCAAAAAACACATTCAAACACCAATCCGACTATAAAAACAGAAAATTCAAACAAACATGAAGACCTTGGACATCCCTTAACAGCCAAGCAGCAGACAATTACTGCCGTTTGCCTTCACATTTCACAAAGTGCTTAAATGTGTCCCAACAGAGTTTGCTCTTCACAGATTAACTCTCAAGACATTTGGGGTAAAGGTGGGGTGATATCTGTGTGTGTGGGTTTGGAGGGGGTCCATTGAAAGGAGGAGACCACACCTCACACCTTGGCAATGCATATTTCAGTGGAAAGTAGAATTCTTGAAGTGTCTAAAAAGCACAGTTTTATAAATTTTAATTTAGTAGTAATCCAGTGCAACGCATTTTAAACCAGCAAGTCTTCAAATGGGCTTCAAAATCAGGGGGCAGACATTTTTACTTGGGGAATCTAATTTTATCCAATCAAATGCCTTCATTTGAAAGGAATGAGTATGACTGATGCACTGTGGCACAGTCTAGTGAAGTGGCCTTTGATTGGATAAAATTAGATTCCCCAAGTAAAAATGTCTGCCCCCAGATATTGAAGCCGATTTGAAGGCTTGCTGGTTTTAAAATGCATCACACTGGATTATTACCAAATTAAAATATGTGTTTTGGACACCTCAAGAGTTCTACTTTCTGCTGAAATTTACTTTGCTGAGGTGAGGTTTCCTCCATTAACAGTCTTACAGCTTGTGGGAAGAAGCCTTTTAGCATCCTGCCTGTTTTGCACCTGATGATACTGTACCTCTTCCCAGACGGCAAGAGGGAGAAGAGGTGGTGGCGAGGGTGGTAGGGAGCAGGATGTAGATTAAGAGACTGATTGACGAAAATGAAGAAGATGAAAAGAAAAGCGTGCAACTTTGAGCAACAGGAAGTGATAGAGAGAGAGGGAGACAAAGAGTAACAGGGAGGAAGATTAACAGAGAGAGAGAGGGAGAATGAGCATATGACAGACAGAGTGGGAAAGAAAGAGAGGGAGAGGAAGACAGCAGGATGGTGAGAGAGAGAGAGAGTGGCAGAGAGACTGATACAGAGACAGGATGAAGGGATGAGCAGGAGAAAGAGAGAGAACGAGTGATCGCTGTAGCAGTATGTGAGCAGAGAGGCACAGAGACCAGTGAGGAGAGATGCAGTGAGGATGAGCACACAGATATAGGTGCTATAGGCCTGGTATAGGCCTGGTATAGGCGCGAAGTCAGGTAATATTTACGATGTAAAGAGTCCGTAGCGAGCGCGCTCCGGATTCCGGCACTAATTCCACAGAATGCTTCTCATTACTACTAGGCCGCACTGCGCATTCCTGTTCCTGCAGACGGGCCCTATATGGGCTGGCCCGGGAAGCGGAGGAATGCTGGGCCCCGCAGACCCATAAAGGCATCACCCTCCCCTGGGCTGTCATGGGCAGCCTCTGCTACACAAAGGTCACCATCTCTGTTCACATCAACACCATTTCTGCGAGCAGATGCAGGTTTATACACATTCCTTTTATGTGCACGCCGACACACACTCGCTCACGCGCACACATACTCCCAGCCGCACAAGACAGGCCTTCAGCGTTGAAATGTGGTTGAAATCATGTCAGTTGTAGTTCTGATGTTGAAAAAATGTGCTTGGAGTATAGCGAGGCAAATTTTAGGGTGGTTTGAGACCGCCTAAAATGTTCTTTAGCCCCCAAATAATGTATACTTTAAGTTTAAATCTTCAATAGCTGGAGGAGAATAGGCCAGACCGGACCCCCAAGTGAAGGCTTACCCCTCATTGTATGTTAATGTCTACTAACCTGCATGTTTGAAACAATGTTTAATTCTACATCAATCATTGTTAAAAAGGTCAATAAAAAACTTATAAATCAAGGTTAAAATATTAACAAAATCTGAGCATTGAATTAACATCATGTCTTCAACAACATACAAAATGCATTTCTGATTTTTTAATTATCATTATTATGCTCATTATTATTTTATGAGCATTTTATTATCTCTACGTTGACTCACTTTTCAAAATCGAAGCAAAATTAATCAGTAATTCAACATTGATCGCCACGTTGATTCGCCAGTGAATAAACGATGAAATTCCAGGGTAGGATCTTATCATGTTCAGTTATCCGCAGCACATTCAGTAAGTCACTTATATGACAAGATCACATGTTAAAATTGCCTTGCGAGAGGTAGCTTGCCCTGTGGGAGGTGCCGGCGAAAACTGGATTTATGGTTCTGCGTCGAACCAAAGCCGTCGCGACGCAGAGCCACTGCGGTGGGGGTTTACCCCCCACCGCAGAGTTTTTTGCGTCACCTGCCGTGCACCTCGAAAATTTTCTAACTGCACGTCAAAGTGACGCAGACTGCAAGGGCACTGATTGGTCCACTCTACAACATCACTTCTGGCGATTCGCTTTTCCGGTTTGTTCCTTCTGCTGGGAACGTAAACACTCTTCCAACAAGTCTCACGTGATTTCACAACAGGTCCTTTGGAAACCTGACGCCACCTAGTGGTTTGGCGATGAATTACTTCGCGGCACAGCACGACACAAACGACCTCAACGCAGAACTTCGAAAGGTCCACGACGGCATCGAGGTGACGGCATGCCCTTTGCGTGGAGTCAACGCAGAACCATAAATCCAGCTTAAGGTTGGCAAATCCATGCGCCATTGAAGAGCCGTTTTTTCTGCGCGGCATGTCCACAGCATGATGTAACGCATGCGGCGTTACTCGAGGCGTGTTGCGGTGGGACAGGAATATCACGACGGAATAAGTGGGAGCAGAACAGGTAACGGCATGAGAGCGAGTGCAGAAAAGCAAGTTTGCGGAGAGGAATTGCGAGAGAAACCGGAAAAAGGTGCACCTGCTGCTAATACAGGGACAGTTTTATCATTGGGCACAATTCTCTCTCGAATCCTACAGCTGTGGCCTGCACAAACAACCTATTGCGTCCTTGTAGCTAACAAATTAATTATGGATGCGATGTGATGCACTGCATCTTTGTGCCGTTTGAGTGTTTGTAGTGTTTTGCCAGAGTAACTCCTGCTTTCCACTGTGAGACAGCTGAGAAATTCCGCTCATTCTCTTGAGACTGAGAAAAGTCCGGATTTCAGAGTGCCAAAGGCATTGCTCTCTCTCTCTCTCTCTCTCTCACACACACACACACACACACACACACACACACACACAAACAAACACTCACAAACAAACACTTCTGCTAGCACACACATTTTTTTTTAGTGTCTATTTGAGCAGGCTTTATGTAGGCTTCTGCTATCAATCCTGACAGAGTGGATGGGAGCAGGGATTTTTGATGAAGAAAAATAGCTATATAAATAGCCTGGCTGAAATTTTCATGCACCCTGAATAAAAGCACGTGAGCGCAGTTATTTTAAGAAAGCTTGCTTATTTACCCTTTTGCGCAGTTTAGTTGAAGAATGACCTGCTTCGTAATTTTTTTATTTCTAGAGAATTTTTTTGTTAATACCTGGAAGCCCTCATGGCCTGGGCTTCCTGATTTATTTTCTTTCTTTATTTATTTATTTCTTTAGTTGAACAGGTGTACATTGAGTGAACAGTCTGCAACCGCTTTACACAATAATATGTCCAAAAGGTGAATAGAAAAAAAGGCTTAAGCATACAATGGTGTGAAAAAGTATTTGCCCCCTTCCTGATTTCTTATTTTTTTGCATATTTGTCAGACTTAAATGTTCCAGATCATCAACCAAATTTTAATATTAGACAAAGATAACCTGAGTAAATACAAAATGCAGTTTTTAAATGATGATTAAATTTATTAAGGGAGAAAAGCCATCCAAACCCACCTGGCCCTATGTGAAAAAGTAATTGCCCCCCCCGTTAAATCATGAATGAACTGTGATTAACCACATTTTTTGAGTTCAATTTCACTAGCCACACCCAGGCCTGATTACTGCCAGACCTGTTGAATCAAGAAATCACTTAAATAGGACCCGTCTGACAAAGTGAAGTAGGCTAAAAGATCTCAAAAAGCAACACATCATGCCGCGATCTAATGAAATTCAAGAACAAATGAGAAAAAAAGTCGTTGACATCTATCAGTCTGGACAGGGTTACAAAACCATTTATAAGGCTGTGGGACACAAGCGAACCGCAGTGAGAGCCATTATCCACAAATGGAAATCCATAAAACTTGGAAAAGTGGTGAACCTTCCCAGGAGTGGCCAGCCTACCAAAATTACTCCAAGAGTGCATCAACGACTCATCCAAGAGGTCACAAAAGAACCCAGAACAACATGTAAAGAACTGCAGGCCTCACTTGCTGCCATTAAAGTCAGTGTTCATGATTCAGCAATAAGAAAGAGACTGGGCAAAAATGGCATCCATGGGAGAGTTCCAAGGCGAAAACCACTGCTGACCAAAAAGAACACTAAGGCTTGTCTGACATTTGACAAAAAACATCTTGATGATCCCCAAGACTTTTGGGAAAATATTCTGTGGACTGACGAGACAAAAGTTGAACTTTTTGGAAGGTGTGTGTCCCTTTACATCTGGCATAAAACTAACATAGCGTTTCATTAAAAGAACATCATACCTCCAGTCAAACATAGTGGTGGTAGTGTGATGGTCTTTGCTGCTTCAGGACCTGGATGACTTGTCGTAATTGATGGAACCATGAATTCTGCTCTCTACCGGAAAATCCTGAAGGAGAATGTCCGACCATCAGTTGGTGACCTCAAGCTCAAGCTTGCACTTGGGTTATGCAGCAGGACAATGATCTGAAACACACCAGCAAGTCCACCTCTAAATTGCTTAAAAAAAAAAAATGAGGGTTTTGGAGTTGCCTAGTCAAAGTCTGGACTTAAATCTGATTGAGATGCTGTGGCATGACCTTAAACAGGCCGTTCATGCTCGAAACCCCTCCAATGTGGCTGAATTAAAACAATTCTGCAAAGAGTGGGCCAAAATTCCTCCACAGCGATGTAACAGACTCATTGCCAGTTATCGCAAACGCTTGATTGCAGTTGTTGTCGCCAAGGGTGGCAGAACCGGTTATTAGGTTTAGGGGGCAATTACTTTTTCACATAGGGCCAGGTAGGTTTGGATAGCTTTTTCCCTCAATAAATGAAATCATCATTTAAAAACTGCATGTTGTATTTACTCTGGTTATCTTTGTCTAATATTAAAATTTGTTTGATGATCTGAAACATTTCAGTGTGACAAATATGCAAAAAAATAAGAAATCAGGAAGGGGGAAAATACTTTACAGCACTGCATAATCATTAGGGATGTTTTAAACGCATTCACATTTTTAGTGGCTCTTTTCTATTGTCCCTGTGTGAGTTCTGCACAAACACTTTATAAAGGAATTAGATTTTTTCAGTTGATTGTCACCATCAGTTTTATTTCTGATCAGAAAAATTGTGACTTAAGATTCATTATTGGAGTCAGACAGTCATTGGAGTCAAAGATTTTCAGACATTTCTGAAATCCTGGACAAGGAATACTGATCAATGTACTGCCATTCACAATGAGGGAATCCCTCTGTGTCACAAATGTCCACACCCGCCTGGTCAAATTCATGTTTACAGCCAAGCAATCGCTTCACCAAACAGCAATGAAGGTGCGTTAAACTGCGGAGCATCCAAGTCATGGTTGACCATCGGTATCCCATATTTGTTCGCTGAGTACCAAAGTATTACCGTTTCAAACATGCCTTGCATTTCAGAGACTGTGCCAACAACATCAGCCTCTTCCTGTCATCTGGTCTTCTTCAGGGAAAATGACTCCACTCCCACAGCTGTGAGCTGCTGGAATACCTCTGTCGCGATGAAATATGTTCCTGCAAACAGGTGCATCTGATCCAGACAGCAGACACCAAATTACAGGTCTTTCCAGCTCAAAGCAGAATTGAACTGTTTTCTTCCCCATTTGGCTAAGCGTTGAAAACAAAAGCTACTTTACACCCACAAGCCCAACACTTCACAGCATAGTATTACTCTGGAGGCTTTTATTACATGAACATCCGAGGACAGGGAACATTATTGAACTGAAAATGAAAACAGTTTGAAGTGAGAAAGGAGCTGCTTTTTCCTGCCTAAATGAATGTTTCATAAAGGTGGGAAAGAAACACTGTGGTTTTACTTTAAATACTGAGGGATACTCAGACTTCAAATTAAAAAAAAAAAAAGTCGCTCTGAACATGATCAAAAACAATATCCTCTGACTGAGCGATCTGGAACAATACCATTCTGGATGCAGTTATTGTTTTAGGACGATATCTGTTGCTATATATTTTTAGTTATGGTTCTTGAGGTGAATGGCCCTTATGGGTAGATTGGGTAGTGTTGGGGTCTCAGTGCAGAAGGACTGATGTAGTTAGGGTGAGGGTGAGAGGTATAGTGGTCAGTGGTAGGGCAGATGCATTAGGGTGGGAGGTATAGTGGTCAGTGGTAGGGCAGATACGTTAGGGTGGGAGGTATAGTGGTCAGGTAGGGCAGATGGGGGTTAGGGGGAGGTGTAGGGGCAGAGACGTGGGGTGGGAGGTGTAGTGGTCAGGGGTAGGGCAGATGGGTGGGAAGTGTAGTGTAGTGGTCAGGGGTAGGGCAGATACGTTAGGGTGGGAGGTGTAGTGGTCAGTGGTAGGGCAGATACGTTAGGGTGGGAGGTGTAGTGGTCAGTGGTAGGGCAGATACGTTAGGGTGGGAGGTGTAGTGGTCAGTGGTAGGGCAGATACGTTAGGGTGGGAGGTGTAGTGGTCAGGGGTAGGGCAGATACGTTAGGGTGGGAGGTGTAGTGGTCAGGGGTAGGGCAGATATGTTAGAATCGTTAGGGTCAGGGAGGGTGGGAGGAGTGTAGTGTAGTGGTCAGGGGGAGGTAGGGTCAGATCGTTAGGGGTGGGAGGTGTAGTGGTCAGTGGTAGGGCAGATATGTTAGGGCGGGAGGAGGGAGTGGTCAGTGGTAGGGCAGATACGTTAGGGTGGGAGGTGTAGTGGTCAGTGGTAGGGCAGATACGTTAGGGTGGGAGGATACAGTGGTCAGTGGTAGGGCAGATACGTTAGGGTGGGAGGTACAGTGGTCAGGGGTTAGGCAGATACGTTAGGGTGGGAGGTGTAGTGGTCAGTGGTAGGGCAGATACGTTAGGGTGGGAGGTGTAGTGGTCAGTGGTAGGGCAGATACAAGAGGGTGGGAGGTGTAGTGGTCAGTGGTAGGGCAGATAATCAAGGGGTGGGAGGTGTAGTGGTCAGTGGTAGGGCAGATACGTTAGGGTGGGAGGTGTAGTGGTCAGTGGTAGGGCAGATACGTTAGGGTGGGAGGTGTAGTGGTCAGTGGTAGGGCAGATACGTTAGGGTGGGGAGGTAGTGGTCAGTGGTAGGGCAGATACGTTAGGGTGGGAGGAGTAGTGGTCAGTGGTAGGGCAGATCGTTAGGGGTGGGAGGAGTAGTGGTCAGTGGTAGGGCAGATATCGTTAGGGTGGGAGGTGTAGGGTCAGGGTAGGGCAGATACGTTAGGGGTGGGAGGTAGTGGTCAGTGGTAGGGCAGATCGTTAGGGTGGGGAGGTACAGTGGTCAGTGGTAGGGCAGATATCGTTAGGGTGGGAGGGCAGATACAGTGGTCAGTGGTCAGTGGTAGGGCAGATCGTTAGGGTGGGAGGTGTAGTGGTCAGATGGTAGGGCAGATAGGGCAGATTAGGGTGGGAGGTGTAGTGGTCAGCAGTAGGGCAGATATCGTTAGGGGTGGGAGGTGTAGTGGTCAGTGGTAGGGCAGATAGTGTTAGGGCAGATGGGAGGTTTAGTGGTCAGTGGTAGGGCAGATATGTTAGGGTGGGAGGTTTAGTGGTCAGTGGTAGGGCAGATACGTTAGGGTGGGAGGTGTAGTGGTCAGTGGTAGGGCAGATACGTTAGGGTGGGAGGTGTAGTGGTCAGTGGTAGGGCAGATACGTTAGGGTGGGAGGAGTAGTGGTCAGTGGTAGGGCAGATATGTTAGGGTGGGAGGTGTAGTGGTCAGTGGTAGGGCAGATATGTTAGGGTGGGAGGTGTAGTGGTCAGGGGTAGGGCAGATACGTTAGGGTGGGAGGAGTGGTCAGTGGTCAGGGGTAGGAGCAGATACGTTAGGGTGGGAGGAGTAGTGGTCAGTGGTAGGGCAGATACGTTAGGGTGGGAGGTACAGTGGTCAGTGGTAGGTACAGTGGTCAGTGGTAGGGTAGGGCAGATATGTTAGGGTGGGAGGTGTAGTGGTCAGGGTAGGGGCAGATATGTTAGGGTGGGAGGTGTAGTGGTCAGTGGTAGGGCAGATACGTTAGGGTGGGAGGTGTAGTGGTCAGTGGTAGGGCAGATACGTTAGGGTGGGAGGTGTAGTGGTCAGTGGTAGGGCAGATACGTTAGGGTGGGAGGTGTAGTGGTCAGTGGTAGGGCAGAACATTAGGGTGGGAGGTGTAGTGGTCAGTGGTAGGGCAGATACGTTAGGGTGGGAGGTGTAGTGGTCAGTGGTAGGGCAGATACGTTTGGGTGGGAGGTACAGTGGTCAGTGGTAGGGCAGATACGTTAGGGTGGGAGGTGTAGTGGTCAGTGGTAGGGCAGATACGTTAGGGTGGGAGGTGTAGTGGTCAGTGGTAGGGCAGATACGTTAGGGTGGGAGGTGTAGTGGTCAGTGGTAGGGCAGATACGTTAGGGTGGGAGGTGTAGTGGTCAGTGGTAGGGCAGATACGTTAGGGTAGGAGGAGTAGTGGTCAGTGGTAGGGCAGATACGTTAGGGTGGGAGGTACAGTGGTCAGTGGTAGGGCAGATACGTTAGGGTGGGAGGTGTAGTGGTCAGTGGTAGGGCAGATACGTTAGGGTGGGAGGTGTAGTGGTCAGGGGTAGGGCAGATACGTTAGGGTGGGAGGTGTAGTGGTCAGTGGTAGGGCAGATACGTTTGGGTGGGAGGTACAGTGGTCAGTGGTAGGGCAGATACGTTAGGGTGGGAGGTGTAGTGGTCAGTGGTAGGGCAGATATGTTAGGGTGGGAGGTGTAGTGGTCAGTGGTAGGGCAGATACGTTAGGGTGGGAGGTGTAGTGGTCAGTGGTAGGGCAGATACGTTAGGGTGGGAGGTGTAGTGGTCAGTGGTAGGGCAGATACGTTTGGGTGGGAGGTACAGTGGTCAGTGGTAGGGCAGATACGTTAGGGGTGGGAGGTGTGGTCAGTGGTCAGTGGTAGGGCAGATACGTTAGGGTGGGAGGGTGGGAGGTGTAGTGGTCAGTGGTAGGGCAGATACGTTAGGGTGGGAGGTGTAGTGGTCAGTGGTAGGGCAGATACGTTAGGGTGGGAGGTACAGTGGTCAGTGGTAGGGCAGATACGTTAGGGTGGGAGGTGTAGTGGTCAGTGGTAGGGCAGATACGTTAGGGTGGGAGGTGTAGTGGTCAGTGGTAGGGCAGATCGTTAGGGGTGGGAGGTGTAGTGGTCAGTGGTAGGGCAGATACGTTAGGGTGGGAGGTGTAGTGGTCAGTGGTAGGGCAGATACGTTAGGGTGGGAGGTGTAGTGGTCAGTGGTAGGGGCAGATCGTTAGGGTGGGTTAGGGTGGGGTAGGGCATATACGTGGTCAGTGGTAGTGGTCATATATATGTTAGGGTGGGAGGTACAGTGGTCAGTGGTAGGGCAGATACGTTAGGTGGGAGGTGTACTGGTCAGTGGTAGGGCAGATTCACATATGTACGCATCAGTATACAGTAGAATAGGCCAGACAGGGTAGAGTAATGAGAGACAAAATGTGCTGAGAGTTGACGTTCCAAATCAGACAGCATCACAGCCTCCGAAATTCCATCTGATCAAACCATGGAAGCACTACACCTCCCCTACAGGGTCAGGAAAATCATATTATTCATAAAATGCGCCACAAATAGCTGCTGCGGCGCAGCTGGAAAAGGCTAATCCTCAGGAATTGTTTTTGCATGTTAGGCTGTGGTACACTCCTGTTTTTCCGCACATTCTCATCCCCAATCATCATATAGTGACGCCTTCTGCCCAAGTGTCGATAAACAACAAAAATAAAAAGGTTTCTGGCGTAAATATTTGAAGTTTAGGGTTAGGGGTTAGGGGGTAGGGTTTGTTTTAACACTAGCGTCAAATAAGGATGCCAAAAGCTTCCATTTTGGTTGTATATCAACGCTTGGTCAGGTAGCGTCACTACATAACGAGTGGGGATGAGAATGGGCTCGTTCTTCAGAAATATAACAGTAGCTGGTCTCTCCCCCTGTGATGGTTGCAGAATGATTTCTCCTCTGCTGTGCAGTCGGAGGCTGACGGAGGGGAATGCACAGATGATGAGTATATTCTTTACATCACAGGTTATTGTGTGTTTATCTGCCAGTACAATGCACAAGCAGACTGGAAAACCAAGTTGCAATCAACCACGAATTCAACTGGCAAGAACATCTGTTTGAGAAAGCTAAAGCTGGCAAGATTTCAGACCCACACCCCAGTTCATGAAGGTTTTCAGAAGACCGTGACCATTAAGTCCCTCCTGAAAAGTGTACTCGGGGCTGGCCTGAGCCATGAAGCCAGTTCAAGATGTGTTTTTGGCACTTACGCTGGGTTTACCAGTCGCTGAGCAGCTCAGCCTCTGATCGTCGGCAGCACCTTTCATTCACAACCTCTTTCTGCTAAATTAAACAATTCCTGACAAGTTATGACCAGCCAATAGTGTTGAAAATGCAGC
Source organism: Gymnothorax javanicus (assembly GCA_029692085.1). Lineage (NCBI taxonomy): Eukaryota > Metazoa > Chordata > Actinopteri > Anguilliformes > Muraenidae > Gymnothorax > Gymnothorax javanicus. The sequence continues at coordinate 18,804,538 of CM056200.1, read as the reverse complement.
TTGAACTATCTTGTAATCCTAGTCTAGCCATCTGCTATCTCAGAATCACTCAGCTAAATTTTTATCTAGATCGGCATGGGTCGGCCCAACATCAGCAGATGTTCTTGACTGAGTGAGTGAGTGTCTGATGAAGTTAAACCATTGGTCAGCTGGCTGAGTTTATTTTCCCCATTGGCTGTAGCTCATTGCCAACAATTCCGCTCAAAGACCATAAGAAGTCCAGCCTTATCTTGGGTTTAGACCTATTCTTGCTTAGTTTGAAGAAATCGCACACAAAGGCGTGACTGCCACGTGTCAACTACCTGATCAATGAGTACCGGCTGCGTCAGTATTTCAGTGTCTGAAAAAAAAAAAAAAACGTAAAAAATGATTAATCACATCATGAGTTGAAAAGAGCTGAACTTGCTGCTCGAGTTCATCTGAAAAACAGAACAGAGTTTTCTGAGTTATGGAGAGCTTTCCCTGGGAAGAGTGATGAATCACGTAACAGCGCTGAGAAGGGTCAGCCGGTCAACCTAGAGTCAAGAAGTCACTGTGTACCATGATTTGTCCGTGAGTCAGATCACGGCAAATCAATCAAAGGCCACGTGTCGGGTGTTGGTCTGTTACCTGAATTTAGTCAGTGGATGATTTACCAAACAGTCATGCAGGAAAGTAGACGTCTTGACGGTAACTCAGAATCACGGTCAGTCAACACGTAGCGTGAGGTTTTCCCGTTGGTAGATAAGCGCACCCTCACCTTCACGACCAAATAAGCACATGACCCTCCATGAGGAGTCCAGCCACCTCTCCTTTGTGCCCATCCCACCCTCTGCCCCCGCGGCTCACTGCCTTCCTTCGCCGAGGAACGAGCGAAGAGAGATGGATCTGAGACAGAAGCAAATAAAGTCTTCAGACCCCTGAGTTTACGGCACGCACAGCCAAATCTGCTGATCAGCCTAGGAATTCCCATTAAAATAACTTCTGTCAACATTATTAATTATGATCCTGAAATCCCCAAAAGGTTTAACCCTTGCCTCAGCCTTTCCTAAATTGCTCTCCCCCTCTAACGCACTCTCTCTGTCCTGACCTGTTTTGTTATTAGTCTTTGTCTCTAAGTATGGTTGTCCCCATGTGTCCATCAGTCCCAGTCTGTTGGTCTGTCTTTGACATTTAGAACTTTGTCTTCCTCAGTACTCTGCGTCTGCTTTAAGCAATCGAATACGGGAATTCAGTATCAGCTTATGGAAACACCTGCATATCACTGCCCATGACTCATACCTGTTAAATAATATTAATAAGAGGAATTTTTGTGTCAGATATCAACCTCCGTTCCACACCCACCCACCGTCTCACTCACACACACACACACACACACACACACACACACACGCTTACAGACAGTGAGACTATGAACTCGAGCAGGTATGGGCAAGAGTTTGGCAAAGAAACGGTCCGACTGCCGCCCCCACCCCTTGCTTCACCCAGAGACCCAGAAGGGTATAAATGGAAGGTTGTGACTCTGGCACATAAAAGCATCACACAGGCACATCCGTCTTCGCACGTTCACCTGGAGAGAGGCAACGGAGAGGGAAGGATGAGGTTCCTACTTAAGATGGCCCTGCTGTTCTACTGTGCCCACAGAGGACAGGGGCACTGGCTACACACACTGATCGGTAAGATCCTCGTTACCGAGACAGCATCCTTACAAAGCATCACTGCTTGTACTTTCACAAACTGAAATTCACTAAGTTCAGAGATGGACATAAATACAAATTCAGGTTCAACATACTGGAGTTTTTGTTCAAATTTTTTCACTTTCAATGACGAAAACGCAAAACATTTTCAGTTGATGACTGTCATGGTGATTTAGAGTGACCTGAGATGGAAAGCAATGATCTATGAGTCACAAATAAGGGGAAACATTCAGAAACTTTTGTCAACCAATGAGAAAGGAAAATGTGAGGTTGTCCATGGAAGTTCTCAGATATTTTGGAAGAGGACAAACTGATCATCAGGATGGAGGAATTTGTCGATTTGAGACAACTTTACCCTCTCTGCCTCCCACAGGAGGACAACTCTACAGATTTCATTGTCCAAGTCGGCAGTAAATTCAATTAGGACAGCAAGAGTCAAATAAGAGTGATGCTCAGTGAATCTCCCTGGTAATCTGTACTTAAACGTGGTTCAAATGGCTATATGTCAGTTTATACATTTTTTCATATTTCTTTTCTGTTAACCCATTCTCAGTTTCTGCTGAAATTATGCAATATTGTCTGTTTTAAAAATTTCAATTATATTACAAAATAAATCGGGAACAAATGAAGATATTCATACCAAGAGGACAACTCAGATACTACTTATTGAATCGAATGTGTCAATGAATAACACAGCAAAGAATTATAAGAAATGCTTCATTAGAATGAAAAGTTGTATTTTTCTCATGCCATTAAAGCCAATGGAATTTACCTCCATGATAAAAAGGACTTTCTCAAATATACTATCCTTTCAAAAACGGTTAGCAGTCCTTCCACAAAGTCATGTGAAGAAGTACCAAGATTTAGATGCATCTAATCACTGATGCAAACAGGAATAGATGTCAGAACCATACTCATTCATGCTCTTTCATATGGCTGCAGATATTTTCTTGCTCTCAGTTCACAATCTTTGCATTATTTAAGAAGAAGCCATTCTCGGGCAAAGCGACTAAGATCGACTGGCCGGAATTTTAGTACATTTTCAACCATCTTTGCAGCATCTTTGCGTGAGAAAGTGCTGAGCAAATATACCGAAATTGAACTTCACACCTGACAAAAACATTAAAAAAACTCTCCATCAGCATGAGGCTCTGGAGCAGTAAGTTACTGTTCTCCCCATTTTTTTCACAGAGCAGCAAGATGAGACCGACGTCCCGTCCCAACCGCGGTGTCCGCAGGGGGAGAGGGAGAGAGGGGCGGGGCGTGTGCGGCGGGGGGGGGCCTCCTTGCGAGCTGCGATCCCTGCTGCTGCAGGTGCGTGACCTGGGTCTGGGGTACGAGTCGGACGAGGCGGTGCTCTTTAAGTACTGCAGCGGAGCCTGTCCCTGGGTGCGCTCCAACCACGACCTGACGCTCACCAGCTTGCTCCAGCGTGGCGCCCTTCCCCCGCCCCTGCCCGGGGAACGCTGGCACGCCACCCCCTGCTGCCGCCCCACCCACCACGAGGACCTGGCCTTCCTGGACGATGCCCATCACTGGCACAAGGTGGAGAGACTGTCAGCGGCCGGCTGCACCTGTGTGGGCTGAGGGGGGGGGGGGGGGGGTCAGGGGGGTGGGAGGGGCATTTGGTAAACGGACTCTTGATTATCGGACTCGCTCAATCACCATGACAACAACAAGAACGGCAGGAGCGATGGACGAGAGGGTGAGGACCGAAGCCCTCAGGTAAAGCTTCATTCACACGGATCATGGTGAACGGTGAAGCCTGACTATGGGGTTAAAAACATTTCGAAGATCAACTGCAGATAGTAATTATTGCCTCTGAGGTCAAAATGAATTTAGACCAACATTCACTGTAGAAATGAAAATTCAAGAAGTTTCTTTACTGCTGTATTCAAAGGAGACCCAAACCAGAGGGGACACAGCTAAAAACGTTAACACAATGTTATAAATTGACTGCACTAGACATGGACTGACATCACCGTAGCACAGTATTGCTCACTAGTGTTCTGCCGTGTCTGTCAGTTCCAGCCCAAAATTTAACCTTTGTGGTCTCCAGATTACGGTCATCAATGTGAAAGCAACACAAGTCATTCAAGTGTGGGGAGGGTTGAGTTTGGAGATTGGATAGAATAGGGTTGGCATTTGAGTCCTGTTATAATGAGCGTAAAAATATACAATTATTGTCATTCGGTTTCACATTTGAGACAGAAAGAGGATCCCAAGTCTCGCACTATCCAGGGATCACCAAATCTGGCCCTCATATGGAGATCCAGCCCTGTTTCCTTTTCTCCCAGATAATTAACTAATTAACTGAACAATTAGTGCTTGTGACTGGCCGGACTGTCTTTACACCAGACTGCCAAATAAAGCAAAGGCGGAAAACTAGCAGTTCTGGGCATAAATAAGCAAGTCTATATTTATGTAATAAACTATTTATTTATTTGGAACGCCATTTGTGCTGCGTTGATATTTATTTTTTTTTTAATCTTATTTTATGTTGTTTATTGCAGTGTGCAGATGCACAGCTATGATTAAAGCTGAAGTACACGTTTGAGGATTTCTCTGAGTGCCTTTTTTTTATGATGAACAGTGTATCAATTCCCCATACATGCCAAGGAAAGCAGACCTATGGTAGTTGATGAACAAGGGCAAAAGTGTTCAGATATTATGGACAATAATAGAATTAAACACTGGCCTTAGAAAAATCTTTATCTCAAAATCACAAAACATCAGAACAATAATTACATACATAGGCCAAAGTTATGACTCAGTCACAAACTGTCAATAACATAGCGAATGGAATTTCCCAGGTTAAATAAAGGTTACAAAAGAGCAAACTGTCTTTTTTTGGCAGTACATCAAGTACAACATATTTGCAACCTCTTCTGTATATGCAAGGCCAATGCACTGATTCAGACAGACATGGCCAGCGCACTCAATGGCCAATTGATGTGCTGAAACAGCCTCTTCACTCGTGTTGCAATGAAACGTGTCCTCAGTGCTCCTTGGCTTAAACAGGGAGGTTCCTGCAGATGACAGAGATGCGACGATCCCGGGACACTTTCTTCCCTAAAAAGAATGACTCCTCATCTTTCAGGATCTCGTGGGTGTAGTTGTATCGCGCCTGGTTCCTTGAAGGAAATGACATAATTCAGTCTTGTAGCACGAATTTAACATCCTCCAAATCATGGGCCATAGATTTCAACCATGGAAATAAATAGAGGAATAGCTAGGTAAAAAAGCGCCTTGTTCAGACAAAAAAAAACAAAAAAAAAAAATACGGGTCCCTACCTGAGAATATACAGGGACCGCCGGGGTAGCAACAGGTCCAGCCATTCAGCAGAATCGTCCTCCCTTACCAATCGCATCACGCTGTCAGACAGCAGACTCAATCCTGCTATGGTACTACCACAGAACTGATAAAAAATAATAAATAAAAAAAACAGAACCGATTTCACATTTGGAGAAATAAATCAGTTACTCCGTCGTTTTGTCAGCACAGTAATTTTAAAAAACAAGCCGTAGGCCTACCTTGACGCTGTCAATGTGTGGCTTTATGTAGCCGGTTTTATCCAAGTCAAGAACATGAATTGGGCCAAGCAGTGGACTTCCTTCGGAGAACGCAACACTCCTGAGCCGCCCCAGCACACACTCACACTCAGCACTCCAGTGCACACGCTCGGTCTCCCGGTAACCGTGGATCGCCTGCAACGGTACCACGGGTGTTTTCCTCCCCCCACAACTTTCCTCATCACTATGCTGACACACTCCATGCTGTGAAGTAATCACTAAGACGCATGAATCACAATTCGGGGGCAAGGCTTCAAGTAACAGATAAATGCATCTATCTATCTATCTATCTCTTTGCCATTTCACAGTAGGCTACCACTAAAACGGAGTCGGAAGCACTATCGCAAGTGTGACTGTGCACACTTACCTTTTTCTAATTATTAGCTAATAGTTTATCTGTATATCAAATCGCCAAACTGTAAGAGTTTTTTTTGACAGCAAACATTAACCCGCTCCTGAAAGCACACTGCCAACCGAAGTACGTTTAGGGAAGACGAGATGAGAAGCGTGCAGAATAACGTCAATGTTAGCTGACTGCCCTCGTTGATATTCTCTGGGAAAGAAATATCACTACATACGTCGTCCCAGTGGTCGAACTCGTATCGTTTCCGTTTCAGCCCAGGCTCCAGTTCCCTCATCAGGATTCGCTCCTCCTCGTCACTGATGAAGTCCTCACGAATCTCGACCTGTCCGCGAACTCTCTCCTGCGCGACCGGGGATGAGCCGTGCAGCAGCACCCGCTGTGCCGTCCCCTCAGAGAGCGCAAAAGCGGAGCTTCGACCCGCACGGTGACATTGCAGCGATTTACCACAAAGTTGTTTGACAGCTGCGAGCAGCAGCCTCATGTTAATATGGTTGTCGTTAAAACTGTAGGACGCCTGCTCCACCCAGAATATTAAACTGTTTTTAGGCGTATTATTTCTCCTTTCAATTTTGCTCGTCTCATAGACGCTGCCATCTTGACACATCGCAATGCACTGTGGGAGTTGGAGTTCAACTAACCGACTCCTCCAGACTGTAATAAAAAATAAAATCGTGTTTCTGGTTTTCCTAATCACTTCGGTCAACATGTGTGATATGCTTTGTCTTGTGGAAAATCTAATACCGAAAATCACCATTTTCAGAGCAATGCAGTGAGTCATACTAACCTGGAGCCTTACTTTATGGAGACTGCATGACCTAACTGAGCATAGGTGGTCTTCAAATGAAGTGAAAATTACTGGTTATTTGTGTGTCGGAATCTGCTATGCTCGACCCAGTCCCTGGAGATCAACTCTCAGAAGTAACAAATCACTCTTTATTCAACATTAGCGATCTGACAAGGTTGTTAATATATAGAAACCTGGAGAAGCAAATTCGGTTGTAATTCTGCTACAGTAACACGGCTTGAATTCACTTCCTGGCAGGAAGAACACCTGGGGTGCATCTCAAAGCGTAGACTACGGCCGTGTTCGAAACCGCGCTCTACGGTCTACATCAGGGCTATTCAACCTTATCCAGAAAGGGCCAGTGAGAGTGCAGGCTTTCATTCCAACCAAGCACTTACACACCTTACACCACTAATCAAGCTCTTAAGCAGAGTCTTGGGGTTGATTATTGGTGTCAGGTGCGGAAGTGCTTGGTTGGAATGAAAGCTTGCACTCTCACTGGCCCTCACTGGATAAGGTTGAATAGCCCTGGGGCTGTATGCATGACGCCAGGATAAGTGACTTATCCGGAGGATAGAGACTATCCCCTGAGATAGCGAGGTAAAAGTGGTATGCATGTAGAGGGGATAGCACTATCCGCGGTCCTTATCTGGAGATAAAGTTATACCCAGTTTCAATTGGGGATAGCGGCTTTATTCCACGGATTCCGCTGGTCTCGCTGCCTGTTTAGTACCAGCTGCTTTCAGAGACTTCCACTTATCTTTCAATTCTGAAATAGTGCGTTCTACGCAGCCGCACGAATTCACCTTTGCAGCAATTCGGGTCAGTTTTAATTTTGTTCGCAACAGCACATGTATTAGCTGTAAACAGCACTGCACGTTCCACCGAGATTTCCACCAAAAAAAAACCTTTTCCATCAGAAAAGTTACTTTTCCGCTGCCGCTTCGGTTGTGAAACAACTGACGCTTGCTGCATTGTACGTTGTAGAAAATAGCTATTTGTTGTACAACTATAAAACGAGAAATGTGTTGTTATGTAAGTGTGTCACGAGGAATCCGTACCGACATGCACAGAATGCTATAGAACACAGCGAGTCCCCCTTTCTAAAAATAGCGCTTGTGTGTAAACCTGGGATTGCTATTCCCTACCATAGACTGCATAAAAACATGGACGAAGCAACTGTGACGTAACCCATTGGTTTCAGCATGCAATTTAGGAAGCCTCAATTTTTGCAATTTGAAGAGCACCATTTTGTTTTTTTATCATGATAGTTTTTTTTTTATTATTTATTGCAAGACTGAACGAAACATTGACAAGAACAATAGACAAGAACAGAGAGTACAGGCCAGTCAAGAGCACCATTTTGTCATTTTGAAACCGGATGTGATTCCTATTGGACGAGAGCGTGAATTGAAGATCCGAGGAGGAACGTGGCTCTGGATCTGGCCCTATCGGACGGGGATCAGAGGATAGCCACGCCCCAAAAGCATATTCTGACTTTATCCTTTATTCTAGTCTACTTGGGACCATAATTTACAAAAATGAACATCACAATATATCGGAGGAGACTTGAAACTTGCGATAGATACCATAAAATGATGTGGAAGATCATTATTGAAATAATAAATCAGGTGGCAAAGTAGGGTCATTTTCTCAAAGACTTCAATAGCATTGAACTTCTTTCTGCAACCACCGACGTCGCCATCTGCTGGCCTTTAAATATCATGCAAATTTTTGAGATTTCCGCATCGGCCTCTCTTTTCAGACACGGGTGCTGTGTCCATCTTTTTATACAGTTTGTGTTCCCTACCCTATCCTTGACTCATGCATTCGGAGAGCACGCGGCAGTTATCCCTCGGATAGTAATCCGGAGGATAGGCGTTACCTGGGGGTAAAGTTATCCCTCCTCCACGCATACGGCCCCAGGTCTACAAACACTATTCTCACTATGAACTAGTCACACTACACGCAACTCACTATGAACCATGGAGGTAATATAATGGAACTGGAGAGAGCGAGGAAGTACCACCCCTATTACTTTCAATGGGAGATGCTAGGCTAGCTACTTCAGCACAGGAAGTACGGAATTGACTGAGGCCATCTATAAAAATGGTGTTCCATGAGTGCTTATTTCCGGCACCATTTCACAAGATTGCCAATCTGATTACACAGCACAAATGGCCAAGAAAGTGTGTCGGCTGTGCGGATTGGCGAAAGTTTTTGAGGGGAAATGGCGAGCAACGCTGTTAATCCGGAACGCGCACGCACTTATCACTCTCTTTGCTGAACTGTATGGAATCAGATTTGAGTCAAAACTATCAAACAAAACTTTTTGAATATCAAACAAAAATGTCAAAATTGAAAAAACAAAAGTTACCTCAAAAGCAAAACTTATATGTTGTAAACAAATTATTTTTATGATGGAACCATTGGTCTTTCAGTTGTTTGATAAATTGTTCTTTCGTTCACAGCATCCTCTGTTACTTTCGCAATTATCAGATTTGCGGTTGCTCCCAGCTCTTTGCTTGCGCTTCTTGATTTTTGCTTGCGATTCTGTCACAAACGCCTCAGTGGGTGGGATTTTTATGTGGTCTGACCTCATTGGCTAATGGAATTCTGGGGCTCAGAGCCTGGAGTAATGAATCCAACCATAGAATGTAGCCACGACTCTCACTTCGGACTCCACTCACAAGTGAATCACACCAGCGACGACGGAAATATTGCAATGGCTGATGAAGGAATTCACTGTGTGGCCTTGATTTGTTGCCGTGGCCTACTCTAAAAAAATCTGAAAGTGAATAACACGTCATCTTTAGCTGCTGTTGTAGCCAAGCAACTCAGGAAGATTGTAACAGAATGTGGGCTACTGTCCTGCAATTTACTGAGCTGGGGTATGTTTCCCAAAGGCGTAGCTAGTTGCTAACTCTTGTAACTTCCACAGTCTGGTTCAAACTAATCTTTTGGGAACTGTACCCTGAACTGTTTACTGTAAATGTACATCAGTTTGCCTTAATGCTTTTGCGCAAGTGAATACGCAAATAATATACCATCAATAATATACAATCGCCTAATGAAAAGTGTTCCCCACTTCCATTTACGCTTCCATTGAAGGACCGTGCTGTGTCGCATGCAGAATTTAATTAGTTGTATCTGGACCTCATTTTCGTTGTCCAGGTGGATAGGCCTACATTTTGAAGATTAAGGCCTACAGGATTTTTCCCGAGATTAAATTTAGTAAAATATAAAGTACAGGTGAGACACATGCTGTAGATAAATTGTGCATATTAATGTTATTGGCTTGATTACATGCCCTTCAAATCATTCCATCAGCCACACATCTGCTGTGTTTAAAGAGTACTGCACGCTGCAGACGGATGGTTAATAGTACACCTATCTCAGGTATGAAAATTAAATCCCAAGCTGCAAGTTGAAAGCCGATATAACCTCAGCACCAAACTGAAGCATGAGTTAGGGGAGAGCAGGGCGAGTTGGGCCACGGGGCGCGTTGGGACACGGCGATTTCGAGGTGATCTACTGTTGCAACACGGACGTATTTTTGTGAACACACCCTCAACGTGATTTCAGCCAAACCCACAGGAAGGCGGGAAAATTCAAAAACGTCTGCAAATTTTATTGGCGATTGTCGTTTTTTACCCCATGTAAGTAAATATTTTCGCCGGAAGTGTTTTTCTATGTCCGCCTTTTATATACATGTCACAAAATCCAAACATACACCGTTTTAATAAGTAGTCTAATGGCTACAAGATAGAATAGTTTTAATGTGTCATGCTAACTAGCAGTGAGTGACAGCTAGCCAAATATGCAGTCTGCTGTAGGTGGGGCGCTTTGGGACACTGTGTCCCAACACGCCCCCCGACCTTCAATGAATGAAGGAATAGCAATTTTCTTTATCTTTATTGACCACATGCGAAATAGAAAGTGCACCAGTGAGAGAGGAGTATCTAGGGAGATCCTAGGAAGAGCAGCCAGGGATGTCGAGAGAGGCACTTCATTAAACCATTACATTTTACACAGTGGTCCTGTGGATTTTCTTATTATAATAGATGCAGGTGGGGGAAAATGTTTGTATCACACAACATGTTTTTGTGAAAAAGTATTGTTATTTTCTATTGCTTTTAAGGTAATATAAACACTGGCCCAAAGCGCCCCACCCACGGGGCACGTTGGGACATTTGCACACCCGCCACTTTCAGTAAAACTGTATGAAATTGGAAGGGACTGGGAGTCTATTTTTGGAGTCTATTTGTAGCAAACAGATGTATGTAAGTATGCATAGTGTTAAATATATGTGTATATGCATAGTTTTAAAATAAATAAGCAGAATGAAAAAAGTGGCCCAACCCGCCCCGCTCTCCCCTACTGAATAAGGCAATTCGGGACTTTTTTTTTTTTTTAAATAAGGCTAATGCAAGCCGTCTACGGTTGCAGTTGTAGGTTTCGAAGCTGAAAACCATATTGGAATTATTATTCAAGTCCAGAAACTGCGTGTCCTTGATTCGTTGCCGTGGCCGACTCTAAAAAAAATTTGATAGTGAATAACACATCGTCCTTAGCTGGCGCTGTAGCCAAGCCACAGCAAGCACCTCCGCTCCGGATCTGCGCCAGCTCTGTGCGGATCAGATGGAGTCGGCACAGAGCCGGCGCAGATCCGGTGCAGAGATGCTTGCTATCTGGGTGACAGAATGGGCCAACCGTTCTGCAATTTACTGAGCTGGGGTTATGTTTCACAAAAGCGTTGCTATTTGCTAACTTTCAACAACTTCCATAGTCCGGTTCAAACCACGGTTTAAGGAAACGTACCCCTGAACGGTTAATTTCGATGTACCGTTCGTTTTAATGCTTTCGCGTACGTGAGTACGTTAATAATATGCAATCGCCTTAATAAGAAGTGTTCCCCACTTCCATATGAGCGCAGGCACGAAAAACGGTAAAATTTCATTTTTCCAGAAATGTGCATAAATAAATAGGTTGTTCAACAGGATTCATTGGTTTTTGTCAATGCAGTATACAAATTAAGGTTAAAAAAAAACAAAAAAAACAGGCTATTTTTAACATAAATGTGTGAAAAAAATTGCAATGGTTTTTCTACACCTAAAATAATAAGTAAACAGTTTCTTAATTGGCAATAATAAAATACACACCCTAATTTTTTTACAGAAGTGTTCCGATTCCGTGACTTCGCTCAAATATGTTTCCATCGAGGGACAGCGCTCTATCGCAAGTAGGATTTAATTACTTGTATCTGGACCTCATATTCATCGTCCAGATGGATACATATTGGAAATGAATTGTGACGTTGGCTTCAGAATTTCCCTTGCTGAGATTAAACGCAGTCAAATATAAAGTACCGTAGTTAATTAACATTAATTTATTTTTCTGGAAAATGACATGCAGACTACACTGTAAAAAGTCCTTCAATGGCAATGTCCAAATTACTTCATTTTAAAATGTTTATTTAGTACAATAAATTGATTTTGTCTTTTTTTACTGACTGTTTAAGTTACAGAAAAGTAAAAAGTGCTAATGTTTTAGTAACTTAAAAATTTCTATCATAAATTTGATTTTCTGATACTCCACAATAAATTGATTTCACGAAACTTAGTTTAAAAACGTATTCAATTAGTAAATTGTCTGGACCTGCCCACATACAGTAATTGGAGAACACATTTCAGCATTATAATTGTTCTTCAGTAGACATGTTGAATCTGCAAATTATTTTGCGCGAGAGCCCAGTAGATAGTGTTTCGTCGCGGAAACCTTCTATTTTGTTATTAAATAGACCAAAAGTCACGCACAAATTGTTTCTCTCCATACTACAATCTTAAGTTGACTCAATGTTATATATACCACTTTTTATGGTTCTACTTCACTATTGCAGTTATCCTGCGTCATGGCCATTTGAAACTATCGCTATATTTGCTTCATGATATAGTAATAATGACTGAAAAACTATATTCTTGCAAATAAAAAACGATGCATAGGTTTAATCTATGTACAATTTATTTAATGTTGTTTTCGTCCTAAAAGTTTCAGAAAGCAGGTTTGCTGGGAAATTTTTTTGACCAATGGCTTTGCTTGTCCCCTGTTGCGTTACCAGCCATTCGCAGTTGCTGTTTGACGTCATGATTAATCTATCTGCACCTGCGGAATAAGGCAGAAACGGTGTGGATTCAGCTGGTGATTGTATACCCAGAACGGCAGACAAGTGTTTTAAATCAGTAGCAGCCCGTGGGCGGTATTAAAGACCTTTAGGTAATGGCACATCTGTATGCTTAATTACCTAATCCTGCTGCAGTTTACATCGCCTGATTAGCAACAGTTTCTAAAACTAATTGGTTGTATAACAGTCCACTTTATTTTCGATTGCACTGCTTAAGTTGCTTCACAAAGTTATGACGCGTTTTCTTATGTGCATAAATTATGACTTAAAATGCCCCAGATGAACTCCAACTGTCTGGTCTTTTTTTTTTTTTTTTTTTTTTTTACAAGCTTGTGCGCATGTTTGTTGGATATGTTTTCAAACTCAGCAACTACGAATTTAAGCAGCACATCATTAAGTTTGGATTACTAGATCTTCACCGAGGCGATGTTAATTCGTCAGCGATTTATGAAACTATGAACATTGATCGCTCTGAAAAATTGTTTTTTTTTTTTTTTTTTTTGCTTTGCTACGCCTCCACCGGTAGACATTTTCCTATCCATTTTAAAGATATGCTCCTCTTCTGCCGCTTGTCATCACTTCTCGAGCGCACCCAGTAAAAACAGCTGGAGGAGCGTTTTGCAATTAATTAGTTTAATTGGCAACAGGTCAGTTACATGACTGGGTATAAATACAGCATTTTAGAACGGCACCCTTTCTTAGAAGTAAAGATGGGCAGTGGTTTACCAATCTGCATCTTAAAATTGAACAATTTCAGAAAAATTCTCAATGTGAATTGCGAAGACATTATACCACCATCTACAATACATAGACGATTCAGAGAATCTGGGGAAATCTGTGCGCAAGGGACAAGGCCGAAGGTGAATATTAGATGCTCGATCTTCTGGCCCTGAGGCTGCGCCGCATTAAAAACAAGTATGATTCTGCACTTGAATTCACTACATGGGCTCAGGAACACATCCACAAATCACTGCGTGAACAGAGTTTGCTGTGCAATCCATAAATGCAAGTTAAAGCTGTATCATGCATAGAAACAATATGTGAACACAATCCAGAAATGGTGCCATCTGCTCAGGACCAAAGCTCATTTTAAAATGGCTTTCCATTTTACCGCTGTCCATTTTAAACCATTTTAAATGCGCTTTGGGCCAGAGAAAATGGCAGCATTTCTGGATTTTTACATATGGCTTCTTTACATGATACAGCCTTAACTAGCACTTGTAGATTGTATGGCAAACTGTGTTCACAGACAATGATTTCTGTAAGTGTTCTGAACCCATGCAGTGAATTCCCATGCAGTATCATACCCATTTTTAATGTAGTGCTGTCTGAGGGCCCTAAGATCGCGAGCATCCAATATTCACCTTCGGCCTTGTCCCTTAAGCAAACATTTCTCCAGATTCTCTCAATCTTTTACTCTGGATGGTCGGATATTAAATCTAGTGATGGTCCGTTTGAAGCTGAGGCTCCGGCGCATGTGTCTAAAAAATCAACACAGTGCTTTATAAGCACTGTGCCGAGGCTTGATTTGTTTGGCCGGAGTCACATGATCAATGACGTCCGAAGCTTTGTTCGCGATGTCACTGCTTTGGTAGTAATTCAAAAGGTTTATACGGCAGTACAGCATTGGCGGCATTTGTGAGGTGTTTTGGTGGTGATTTCGTGCGAAAGACAGCGAACCAGTGAACGGCATATTGAGAGACATGTAGCCAGCGAGGAAGAGAGGACGTTCTTCCGTGTGGGAATACTTTATCGACTTGCACTACAGTTTCTGTGCACTCCAGCCTCCTCTGTTCCATTGAGAGGATTTTCTCCAAGGCAGGAGAAATTATCTCCAAGAAGAGAAACAGACTCGGCCCTCGCACCGTGGAACAAATCCTCTTCCTAAACGAAAACCAAATAATATAACCTTATATGCGTTGTGTGTTTTTATGAGTTTATACGCATTTTCACTGCCTAGTTCATAAGCACTTCTACCCCTAGGTCAAAAAATACATTAGAAATATGCAATACATAAAAGTTACAACATGATACATATACGTACCTGTTCACTGGTTAATTAATTACATAAGCACGTGGAGGCTGAGACCTCACAGCACAAGCATATTCCAAGGCTATTATAAGATTGTGTTGTACTTTTTTTTTTTTTTTTTTTAAATCTATGATGTTTACAAACATCAAGAAGTCACAAGCAAAGAGAGACCACACCATGGCACATGTTTAAACAAGGAAAGTTCATTCATCCAAATTACTTATTAATCAAATAAACATATTTTTTTTTCACCCCCCCAAAAAAAAAAAACATGTTCAAAGCGCCGCAACTTTAATCCAAAATCAGGCGGAGTTCTCACATGATATTAAAAGGATGCAGTCAACTCAACTAGTGTAGAGTGGGCAACCGTAATGAAGCAGTTCATTTCAATTTGTAGATTCAACCTGCTCTTCATACTTTTGGCCACCAGATGCCACCAAAGAGGAGTGTGTTGAAAAGCTTCGAGTAATGAACCCTTTTTCGATACAAGCTTCAATGTTTCAGAAAGCTTTATTTGGCCATCAGTAATTAAATCTTCACAATTTAAGATTGAGAAGTCTTTTTCTGAAATTATTAATTTTTAGATGCTGATTGGTGAACCTCTGCCCATCTAAGAGAGACTGCCTCTCTAGAATGCTGTTTTTTATACCCAGTCATCTTACTGACCTGATGCCAATTAACCTAATCAGTTGCAAAATGCTGATTTTTTTTCTTCCTTTTACTAGTACCACTTTTCCAGCCTTTTGTTGCCCCTGTCCCAACTTTTCTGAAATGTGTTGCTGCCATCCAATTCAAAATGAGCTAATATTTCCAAGTTTTCATGATATGTCTGAATTTCAACATTATGTTGTCTATGTTCAGTTGTGAATAAAATGTGAGTTTGAGATTTGCAAATCGTTGCATTCCATTTTTATTTACATTTTACACTTCAATGGAATTGGGGTTTGTAGTTTAATACAGTACTTCCCAAACCTCTGCTGGAGGACCGCCTGTCCTACATATTTTAGATCTCTGCCTGCTCTAGCACAGGTGATTCAAATAATCAGCTCGTTATCATTCCCCTGAGGCTGATTGATAATGAGCTGATCATTTGAATCACCTGTGCTGGAGCAGGGGAGAGATCTAAAACATGGGACAGGTGGGCCCCTGGGAGAGGTTTGAATTAGTAAATATGAAAAAAAAGTAAAATGAAAGTAAAATTTCATGGTTTCTTTTAAGTACAACTGAATTTAATTAAGTTAGATGTATTTAAAATGCTGTCCATTTTGACAATGGTTGTACTCAATTTCCTGGGTTTTTTTTTGTAGAATGTTCTTAAAAATTTTACTTTATGCTAAAATTTTATGATTGAGTTTTCTCAACTTAAAAAAACAAGAAGCTCACAAAACTAAAAAAAAGTGCTTGGAAAATGTTGCCTTTTGAGTTTTATCTAAGTAACAGTTTTTACAGTGTATATTATGCAATTATATCTCTTAACCTAGTTCATGAAAAAAAGCCCATTGACATTGACAACTTGTATTTTGTTATCCTGTCTGTATTATGTTTATGAAGCAATAGCTGATTTAATAAGCCTACTGCCAACTTTCGTGAAGTTTTCTGGATTTGAATATTAATTCCAATATGGATTCAGCTTCTAAACCTACAACTGCAATCGTAGACGGCTTGCATTAGCCTTATTTAAAAAAAAAAAGTCCCGCATTGGCTTATTCAGTAGCAAACTGGCAATGAGTGAAAGGTGGGGGATTCAACTTAATTTGGATCTTCTAACAACCTGCACAGCTCCTGGAGAAATGTGCTCATGAAAAATTTAACCTCTCTCACCAGTCCTATCAGACCAGGATTTGGCAGTGCCGTTGAGAGAGGGAAACCAGCAAATACTGCAGCCCTCCCGCACTGGATATTAACGCTGTAGTACCCTCCTATTAATACTTCAGTAATGCTGAGACACAGTTAGTAGCCTGTTTCGAGCCAGGAAGTGTTCAACCTGAAAAACACGGTCCCAACGGTCAAACACGGTGGCAGGAGTATTATGCTCTGGGGTTGCTTTTCAGCAAAAGGGCCCGAGAACCTTGATAAAGTTAATGGCATTATGAAACAGGACCAGTATATCCAGATACTCAGTGAAAACATTAAGCAATCCGCCGAAAAACTTGGTCTTGGGCAGGAATGGATCTTCCAACAGGATAATGATCCTAAACATATGGCCAAATCCATCAAGAAATGGTTAGTGGACAACAAAGTGGATGTTTTGGAGTGGCCAAGACAGAGCTCCGACCTCAATCCTATCGAGAATCGGTGGAGGGAACTGAAGACCAAAAGTCATGGCAAGGAAACCCTCAAACCTTAAGGATCTGGAGAATTTTGTAAATTGTCAAAAAAAATGCCAAGAGGTGGGCCAAAATCCCCATGGAAACGTGTTGTGAAACCTTGTGATCAACCACAGGAAAAAAGCGTTAAATGAGGCTGTAATTGTGAATAAAGGCTTTGCCATCAATTACTGAGAAAAGGGTATGAATAATTCTGGACATGGCATATTTTGTAAATCTGTCAAAAAAAAAATGCGAAAAAAGGTTTTATTTTCTCAGCTGTTCCAAAATTGTTTACTGTACTTCTTTTTGAAAAATACAGCCTTATGTCAACTTACTGTGTCATTTGTGCAAGAATAAATTTGATTTGTCAAAAAATATCTCGAAAAAACCCAAAAATTAGTAGGGGTATGAATAATTTCGGGCATGACTGTATATATCATTAATATATATAATATATAATAATTATATACTATTATAAAAGCGGAAAAAAAGATTGATACGAAATACAAACAATATAGACTTACCTGAAAGGTAAGGGCCTGGGCGTGCTCTTGTAAAAGCCCAAATGGGTAGCAGGTGGTTTGAGGACCCGCTATACCTTTTCCTAACGTGTGTGGTCAAGATAGCAATTGTACGGGAAAAAAATTTGCATAAACACGCCCACGGGCACACCTCCAGGCACAAATAAGGGAGTCGGCATAATTCATAGCGGGTAGTGTGGCCGCAAGATACCGTTTAGGGATAGAGGAAGCTGCTAAATGCGTAATTCATGGGTAGCGGGTAGTGGCAACGGGTAAGGCAGTATGAAAGATAGAGCCCTTAGTCTGTAGACCTCATATGAAAATGGTTAATTGGTTACAGAGAATAAAGATCAACAAACATATATACACATTTTATTTAAGAATAAAGAATTTAGTCGCTATACCATATAGGATTCTTGACAGTTGGGAAAATATGTTTGATACACCAGTCCCTTGGAACAAAGTTTTTAAAATCCTTTACATCACTTGATCCAAAGATAAGATATTTTCAATATAATATATAAGTTTTTAGTAACTAAAAAGATGCTAAATATATGGGGAATAGAGTCATCACCCCGTTGTCGATTCTGCCAGGAAGAAGTGGAGTCAGTAGACCATTTATTTTGGTACTGTCCTATAATAGCCTTATTTTGGATAAAGGTGCAAGACAGTATAATATCTCAGTATAATAGAATACAATTAGATTTATTTAAAGTGTTGCTGGGTGATGTAACAAAAGGAACACACACCTAATCTGTAATATAATTATATATTTGGCAAAAATATTTATTTTTGGATTGACGTCTGTTGAGGCATTAAGAATTGAGAAATTCAAATATTTTGTCAAGTATTACAGTAGAATTGAGTGTGTGATGGCCCATGAGACAGGACTTGTAAATTATGCCAAAAGATGGGATATAGTAAGGGTGGCTGAAGGTTGGGAATAATGAGAGATGGAATAGATGAGCTAATAACTACTAGTGCAAAGGTAGAAAAGCATTTTGAATGTAATCATTATTGTGTTGTATTTATTTATTATTATTATTATTATTATTACTATTATCATCATTTTCTTAATTATTGTGTGTTTTGTTTTGTCGGAGTGATGGTAGGAGGACTAGAACACAGTTATATAACTGCTTGAATGTTTGAATTAACGAAGTTGACCTCCCGAGTGTACTTTTTGACCTTATGGGCATTGTTTTTAAAGTCCTGGTCAACTTTTATTCATTAAATTGTTATGTTTTACAGTAAGCCTCGCCTATCAGATCTAGAATAACATGATTTACCACTATTTTTACCCCAGCCAACCAAGGAAGTTATGTTTTCACTTCTTTGTGTGCATCAGTCTGTCTGTCACCAACTTACCTCAAAGATTAAATTTGTGATCTGTTCCTAAATTTACACAGGGGTAGATTTTCTCACAATTAGGCAAAGTACTAAGGAGCTAGAAATATTTTAAAATGAAAAATTGACATAGACCTGATTAACAGGATTAACAGATTAAGTGAGTCATTTTGTCATTTGATTGATGGCAGGTGCCCCCTCTGGGTGCACATTTCCCATCTCTACCTGGAAATAAAAACAATTTGCTTTGGATTAAAAAAAAAAAAAAAAAAAAACCTCTAAAAATTGCATTCTATTTAATGGCCAGCAGATGGCGACGTCGGTGGTTGCAGAAAGAAGTTCAATACTAGAGAAGTGTATGAGAAAATTACCCTACTTTCCCACCTGATTTATTATTTAAATAATGATTTTCCACATAATTTTATGGTATCTATCACAAGTTTCAAGTCTCCTTCGATATATCATAATGTTCATTTTTGTAAATTATGGTCCCAAATAGACTAGAATAAAGGATAAAGCCAGAAGATGCTTTAGGGGCCTGGCTATCTTCTGGTCCCCGTCCGATATGGTCAGATCCAGAGCCATGCTCCTCCCTGGATCTTCAATTCACGCTCTCGTCCAATAGGAATCACATTCGGTTTCAAAATGACAAAATGGCACATTTCAAATAGCCAAAACCAAGGCTTCCTAAATGGTATGCTGAAACCAATGGGTGACGTCACAGTTGCTTCGTCCATCTTTTTATACAGTCTATGGTTGAAATCAGAAATGTGTTTTTAGACTGTAACATGACGGGGGGCAAGCAAGGCCATTGGTCAAACAAATTTCCCAGAAAGCCTGCCTTCGTCAACTTTTAGGGTAAAAACAACAAATTTAAATAAATTGTGGATAGTCATCGTTTTTTACTTGCTAGAAAACAGTTTTTCGGTCATTCATATTGCATCAGGAAACTATATAAATAGATAATTACAAAATTGAGCTGAACCCAAGACTACTGGAATAGTGAAATACAACCATTTAAGGTGGTTTATGAAACCCCAAACTATCATGTTCATAATCAGTCCCTTTTTATGTACACTACCGCTCAAAAGTTTGGGATCACTTGGAAATTTTCTTGTTTTCCATGGAAACGCACATGAAATTAGTCTGAAGAGGAAATATAGCAAATGAACAGAACATGCTGACATTGTCTGAGTTTAAAAATAATGATTTTAATGGAAAATGATGAATATGTACTTCAAACTTTGCCTTCATCAAAAAAAAACCCCTTCACTGTTGATACTGAAACTGGTGTTTGACGGGAACTATTTAGCGCAGCTGCTAGTTGACAACCTGTGAGGCGTCTTTGTCTTAAACTAACACTCTCAGATATTTGTCTTCTTGCACAGTTGTGCATCGGGGCCTCCCACTCCTTTTTTCTGTCCTTGTTAGTGCCAGTTTGTGCTGCTCTCTGAAGGGAGTAGTTGACAGCATGGTAAGAGATTTTAAGTTTTCAATTTCTCGCATTGAATAGCCTTCTTTTCTAAGCACAACAATAGACTCTAAAGGAAGTTCTTTCTTTCTGGCCATTTTGAGCCTGTAAACAAACAAACAACTGCTGATGCTTCAGGTACTAAACCAACCTCAAGAATGCCATGCTCCCCTTTGCGCTCCCTTATTACTTGAACGGTTTTCAGCTGTGCAACACATTTGCAGAAGGGTTTTCTAATAATCAATTAGCCTGATAAAATGCTTAACTTGGATTAGCAGCCATACCAGGAGATTGATGCAGAGGACTGACAGTTGCTGATAATAGGCCTCTATGCAAAAATGTAGATCATTCTTTGAAAATCATCTGATTAATTTTAATCGTTTGTGAAATGGATAAAAATGTTTGTGAAATGGAAAAAAATGTTTGTGAAATGCATGAAAATGTATTTTTCTTTGGAAAACAAAGAAATTTGCAAGTGATCCTGGTTCAAACTTTTGAGCAGTAGTGTAAAATAGCAACTCTGTCCCAATAACTTGGTATACAGTTGAAAAACTACACTGGCCGAGTGTAATCCTGATTGGCTTGATGGCGCCCCCAAAGAGCCCGTTCAAACTCTTTCAAACCTCCCAATAGCACTTCAGTAATAACAAACATTGAGCTGTTTGTGATGTGTACAGTGACACTTGACTTGTTCTTTTTGGTGTGGTCAATAGCCTACATGAAGCCAACAAAAAAACAAAAAATGCTTCTCCATCAAGGAAATGGAACGGCTTGTGACGCAGCAGAGAGAGAAAAAGAGCCTTTGGCATGTTACGGGCAGGTCTCAGCCGCCGAGAGGTGGTGCGTCATTTGCACTGTTACTGTTCAACAATTAGTCGGCTGTCTATCCGAGAATGGAACACAGGCACTGTCACTGACCGACCCCGCTTAGGGCAGCCGCGAGTGACGATGGCAGCTCAAGAGCGCCACATCTGGTTACAGCCTGTACGTGACAGATTCCGGACAGCAACCAAAACTGGTCATGAAACGAGGGGTCCGAGATGATTGAGGGTGAGTACAAGTACCGTTCGACGCCGTCAACATGTGCAAAACATGCCTGCGCTTTTCTTTATTTCCACCCGTGCCTCACTGGAAAAGCAATAAAAATCAATCAATTCTTCAATTTGCCGCAAATACAGTACATACCTCACCGTTGCGTTTTTAATGGCACTAAGTATATATACAACCCCAATTCCAAAAACGTTGGGATGCTGTGTGAAATGTAAACAAAAACAATGCAATGATTTGCAAATCTAATAAACTGACATATTATTCATGACACAACTTATCAGATGTTGAAAAACCATTTCATGAAAAATATTAGGTCATTTTGAATTTGATGGCAGCAACACATCTCAAAAAAGTTGGGAGAGGGGCAACAAAGGGCTGGAAAAGTAAGTGGTCCTAATAAAAAACAGCTGAGGAGCATTTTGAAACTAATTAGGTTAATTAGCAACTGGTCAGTAACATGACTGAGAATAAAAAGAGCATTTTAGAGAGGCAGAGTCTCTCAGAAGCAAAACTGGACAAAGATTCACCAATCTGCAAAAACTGCATATAAAACCGCAAAGACTTTGAATCTACAGTACGTAATATCATCATAGGATTCAGAGATTCAGGAGAAATTTCTGTGCACAAGAGACAAGTCCGAAGGTCCATGTTGGATGCTTGTGATCTTTAGGCCCTCAGGCGGCACTGCATTAAAAACAGGCATGCTTCTGCACTGGAATACACTGCATGGGCTGGGGAACACTTTCAGAAATCATTTTCTGTGAACACAGTTCACCCTGCAATCTACAAACGCAAGCTAAAGCTGTGTTATGCAAAGAAGAAGCCATATGTGAACATGATCCAGAAATGCTGCTGTCTTCTCTGGGCCAGAGTTCATTTAAAATTAACGGAGGCAGAATGGAGAACTGTTCTGTGGTCAGATGAATCAAAATTTGAAATTCTCTTTGGAAACCACAGATGCTGTGTCACGGGGTCTAAAGAGGAGAGGGACCATCTAGCTTGTTATCAGCGCACAGTTCAAAATCCTACATCTCTGATGGTATCGGGTTGCATTAGTGCCTATGGCAAGGGGAGCTTACACATCTGGAAAGGCACGATCAATGCTGAAAAGTAGATAGAGGTTTTACAACAACATATGCTCAACAACATATGCTAAATTCAAAATGAGCTAATATTTTTCATTAAATGGTAAAATGTCTAACTTTCACCATCTGATATGTTGTTTATGTTCTATTGTGAATAAAATGTCAGTTTCTGAGATTTGCAAATCATTGCATTCTGTTTTTATTTACATTTTACACAGCATCCCAACTTTTTTGGAATTGGGGCTGTGTTTGAATATATATATTGAGAGAGAAAAAGAGAGAGAGCGAGAGAGAGAATTTTTTTTTATTTTTAGAAAAATACTTTATTTACATTAGCACATATCCACACATCTCAGAGGAGAAAAATCATCAAATGCATGTACACTCAGACATAAAAAACATGTGCAAAATGCAATTCATCATTACTGATGGAGCATATGATATCCTTATAGCACCATTGTTGTTTAAAAACTTCCAAATCATCCATTAGTTTGTAAAATTTAAACTCCAGCCATACTCTGGCTCTGACATTGCAAAGCCACACAGATGCAGCCTCCTGACCAACCTTGCCTTCAATTTTGTTCCTTCTACTAATATAAATGCCAAGTTTGGCTTCTCCGGGAGAAAAGTTAAGCAATTTCCACTTCGTACTGTCAGCCCTTTTATAACCCGCGCCAAAAATAAAAATATTTTTTGAAAAGGCTTCTCCAAATAAACCAAAAACGCAAGTTAAAAGAGTGAAAAATCCAGCAAGTCTCTTACACTCCGTAAAAACATGAAAAACATTCTCACGGAGATCACAAAAAGGACACTTATTTGAAACAGAGGGATTTATAACGGAGATAAAAGCATTTGAAGCGATGGCACCATGTAAAATCCTCCATTGGAGGTCTGCTGTCCGTTTTTTGAGGGGAGGTTCATATAAAACCAGACACTGAGGGCTCAGTCTACCATCTGCACTCAGGCTGCCCATCCAGACACTGAGGACTCAGTCCACCATCTGCACTCAGGCTGCCCATCCAGACACTGAGGACTCAGTCCACCATCTGCACTCAGGCTGCCCATCCAGACACTGAGGAGGCTGCTCAGTCCACCATCTGCCATCTCAGGCTGCCCATCCAGACACTGAGTCCACCATCTGCACTCAGGCTCCCATCCAGACACTGAGGACTCAGTCCACCATCTGCACTCAGGCTGCCCATCCAGACACTGAGGACTCAGTCCACCATCTGCACTCAGGCTGCCCATCCAGACACTGAGGACTCAGTCCACCATCTGCACTCAGGCTGCCCATCCAGACACTGAGGACTCAGTCCACCATCTGCACTCAGGCTGCCCATCCAGACACTGAGGACTCAGTCCACCATCTGCACTCAGGCCGCCCATCCAGACACTGAGGACTCAGTCCACCATCTGCACTCAGGCCGCCCATCCAGACACTGAGGACTCAGTCCACCATCTGCACTCAGGCTGCCCATCCAGACACTGAGGACTCAGTCCACCATCTGCACTCAGGCTGCCCATCCAGACACTGAGGACTCAGTCCACCATCTGCACTCAGGCTGCCCATCCAGACACTGAGGACTCAGTCCACCATCTGCACTCAGGCTGCCCATCCAGACACTGAGGGCTCAGTCCACCATCTGCACTCAGGCTGCCCATCCAGACACTGAGGACTCAGTCCACCATCTGCACTCAGGCTGCCCATCCAGACACTGAGGGCTCAGTCCACCATCTGCACTCAGGCTGCCCATCAGTCCACCACACTGAGGCTGCTCCAGTCCACTCATCCACCATCTGCACTCAGGCTGCCCATCCAGACACTGAGGACTCAGTCCACCATCTGCACTCAGGCTGCCCATCCAGACACTGAGGACTCAGTCCACCATCTGCACTCAGGCTGCCCATCCAGACACTGAGGGCTCAGTCCACCATCTGCACTCAGGCTGCCCATCCAGACACTGACACCACCATCTGCAGGCTGCCCATCCAGACACTCAGTCCATCTGCATCTGCACTCAGGCTGCCCATCCAGACACTGAGGACTCAGTCCACCATCTGCACTCAGGCTGCCCATCCAGACACTGAGGACTCAGTCCACCATCTGCACTCAGGCCGCCCATCCAGACACTGAGGGCTCAGTCCACCATCTGCACTCAGGCTGCCCATCCAGACACTGAGGGCTCAGTCCACCATCTGCACTCAGGCTGCCCATCCAGACACTGAGGACTCAGTCCACCATCTGCACTCAGGCTGCCCATCCAGACACTGAGGACTCAGTCCACCATCTGCACTCAGGCTGCCCATCCAGACACTGAGTGGGCGGTTGCTTAGTCCTGTCCTGTTGATGATCTTCACACAATTAAGGTATAAAGTTCTCTTGTCTGCTCTATGCAGACTCTGTTTTCAGGGCTAACAGCTGTCAACAGGGGTCCGCTCAGCTCTCCAAAAGCAGGGTCCAAGAAGATCTCTGGAAATTGATCTCTGTGGTCGGGCTGAGCAGTTCCCCTGCTGTACTCCATTAAGAGACCTCTCTCCTTTTCTGTCAGTCTCTGTCTCCAGAGCTCTAGGACCCGCTGTACCACTCGGACCGACTGCATTCCCACCAGAGAGCTCACGGCATGGGCATCAGTCAGCGTCGGTCCCACAGCATCTACTAACTGTTGTAGACATACAGTCTTAGTGCGACACAGTGCCGTCATAAGTCCAGGCGTAACACTGCTGCTTACATCAAGCCTAGCCCCATGAATCAATGGCTCCTTCAATAACCAGTGCAGAGAGTCTGATTTTTCAGATCTAATTTGATTAAAAAGAGCCCAGGATTTAAAAACACTCTGGTAAAATGGAGGCAACCCATTAAACTTTAAAAATGTTAAATCTGTTAAAAACAGAGCAGCATCCAGCCCCAGGTTCTTTGCACGCCTAAGAATGCAGCTGGCAACTCCTCTCCACACTAAAGCCGATGGACCCGTTAAAAACTTTTGAATGAACTGCAGCCTAAAGGTAGCTGATCTACTGGCCAAGTGGATGAGGCCCTGTCCCCCGTCCTCTCTGGATAAAAACAGCACACTTTGTGGAGCCCAATGTAAAGGATTCCAAAAGAAGTTTACCATCTTTGCTTGTATATGGGCTAAGAGACCCAATGGAGGGTCCACACAAGCCAGGCGATGCCAAAGTAAAGAGGCGACAAGGTTATTAAGCACAAGCACTCTACCTCTATAAGACATCTGCGGAAGCAGCCATTTCCATTTAGCTAATTTACCTTCAATTTTCTCTGCAACATTCTCCCAGTTTTTTTGCACCATCGCTTCATTACCTAAAAAGATACCGAGGTATTTTAGGCCATCATTTTTCCAGGCCAGGTTCTGGGGAAGAATCGGGAGACCACCATACCATTTCCCAACAGCAAGGGCTTCACTTTTTCTCCAGTTCACCTTCGCTGCTGACACAGAAGTAAAATCTTCAATAATATTTGCTAAAAGGTCAATGTTACTCTGATTTTTTATAAAAACAATTACATCATCTGCATAAGCCGATAAAACAATGTTCTTATTCAAACCAGGTAAAGACAAACCTTCAATGCTTGTGCGTATTTTTTGTAGCAGGGGTTCCAGGGAGAGTGCATAAAGCATACCGGACAATGAACATCCCTGACGGATGCCTCTGTGCATTTTAAACGGAGCACACAGACTACCATTGAATTTCAGCACACTCTCAACATCACTGTACAACACCTTCATCATTGTAATAAAGCCAGCTCTGAACCCAAACTTCTCCATAACTCTCCACAGGAAGCAGTGCTCGACACGATCAAATGCCTTCTCCTGATCAAGAGAAATCAGACCAGCATTTATACCTAATGAACTGGAGATCTCCAAACCGTGCCGGATCAGGTATATGTTGTCGAATATTGACCTGCTGGGCACACAGTATGTCTGATCCTGATGGATAACTTGCTCCATAGCTTCCCTCAACCTATTTGCTAGGGCCTTGGACAGAATCTTGTAATCTGTACAGAGGAGAGACACAGGGCGCCAATTTTTGATATCCTGCAAATTGCCCTTTTTTGGGAAGAGGGCAATAACAGCCCAGCGGCAGGACAACGGCAAAGATCCTGAAAGCAGACTTTCGTTAAATACATCTAAAAGATCATCAGCAAGTATATCCCAGAAGGCTTTGTAAAATTCAACAGTCAGGCCATCAATGCCCGGAGCTCTCCGTCCCTGCATACTCCACAGAGCGGCACGGAGCTCCTGCATATGTAAAGGCTTCTCCAGCTCGGAGTTGGTCTCCTCAGAGACCTGAGGCAGCTCACTGCAAAACCCCTCAAACAGCGCATCCTTCTCCTCATACTCACTGGTGTAGAGGGAGGAATAAAACTCAATAGCACCCCTTCTTATCTGGGCAGGTTCCGTGAGTTCCTGTCCTGTGTCTGACAGAAGAGAAAGGATTACTTTTTTTGCCCTTGTTTTTCTCTAGGTTAAAGAAAAAAGCTAGAGGAGCATCCATCTCAGAAATATTTTGAAATCGGGACCTTATCAATGCACCTTGTACTTTTAGTATCCAGCAGGTCAGTAAGAGCCATCTTTTTATTTTGAGGGTTTCAGTGTATGTTTCACTGCCTGTGGATTCACTCATTGTTTCTAGCTCCATAATGTCGGATTCCAAATCTTTTATGGATCTGGTGATGTCACGGGTGACATTAAGAGTGTGCTGCTGACACGAAAGTTTCATCTCAGTCTTTCCATGGTCCCACCACTGTCTAAGACAAGTAAATTCACCCTTCCTCTGTCTAAAAGCAGTCCAGAAAAACCTAAAAACATCCCTAAAACTCTTTTCACAGGTTAAAACCGAATTAAAGTGCCAATATGCACTTTTAGGTAAAATACTCTTTCCAAAAACATGACACAGAAGCAGAAAATGATCTGAAAACCCAACCGGCATGATTTTACACATTTTAAAAATATTAAAATGGTGTTTAAAACAATAAAATCGATCAAGCCGGGCAAAGAGATGATGTCTTCTCTTAGGTGGGACCATGTGTACTGCCTGGAGTCTGTGTGCATCCGTCTCCACACATCCACCAGGCCATGAGAATAAACCAGCTGCTTCAGAGCATGTTGGGAAGCTGGATGCGGTTCCAAATGATAACGATCTAAAAATTCATTCTCAGTACAGTTAAAATCCCCACCCAAGAATAAAAAATCCTCCAAGCGACAGTCATTTAATTTATCACCAATTTTTTCTCAAAACAACTTCCTCTCTGCACCGTCTGTCGGAGCGTAAATATTGAGAACAACAGTAAAATGATCAAAATGAGCTTTAACTAAAAGAAACCTCCCCTCTATCACATGCTCAACCTCCAGAAAAGTTGGACTAAAAGCTTTGGAGAAAAGGAAGCCCACTCCTCCACTGAGTGTTGTGTGGTAACTTAAAATCACCTCCCCTTCCCATTCCCTTCTCCAGTCTACTCCAACATCAACATCACTATGGGTTTCTTGTAAGAAAAACAAATCGATTTTTTTTTATTTTTGCAGTTTCATACAAGATTGCTCTTTTCTTTTGCATCCTAGCTCCATTAACATTCAAGCTTCCCACTCTAAAAATGTCCATCAAGAGAGGGATATAAAAGACAAAACTAAGAACAAACAATGACTTAGGTGAGAGATACACTGGGGCCTTTTCCATCATCACTAGTTAATTGTTTTTTAACTTTAAGCACAAGTTTTTTCAATCTAAAAATTTCTTGATCCGAAAAGAGTGATTCTCCTTTATTTCTCATATGAACTCTGGCTGAGTTACAGAAAACTTCCAGATCAGGAAAATGTTCCTCCACTTTAACACCTTTCAAGTTTTTTGTTTGTTGAAGGACAGCTTTAAACATGTGGGCAGAGTACATGTTTCTCTTCTGGCTGCTACTCATTGTTGCGATTGACACATCACTGCTGTCAGACACACCCATCCTCACTGTCGCTAATGTCCAACAGCTCCTGCTTCTTATCGCTCTGCTTGTTTCAACTCACCCTACTTGTTTTTGCCTCACTGCACACGTTTTTGGTTTTACTCTTGCGTTTATATGGAGTGGACTTATTAGAATTGCATGCAGGGTCTTCCTCAACCATCTCCGCCTCCTCAAAAAGATCACACCACGCAGTGTTTGTCTCACCCGTCTTACCCGCCTGTTCTTGACAAAACTCACCCGTCTTATTTTCCTGCAATTCACAAGAATCGCCCGAACTCCCCAAATTTACTGGTGTCTCACTGGCATTTTCACTCGTATTTTCCCCTGTCTCATTGGTGACCTCACTTTCACCGCTCTGCATTACTGTCAGTGTGCTATCTGAACCCATACACTCTTCCTGAACATTCGCCTCGCCGACGCTATCACCAGCATTATTAAGGCCAGATCGTTCCTCGACGCAATCCTTTCCCGACTGAACAACAGTGTCTGAAATCCCCGCAGAGGTGCTCGGCTGTTCCCCGACAGCGGACCCCTCAGCAGCGGTAGGCTGCTCTGCAGCATCTCTCCCCGAGCCAGGCAGAGCGGACTCCGCTCGCTTCGGACAGGTTTTGACTGTGTGACCTTCCTCACCGCAACCAAAACACTTCATGACCAACGATGTGGCATAAATAATCAAAACCATCCACTTTTACACGAAAGCACAGATTAAACTCCTCATCCCGATTATTCAAAATCATATAAACCTGTCGTTTGTGAGACACAACGTGTTTCAATAAGGGGGATTTACAACCGGAAAGGATCTTTTTCATCGGAGAAACAGTTTTCCGTGTCGAGAGAGCTCTCTACACAGAAACTCATCAGTAATAAAAGGAGGGACATTTGACAAAATAACTTTAGTTGCAGGTTGCGTTAGTGGTTGCAGTAACACGAACATATCCTGAATAACGATGCCTTTTTCAACAGCCATGTTAACCTTCTCCACTTGGTCTAGGAATAAGACAACGGCACTGTTCATTCGAGCCGCCGATTTCACGCTGCTGTGGCCGACTACCTCCCCAACAGCTAACCCTAATTCTCCCACGCTGCACGGAAACCAGCACTAACTTTAATGCCGGTTCTCCGTGTCAAGCGAGAGAGGTCGTCATTCACCATGGCGTCTAAGACGCCGACCAGCCAAACTGCTGGTAACTTAAGCACAAAGCAAAACAAATATAACTGTACCAAATTAACTAAACACAAAGAAATATACACCAAAAAATAAGCAAACTAAATATCATAAAGAATTACATTTGATTTAAGCTACATTGCTGAAAGATTAGAGAAAGGATAGAAACCACTCACTCAGGCT
Organism: Gymnothorax javanicus; assembly: GCA_029692085.1. NCBI lineage: Eukaryota > Metazoa > Chordata > Actinopteri > Anguilliformes > Muraenidae > Gymnothorax > Gymnothorax javanicus. Next base: position 18,774,835 of record CM056200.1, on the reverse strand, counting down.
CGCTCTACACCACGCTCACTCCCAGCATGCACTCAGAGAGAGAGAGAGAGATCTGCACATACTGTTGTACATATTTTTGCATTGTGTATAAGTGTTAGGAGTTGGTCTTCATGGTAAATGTCCTGCAAAAGATTAACTTCCACTGCTCACTTTTAAGGCATAGTGTACAAATGGCTTGTGTGTTGTTGTCAGAAACAGCTATTTAATTTGTCAAGGGAACTGCATCAACAATTATGGCAGCAAGAAAAACATTTTTGTTGGATAGTTGCTAATAACCAGTAAATTACAGCTCCAGAAGTATCTACAGCATTAGATGAATTCATGTCTCAACCAGTTTCAACAAAAACTGTACACCATTATCGAAACAAAGTTGGCCTTGTCTCTGATGACAAACCCCAGTGCTTCCCTTTGTTCCCCAGAGCTGTAACTAACAGCTAAACTCACACCAAACTACAGCATCCTGCTGAATTCAGAGACAGAAGTTAGTATATGATGGGTGATGGACACTTTTCCTCATGGTTGACCTTGAACATTTTTAGAGAGGCATTATTCAAGTTTTGTATATTTAATTTCAATTCTTTTTGTGTCTTTTTGGTTACATTTCACGTTTCATGTTAAATGCATTTTATTATTTTTTAGTCTAAAATACTTTGAACGTGGTACTTGCTCACTGATTGTCTGCATTAAGCACAGGTGTAGCCAGAACAATCATTTTTATTTGTGTATATGCTGTGCTCCCAGAAAATCTGTAGTCACTGCAGGTGTTTCCTGGGCAAAACTAGACCCCATGCCGGCATAATGAAATTAAATGGGTAAAATAAAACAGACTTAGAAGTTGGTAGATAGATATCATTTCCACATTACATTAAAAAATCTTTTATTTTGATTTGATAGATCATGCCTATTTATTTTTTAATGATCAAAATGTTGACAGTTTAATTGGCATAATGAAATTATGGTGATTGGTAGGTATGTGGGTGATTCAAATAATTTATGCTTTTTATCTAGGCATGGGCAATACAAATGAATAAAATGACAACATTTCTTCAGTTGCTGAGAACAAAGTTTTTATTATTATTATTATTTTTTTTTAAATTTGGCATCTCCAATCCCACCCGAATCTGGAATGCCCAATTGGTGAACTATGTACAAGGCTTGCTCGTATGCGACCCCTTGCTGCCAATTCAGGAGAGTGTAGACAGTTTGCGGCTCTCCTCCGAAGCACGCGCCTGTCAACCACCGCTTCTTATACACTCATTGGTTGAATCTTCGCAAGTTTAGAACGAGGGTGGAGGATACCTGGACATGACCAGGCTTAGAATCTTCCTGACGAGCGACCGTCTGGCCAACAGGAGGCGCTTGAGCAATGAACAAGGCAACTATTGTAATCCCTTCCCGGCAGTCTCTTCCCAATTTGCAACCCTGTAGCGCTATAGCCAATAGTGCGCTACTCTGAAAAAGCTGCCGACCACTGCCGGCTGGTGCGAAGCGGGGCTCGAACCCACGATGTGATAGTCACTTCTGCTTCGCAACGCGATGCTTTACCGAGTGAGCTATCCGGCAGCCCGTTTTTATTATTTTCTAATGATTTTTTGCAGGTAAGTACAAAAGACACAGACAAAGAGTTTGCCACAAGTCCAACGCCTTTACAGGAAAGGATCTCAGAGCCACAGGGTCCCAAAAATGGCTGATTTCGGCTTTTTTCAACAAAACCCATTGTGAAAATTGGGGGGTGAAGCCTGAGGGCATTTTCGAAAATACAGTCTATTCAGAAATAAACCAGGCCAAATTATCCATTAGGGTACCCTAACAGAAATAATTGATTCTAAAGTCATCTACCCCTTTTCTGAAGCATAGCAGCGCCCCCTAGGCCCTTTTTAATGGAAAATGCATTGAATTTCACCCAATTATGTTCAACAAACATTAGGTTTTGCATTGATATTAAAAAATGGTATGAATGGGTTGCCTGTAAAGTTTTTTGGATCAATGGCCTGCAAAAATGTCAAATTATCGGTGGGAGGGCAAATATTAACGCTACTAGCCCATTACTATATAAAATTCAGTGAAGTCACTGATGCCGGCAGTTGTTTGCCTTCCCACTGCTACGAAATGAATCAAACGTTCCCCCTTCAGTAGCCCGTGGTGATTTAAAAAAAAACTTTCCACTGTTTTTTACTATGTCCATATACCCTCCTCCCATGATAGTTTCAATGAGCTACTGTGAATAATTCATATTAAAACACAGAGACGTGCAGTCGGAAGTTAGTTTGGTGAGGCAGAAACCTCCCCTTTGCTTGATTAGCAATCAGACGATTAACTCGTTTAGTAAGATTATTCGGCAGAATGACGGGCCAGTTTAAGTTTCCGCAGCGTTATTACTCAGTACATCGAACCTGAAATGCACACTAGACAACAGATTTGCGCGTACTTGCCTCCAGGAAGCCGAAGCAATGTTATCAACAAATATTAAAACAGTTCAACTTATGCAGAGTTCAATGCTTAATCAATATACAATGTATTCTCCTTTAAATACGCGCTTTCACACCCAAACAAAAAGCGGGCGCTTATTTTCAGTCTTCTTTCATAATCCGATTAACAAAATGTTTAAACGATATACAGAATTACCGAGAGCCGAGAATTTTTCCTAATTGATTATTCAGATTTCCATCCTCGCAGTCTCGAATTGAAGGGTATAAGTGAATGAATCTTGTGACCGGTGTTCGCGAGGTGGCATATTTTGATAGGTAGCAAATTTGTCAGAACACTGGTGGGTTTTGAACGCCTGGCGCCGGTTTATTCCTTTGGTATATTTTACTGAAACTTCACAAATAGGGTCACAGGATATTCTGTCAACAAACTATGTAAGGTAGAGTAAAAATACGCTCACCTTTCTTGCTATTGTTGAGAAGAAACCATGGCGAAGTCGCGACAAACTTCACCAACTTCTGTTGGACTTATTTCACATCCCCTGGAGGTCTAGCCTGGACGAACAGACTCGTAATTTCTCAAATTAGATGGCTGTAAGCAAATCAGGGCCGTAGCTGGGATAAGACGTCGGCGCGGACTATTTGAAATCTACCTCCTACATGGTTATTTTTGCCACGCCGTGCACTTGAAAATTTGTAAACACGGTGCAAATTGAGGTCACGTATTCATCCAACGGGCGAACAATAGCTCTGTTCATATCGCGTTTTTGGCCGTAATACGCAGAGTTCATGGATGAAATGCAGGTATCCTATTGAAAAGGTTGCTTTTAATCAACCATGGTGTTCTTTTTGTATGAAAATGGTATTTACATCATTTTTTTATAAGTTTTCTGAGGCTTGTTTACCGCCCCAGTTCAGCTGTTACGCATTCCATTAGAGTTTATGCAGAGCGTTGCCCATGCCTATTTTATCAATGCATTTGGTTACAGTTGTGTTAATTGTCATCTCTCTCCTAAGTACAGTCATATCAAAGCTAAAATATTTGCCTATCACTCTCTTAACATTCTTGCTTTGTTTCATAAACTCATTCTCACAAATTTATGTCGAGAGTAAATGCAATGTAACAGACAATCACAAGCATACATCTCATGTGCTTACATTATGTTGCTCAGGGGAAGGGCTTCGGCAGCAGATGCAGAGCAATTTTTTCAGCCATGGCAGCTGCTTATTCTTGGAGATGTAGAGAAGGGGTTGAGTGATGGAACTGAGGTGCATAAAGGGCGAGTGCACAAAATTCCATTTGGCAGAATTCTGGCGGAGGGCGATATCTAAAGGGCATGACAACAGCGATCGGCAGGTAATGAAACACGAGGATGCTCAGATAGATTTGCACAGTTCTGAGGGCTCTCTTTTTCATGGGGTGCATCTTCTCTTTGCCTAAGACCGACCTCCTCAGATTCCACATAATGAAAATGTTGCAGTAAACTATAATGATGAAGGCGGCCAGGATCTGCCCAACGTAGACGTCATGGCTGACGCTCATGTCCAATGACCTGCAGGTGGCATAGGCCATCATGAGCCCCCACACAAGCATGGAAATAGCCACTCGAATTTTGTTATTCCCGATGCTGGTGTACACAAAAGGGTGGACCACAGCCACATAACGGTCCAGGCAAGTGCAGGTGACAAAGAGTGGGGAGGAGTTTTTGATCCCATGGGCAAAGGACAGTACATCAAGAAATTTAAGACTAACTAGTATGACGCCAAGGATACTGATGGGGCCCATCAGGCTGAAGAAGGCATCGGCGATCGCCAGGTTTAAGATGAACATATCGGAGGTGGAAGAGTCACTCTTCTGTCTAGCCACCAGCCACATCACCATGATGTTAGCAGGGTAGCCCACTACAAGGTTGATGAACTTGGAAGTAAACTGAAACACATACCCAACATCTGATTGTATGCACCCCGAAAATTCATTGGAGGGCTTGAGACTGGATCCTGAAGAGGAGTGGTTGAAGGGTAGGCTAGAGTTGATGACAGAGCTGTTCATTTTGGTTTTATTTTATCTAGCAGGTTTGAGGGTTGATGATCCTTAGAAAAGAGAGTAAATGTAAGTTACATGGTCAAGCCTAACTGAACTCACCACTTAAACTGCCTGCAAGGCTAAATTATGTTCTTAATCTGACTCCAGCATTATTTTACATTATTCTTTTCTCCAAAGTCTTCCTCATCATAACACATTTACTGCATAATAGAGATGGAAACACTTATACTGGCCTATTTTGCACAAAGTTAAGCTCTTTCTTTTGAAAAGTTATTCATGGCAAAGAAGACCTGGAAAACTTTGTTGCATTGTTACATTGAAGGATAGTTTTTGTTTTCTAGGAAGACGACCTCCATCCAGAGAAAACTCTCTCTCCTCTAAGACACCAACCTTACTCTTTGAAACTGCACTGGAGCGTCCCGAGGTGGAGATAGTGTTCCCAGAAGACAAGGTTTGCCCTTTGGGTCTATATTTTACTGCCTGCACAAGTCTCTCACTCAAGCACAGCTTAAGAAATGAAAGAGTGGTTCATCTGTTTGACAGAAATAATTAGTAACTTACCTGAGAAACTGCAATTGCTTGACATACACTCCTCTAGGTCTGTATCCTGATCACCTGTTTCCAGGAGGATAATGTTTTTATTCAGTATTGCTCCACTTCAGAAAATATATAATTTTGAGTGGTATGTAAGCAGGGCAGATGACAGCCAGTCACAAATCCATTGAGGAAGCAACAGCACTTGGAGTGACTGTACAATACCCTGTCACCACAGGATTATATTTAAGGATGGGTGGGTATGCAAGAGGGGGTTGGGTTTGCAGAGTGAGTTTGTGATGTGACAAACAGATCTGCAGTAAAACAGAGGAGGGGCTAAAAGGAGGGTAGATGAGTGCCCCCTATCCCTGTTCTAACAATGTATTATTTGTCAGTGATGCAATCCAAAAAGTGCATCCCAGACAAACAAGTGACGCAAAGCAGTCAGCCAGCTGGCGCACAAGTGAGACTGTGTAACCTGGTGTAAGGTCTTACACATGAAACCACAAGGTTCATCAAAGCACACTCAAACAATTCTCTTTCATCCTCACAAAGAAAAGAAATTGAGAACTCAATTACAGTAAAACTATTTCTGCAGATAATATTTGGTACATTTGCGACAGTTTGACTTTCATCAAAATGTTTGACAAAAACGAAGTTGCAGTTTACAAGTCCTTTTCTTTGCTTTCGCTACATAGACTTCACTAAAGTCTGGCATCTGTTCCAGGAGGTCTATTGTCCTGTCGGTTTCCATGCCGATCCTTAGAGAGGAGAACACAATCAAAGCTGAGAGATCTGAGTCAAAATTACCAAAGTGTTACAAATCCACCAAAATCATGAATGCCCATTAAGAAAAAAAAAATTCATATCAATAATTTCTTAACCCCATTATCTGAAGACTAATGGCATTAATAAATGGCAGCATCAAGCTTAATATCACAAAGGAACTTTTATTCTACTTTCTCTTTACATTCATAGTCAAATTTTACATTTCTAGTGACATCAATTTGTGACATTTGTTACATGGCATCTTCAGCCACCAGAAAGTCAGACTTCTATTCATCCAGAATTGAATAAGTGGACATCTGGTTATAGCCATATGAATTAATTAAATCACAGGATTTGGAAATAAAATATAAACACGCACTTTATTATGAATTGTTGTTTTTAGTGTTCACACGCATTATGTGTGTCTGTCAAAAATTTTACACAGGTTAAATTTTCAATTATTGGGTTTTGTCGATAATTTTTGTCAGTGAAAGTCCATGGAGATCTTCAAATGAATAAATGACTTGTAATGAAATTATTTAAACAGCTATAAGTCAAGATTGATATGTTACAACAATGTGCTGAAGTTGGCATCATCAGGAACTTAACAGATAGAGCTGTGGCCTGTTTGGAGATGGTTACTGGTTTATGAGCGTATTGGCTGCAATGGAGGAATCATAAGGACAGGACTCCCATCTGTCAAAGGTAATAACACACATTAATTTCTGCCAGGAACGTAAGACTGAAGTAATGTGGTGTATTTTAGAGTGGCAGTACTGGGCCATTCACTAACTAAACACTGTCTGTGAAAGGCTCCGTGTATAAGATAGGCTGAACAGTAACACACAGCGACAAACAACAATAATAGGAATCAAAGTAACACTATTGTTATCTCCTGGATAAGCTGTTTGTGAATCTTACCGCCCGTGGTCATGCTAATGGCAAATTGATTGATTAGTGAGTGACGCTGGAGTCTCAGCACAACACTCCTTCCACAGCTTCGCTTATCCAGGAGTAAAAATAGGTCACGTGTCTGAATTTGACAGACTTTCACGTTTGTTACACGCTCACAGAATTATAGAAGACGGATTAAAATTATTGCTCAGGGTCTGGTTGTTCAAAGCTATGTTAACTTTAACCAGTGGTTAAGTCTAAACCACAGCATCTTTATCTCTGGATAAAGATATTAGTTAGATATTAGATATTAGTCTGTTTTTGGTGCATTTTGTAAGAAGGATGTGTTATTTAACCCTTTACAAAGCATGACATTTGCTTCTGTATGATTTATGAATACATTATGTCACATTTATTAAGGCATTATACATGCTGTATAAAGCCTTTATGAGCAACACGTCATCTAAAGTGTGACCAAAATCAGGCGAGTAGGATTGATTTCTTTTGAATTTCCTTTTCACTTATAGCAAAAGTAACTGGTGCATCAAAAGAAGATAAATTACGATCTGACCATAATTCTATTGGATTGAATCTTGTGTTATTGGAAAATGTGCGTGGGTCTGGATATTGGAAATTTAACCAGAGTCTTCTCAAAGATGAGGAATTTGTTGAAAAAACTAAGAAATTTATTAATGACTTCTTTACAGATAATATTGGTACAGCAAATCCTTTGTCAGTTTGGGAAGCATTTAAATGTTGTTTTAGAGGATACGTAATTTCATATTCCTCATGGAAAAAAAAAAAAAATCAAATTGAAACAAAGAACATTAGAAACTCAAGTTGAGCAGTTGACTCGAAATATTGATAATTCTATTGATGCCACAAGTGATCAGTTAAATGATTTAAAGAATAAACAAAATGAATTGTATGATTTTGTGGAAAATTGTTTATCAAGAAGTTATAATTCTAAAAGAGCAGAGTGGATGGAGAAAGGAGAAACATGCTCTAAACTCTTCTTGAGATTTCAACATAGAAATTATTCTAAAAAAAATTTTTTAGTTTAATATCAAATAATGGATTATTGTCTACACAGACAGATATTTTAAACGAGATTGAAAATTATTTTTCTAAAATACAGTGCCGTGAAAAAGTACCTGCCCCCTTCCTGATTTTTTTTTTTTGCATATTTCTCACACTTAAATGTTTCAGATCATCAAACAAATTTTTATATTTGACAGAGATTACCTGAGTAAATACAAAATGCAGTTTTTAAATGATGATTTCATTAGTTAAGGGAAAAAAGCTATCCAAACCTACCTGGCCCTATGTGAAAAAGTAATTGTCCCCTGAACCTAGACTTACCCTCGGCGACAACAACTGCAATCAAGCGTTTGCAATAACTGGCAATGAGTCTTTCGTCTTGCTGTAGAGGAATTTTGGCCCACTCTCCTTTGCAGAATTGTTTTAATTTAGCCACATTGGAGGTTTTTTGAGCATTAACGGTCTGTTTAAGGTCATGCCACAGTATCTCAATAGGATTTAAGTCCGGACTTTGACTAGGCCTCTCCAAAACCTTCATTTTGTTTTTTTAAGCCATTCAGAGGTGGACTTGCTAGTGTGTTTCAAATTATTGTCCTGCTGCATCACCCAAGTGCACTTGAGCTTGAGGTCACAAACTGATGGTCGGACATTCTCCTTCAGGATTTTCTGCTTGAGAGCAGAATTCATGGTTCCATCAATTATGGCAAGTCGTCCAGGTCCGGAAGCAGCAAAGCAGGCCCAGACCATCACACTACCATCACCATGTTTGACTGTTGGTATGATGTTCTTTTCATGAAATGCTGTGTTAGTTTTACACCAGATGTATCGGAACGCATACCTTCCAAAAAGTTCAACTTTTGTCTCCTCAGTCCACAGAATATTTTCCCCAAAGTCTTGGGGATCATCAAGATGTTTTTTGGCAAATGTGAGATGAGCCTTTGTGTTCTTTTTGCTCAGCGGTGGTTTTCGCCTTGAAACTCCCCCATGGATGCCATTTTTGCCCTGTCTCTTTATTATTATTGAATCATGAACACTGACTTTAACTGAGACAAGTAAGGCCTGCAGTTCTTTAGATGTTGTTCTGGGTTCTTTTGTGACCTCCTGGATGAGTCGTCGATGCGCTCTTGGAGTAATTCTGGTAGGCCGACCACTCCTGGGAAGGTTCACCACTGTTCCAAGTTTTCTTCATTAGTGAATAATGGATCTCACTGTGGTTCATTGGAGTCCCAAAGCCTTAGAAATGGCTTTGTAACCCTTTCCAGACTGATAGATGTCAATGACTTTGTTTCTCATCTGTTCTTGAATTTCTTTAGATTGCAGCATTATGTATTGCTTTTTGAGATCCATTAGCCTACTTCACTTTGTCAGTCATGTTCTATTTAGGTGATTTCTTGATTCAACCGGTCTGGCAGTGATCAGGCCTGAGTGTGGTTAGTGAAATTGAACTAAAAAATGTGGTTAATCACAGTTAATTCATGATTTAACAAGGGGGGGCAATTACTTTTTCACATGGGCCCGGGTAGGTTTGGATAGCTTTTTTCCCCTCAATAAATGAAATCATAATTTAAGAACTGCATTTTGTATTTACTCGGGTTATCTTTGTCTAATATTAAGATTTGTTTGATGATCTGAAACATTTAAGTGTGAAAAATATGCAAAAAAATAAGAAATCAGGAAGGGGGCAAATACTTTTTCCACGGCACTGTATTTTCAGTTGAGACATTACCTTCACTCAGCTCCCAAGATATTTTTCCACAAAATTATGAAAGAAAGTTCACTTTTGAGCAAAAACAATCATGTGAGGGCTTGATAACAGAGGAAGAACTTTTTTTGGCTGTAATGTCCTCTAAACCAGGAAAAACACCAGGAATAGATGGAATACCTGTCGAAGTTTACCAGAAGTTTTTTGATTTGGTTAAACAACCATTGTTATCATGTTTTAATTTTTCTTATAATGTAGGATATGTAATAGACTCTCAGAAAGAAGGTATTATTTCATTGTTACTTAAACAGGAACCCAATGGTCAATATAAGGACCCTGTTAATCTTAAGAATTGGAGACCTATAACACTTCAATGTTATGATATGAAGATACTTGCTAAATGTATAGCGCATATAGATTAAAGAATGTTTTGGAAAATATGATCCACCAAGATCAATCAGGTTTTTTACAAGGTCGATATATCAGCAATAATATTAAGCAACTACTAGAAATTATTGAAAATTATGAGGTGAACAAGAAAGCTGGATTAATATTTATTGCTGATTTTGAAAAAGCTTTTGATAAGATTCGTTTCGATTTTATTTTTTAAAAACTTTAGGTTTTTTCAATTTTGGGAAATCTTTAATCAATTGGGTTAAGGTATTGTATAATGACACCAGGTGTAGGATTATTAACAATGGTTATATTTCTAGATCTGTGCCTTTATCAAGAGGAGTAAAATAAGGTTGCCCATTATCACCATATTTATTTATAATTGCAATTGAAATATTGGCCATAAAGGTAAGATCTAATGTAGACATAGAGGGGCTTGACTTGGGAAATGAGCAAGTGAAGATCTCCATGTATGCTGATGATACCAGTTTTTTACTTAGGCCAAAACCTTCTTCCATGCAAGCTCTCCTTGAAATTTTAAATTCATTTTCAAGTTACACTGGTCTGAAACCAAATTATGAAAAATGTAAAATCCTTAGAATTGGGAGATTGAAAGGCTCAACCTATAAGATACCATGCAAATTACCAATTCCTTGGACCAATGGGCCAGTTGATGTTTTGGGTATTGTCATTCCGGAAAATTTAAGGGACATATCTGAAATTAATTATAATAATAAGTTGAAAAAAGTTGATAAGATCTTACAACCTTGGAAAGGGAGAACATTAACAATATTTGGGAAAATTTCAGTAATTAATTCCTTGGTAGTTAACAATTCATCTATCTTTTTATATCTCTCCCTACTCCATCACAGTCTTTTTTTAAGATATACGAACAGAGGATCTTTGAATTTATCTGGAATGACAAACCAGAAAAAATCAAAAGAGGTGTTCTCTATAATTATGATTACCGTGGGCTAAAATTGTTACATTTTGGAAGCTCTTTGTAATGCTATAAAAGCCTCCACAATTCAAAAATTATATTTGAACAAAGGCTCGTATGAAAGTAAATACCTGGAGTGTACTCATATATAATTTAAAAAACAGATACATCCTTTCATACAGATTCAACCAGAACACATACACTGGGTGAATAATATATTTGGGAATACATCACAGTTTTTAAAAGAAGCAATCCAAAGTTGGCTGTGTTTTCAATTTCATCCCCCAGAAAATTGAGATGAAATCTTACAGCAAATATTATGGTTAAATTCTAAGATATTAATCGAAAGGAAGCCAGTGTTTTGGAAGAATGTACTTGAACATGGTATAATGTCTATAAATGATTTTGTTGGTGAAAATGGTAAAATTATGATGTATAATCAGTTCGTTGACATGTATGGTTTCTATCTGCTCCTCCCATTCTTACAACCAACTAATTTCTGCTTTAAAAAAAGAGTGGAAACAAAAGATCAATAGTCGTACAACAAAACTTTTAGTATGCTAGCCTGTTACAAGAAATAGATTATGGTTAAAAATTAATAAGATAAATAAACTAATATATAGAAATTATTTAATCTCCAGATCTTTGGTTACTATTCAGTTGAAGGTAATCTATAATTTTTTGCCAACAAGGAAGATGTTATATATATGGGGCATTTCAGAATCAGATGATTGTCATTTCTGTGGCACAGAGGTTGAATCAACTGTTCATCTCTTTTGGTATTGCCCTATTGTTTCTATTTTTTGGGACAAAGTTCAAAATATGTGTAAAGTAATTAATTTAAACTTTCAACTAGATCTTCCTTTTGTGATATTGAATGATGTAAGAGAGACAAGTAATTATATTATTCACTTAATTATTTTGTTAGGGAAAAGATTTATTTTTATGGCTATTGGAAAAGATTAATTAAATATTAATCACTTCAAAATGTTTATTAAACGTTATTTTATTTGGAGGGCTATATCGTACATACAGATTATGATATTGAAAAATATTTTAAAAGATGGGAAAAGTTTATTGAAGCGGAAGGCTGGAAATGAGATTTGTATAATAGGGGTTTGGAGACTGATGCATTCTAGTTGAAGAAAAAAAAAGAAAAGGAGAACATTGGAGTATTATAATTTTTATATTCTTATTTGAATTGTTAATTTGGTTGTGTAAAGCCAGATGAACTATGTAAGATGATATTGGGCTGTGTGTGTGGGTCTATTTTATGTCCGCTGTTTTGTGTTATGTATATTGTTAATTGTTTGTGCCATGTATATTTGTTTTGAGAAAGAATTAAAAAAAAAAAGTGTGACCATATACAACTATATATATATATATATATATATATATATATATATATATATATAATCATCGATGTCTCAAAAAACTATAAATTTTACTTTTAATCATCGTCATTATAAAGAGAAAACTTACTAAATTTTTTATTTGAAGTGTAATGATGTCATTAGAAATTTCAAGAAACATGTATTTATACTCTTTTAAATGATACCCTAAACATGCGTTTATTTTCATGGGTAAATCAGTAACAATGCATTTTTTGAATGGCACCCAGATCCTTGCTGTGACGAGTGTTCTGCTCTTCGTAACTGTGGGAAAGGGAAATCGCAAACAAAAAGATCTGATGATCTCCAAATGATCCGACGGGCTGTCAGAGACATGGTCAGATGAAGTCAGCTGTGCATTGATAGGTAGGGGGGTTGTGTAGAGGGACCAGTGCCATAATTTGACACTGTGTAACATTTGAATAAATGAGTACTCCTCATCAATCTTTTTGTTTGTGATTTCCCTTACCCACAGTTACGAAGAGCAGAACACTCGTCACAGCAAAGATCTGGGTGCCTTTCACACAAGGAAAGCATATTTCCTGATTTTTGCATAATTATGCTAATTAGGTCATGTGATTCAAGATGGCCGCCAACGAAAAGTGACATATAGAAAATGCAGCATATCTCAAGAAGTATTTGGAGTACGGACTTGGAATTTGGTATATCTATTATGTATATACCACTCTTGGTTTTGAATTAAAAAAAAAACGTAACAGTATGTACTTAAATATGCAGCCAGGAGAGGGTTAAAGTCAGTTGACACCCCCTTGAAATTGGGTACCCCAGAAATAGAGGCAAATTTTTTTTCCATCCTATGGTCAAGTTTTCTTTTTAATTCAAAACCAAGAGTGGTATATACATAATGGATATACCAAATTCCAAGTCTGTACTCTAAATACTTCTTGAGATATGCTGCATTTCTATACGGCACTTTTTGGTGGCGGCCATCTTGAATCATATGACCTAATTAGGAAAAAATCAGGAAATATGCTTTCCTTGTCATAACATATCATTTTATGATAAAATTATATGATTTTTTTAAGATAGAAGAATTTTTGAGTTTTGCCTGTAACCTAACCTTAAGCATTTTAACCTCTTCCACTCGGTACTTGTTATCGGAGGGAGTATAACAGGTGTTGTGCCATTTTTCCTTTCCCAGCCAAAGTCCCACTCCCCCTCTTGTGAATGCGCTTTTGCTATACATTACAACCGACTTCGTTGGCATAAATGGCGACAAGGATTGCTTTTGACAAGGATTGTTTTTATTATGTGATGCAAACATGATAATTCAAATGAATACGCAAATACGATCATGTTTCTCTGTTTCTATATCCAGTATACAGACTACTCATTAACTCTGTGAAGCCAGTGACTAGAGTGATTTGTGTGTGGCCGAAGGGAGCATCTGAACAGCTCCAGGACTGTTTTGGCTGTACGGACTGGTCCATATTTAAGGATGATGACATCAACATCTACACTTCCACTGTGCAATTTTACATAAGGAGCTGTATGGACTCTGTTACTACAACAAAGCAAATCCGTGTCTTTCCCAACACCAAGCCATGGATGACTAAGGAGGTCCGACTCCTGCTGAAGGCCTGCAACATGGCGTTCAAGTCTGGCGATGCACAAAAGTACAGCGCTGCCTGAGTGGAATTGAAGAGGGGCATCAGAGACGCCAAGGTGGCCTACTGTAGGAGGATCGAAGGCCATTTTACAATTCAGACCCACGACATGCATGGCAAGGGATACGGCACATAATTGGCCAAAACAAAAACATCAACTTGTTCACCAGCAATAATGCTGCACTAGCTGAGAACTCAACCTCTTCTTCAGCCGCTATGAGGGGAAGATCACAGAGGCTGTCATGGCAACCAGGCACTCATACTGCAGACTGCTGAGGTACAACACATGCTCCGTAATATTAACATACGGAGGGCAGCTGGCCCAGATGGTGTCCCGGGACGGGTCGTCAGAGACTGCGCCGTGGAACTGGCTGAGGTCTTCACGGACATATTCAATACCTCTCTGTCTCATTGCTCTGTCCCCAACTGCCTAAAAACATCTACAATAGTGCTACTTCCCAAACAGACTGCAATAACAGGCCTTAACGATTACAGGCCTGTGCCATTAACTCCCATAATTATGAAGTGCCTGGAGAGACTAGTGCTAAAATATATCAAGGCTGCTCTCCCACCCTCTCTGGATCCTCACCAATATGCTTATCGAAACAACAGGTCAACAGAAGATGCTATTTTCTTTGCCCTCCGCACTGTACTGCTCCACCTGGAAAAACCAGGATCATATGCAAGGCTGCTGTTTGTGGATGAAAGTTCTGCTTTTAATACCATCCTTCCAAACAGACTGTTTCACAAGATGTCAGACCTAGGCCTCCAATACAACATCTGCCTATGGATACAGGACTTCTTAACCAACCGATCGCAGTCAGTGAGGATGGGCCCCCACCACTCCTCCTCGCTGTCCCCCGCAGGGCTGTGTCCTCAGTCCTTTCTTGTACTCCTTGTACACAAATGACCGCACATCCTGCCACAACACCAACGTCATCATTAAATTCGCAGATGACACAACAGTGGTGGGCCTGATCAGCGGAGGAGACGAGACGGCATACAGGGAGGAGGTCGACAGGTTGGCAGAGTGGTGTACAGCCAACAACCTGATTCTGAACACCAGGAAAACCAAAGAGATGATAATTGACTTCAGGAGGCAAAAGGATGATCACCAGCCACTGGAGATATGTGGGGAAGGTGTGGAAAGGGTGTCAACCTTTAAGTTTCTGGGCACACACATCTCAGAGGACCTCACATGGACACAAAACACACACTACTTGGTAAAGAAGGCACAGCAGCGATTGTACTTTCTGAGAGCTCTCAGGAAGTTCAATCTGTCACAACATCTGCTGCAGTCCTTCTACCACTCCTCTGTCCAGTGTGTCCTGACCTACAGCATCCTGGTATGGTATGGTAGCAACTCTGTAGCGGACAAAAAGGCCCTGCAGAGAGTGATAAAGGCTGCAGAAAAAATAACACACACACACCCCTAGAACAGATTTTCACCTCCCGTTGTCTCCAGAAAACTGAAAACATCCTGAAAGATTCATCTCATCCTGCCTATCAACTGTTTGACATTCTGCCCTCAGGGAGACGTTATAGGACAATTAAAACACACACCACCAGACTGTAACACAGCTTCTTCCCAAGAGCCATCACTACACTGACCACTGCACTAAAACATAAAGCCTGAGCATGTGCAATAACTGGAACTTGTGCAATATTATACTGAGTGCGCTCTGTGCAGTAATTCTTTTATGTAAGTATGGCTTATTTTTTATGATCATTGCATATTAGGCACTGCTGTGAGTGTTTTGTGTGTGTGTGTGTGTGTGTGTGTGTGTGTGGTGGGTGTGGAGTATGAATGGAATATAATGTTTCTTTTATAGTATTGTCCTTTTATTTTGTTATGTATGCGTATTTTATGTACAGCACAGTATATCATTTGTAAATGGAGATTTGTTAGATACTATTTCGAGGGCTGACTGCAATAAACAGTTATGTCCAGATGTTATATATTGGACATAACTGTTTATTGCAGTCAGCCCTCGATTTGTGCTGCCTTTCTGGTCAGCTATTTGTTTATTTTGTTTATCGTTTAGCACCCTCTGTTGGTATGTCTGTATAACAGTCTATTTGTAGTAAAACATGATCTGATGCAATACCACTTGTTTGTGATGAAATAGACTAGTGCTTTCTAGAAGTTTCTGGCATCTTATTACCTGGAGAAGGCCAGATCACCCAGGAATCCTGTAGATCTTTCCAGAATGTTCCAAGCTTTATAAATGCTGTGATTTTGGTCAGTTGGAGAGTTTTTTGTTTTTGCATCAGAGTTACATAGTGGCATTAGAGTGTTATTATAGGATTACACACTGGATTATTTATAGAAATAAATAACATAATCAGTGAAGAATAAATTTGTTTAAGTTGTCATTGCTGGTTCTCTTTGTTGTGATTTTCAAGTCATATCAAATTGGAGGGTCTACCGAGATAAACCATTCATTGGATCAACCATTGGATTCACCAAAGATTAAAGCTGAATTATCGTTTTAAATCTTGTGACTATTTGAAAAACCAGCAATCATGACTTTTGATGTTGAAAATTTTCTGAAAACTCCCATCCAGGAATCAATTGTGCTGGCAAAGAAGAAGGACTTGCTGCAAATAGCCTCAACCCTTGGATTATCTGATGTGAAATCATCAATGAAGAAACAAGAAATATTCAACATTTTGGTGCAGCATTTCATCGAAGAAGAGATCTTTGGGGAAGAAGCAGCAGAATTGATTAAAGATGTGGAAGTGTCTGCAACAGAGCTGCAAAGACTTGAGATTCAGCTACGCCAAAAAACAACTGGAGCTGGAAGAAAGAAAATTGGAGAAAGAACTGGAAGAAGGAAGGTTGGAGAAGGAAGAAAAAAGTTTGGAGAAAGAACTGGAAGAAAGAAGGTTGGAGAAGGAGAAGGAGAAAGAAGGTTTGGAGAAAGAGAAACAACTAGAACTTCAAAGAAAAAAGGATGCAGTATGAACTGGAAATGAAGAAAATAGAAGCAGGTACTGTAACAAAATCTTTTGACTTTCTGATCATTTTGATGTGGTTAAACACACCAGACTTGTTCTTCACTTCCAAGAAAATGATGTAGACCAATACTTTACCCATTTTGAGAAAATTGCTGAAAATTTGAAACAGCCAAAAGAGCATTGGACAATGATGTTACAAAGTGTTCTTACTGGTAAAGCTAAGAAAATCTATAACCAGTTATCTGTCCAACAGTGTTCTATGATTTTGTCAAATCTGCCATTCTGATGGGTTATGAATTGGTCCCCGAGGCTTACAGGCAAAAATTTAGGAATTCTCGCAAGGAAGCCAGTCAAACTCATGTTGAATTTGGCAGGTTAAAGGAACAGTTGTTTGATCAATGGTGTAATTCCGTGAAAGTTGCAAAAGATTTTGGCAGAAAGAGGCAACTTATTCTGGTTGAGGAATTCAAAAGGTGTATCCAGCCTGATATCAAGACTTTCCTTGAGGAGAAACAAGCCAATACTTTGCAAAATGTTCCCACCCTAGCTGATAGTTATGCATTGACTCATAAGTCTTCTTTTATCCAAAAATCCACTTTTTCTAAATTTCAAGGCAAGTCTCAGTCCAAGACTTCTTCTAAGAACACTTCTAATGATTCTAAGGCCACTACTGAGAGGAAACCTTGCAGTGAGAAGCAATCCTCTGATTCTTTACCTTCTGTGTCTTGCCAATACTGCAAAAAGCAAGGTCACCTTATTTTTGAGTGTTATGCTATCAAGAAAAAAACAACAACGAAAAAAAAAACAAGCCGACTACTTTCACTAGGAGAGAATCTCTTGTATCAAAGGTCAGTTCGCCTGATCTTCTACCTTCTGTGTCTGATTCTGTTATGGAGGGTTTTGAGCCATTCATCACTGATGGTTTTATCTCACTTTCACATGATTTTTCCTCATCTGCTCCTGATTGAATTCTAAGGGATACTGGGTCTTCCCAATCTCTTATTCTTGCAGACATTCTGCCCTTTTCGGACAAAACATCTACTCAGGCTAATGTTCTTATTCAAGTAGTAGAATGTGGTTTTACAAGTGTACCTCTCCATAATGTTCTCTTATGATTCTGCTGTTGCCTGACCATGTTTTCATAATGACCTTGATTCTAAGCCATGTATTCTGATTCCATGCCATGTTTTTGATTTGCACGTTAGAACTCCCTAACCAGAGCCGTGTGTTTGTTATAGGCTGTCTTTGTGATCCCTGTTTTGGCTTTAGCTAATTTCATGTGGTTAGGTACTTCCACATGTCTGTTCCCTAGTTAATTAGTCTGATCCAATTCACCTGTTCCCTATCATAGCATGTGACTTCCCCTACGTGTATTTAAGCAGTCTGTTCACTACTAGCTCTTATCAGAATGTTTCCCTTGTGCTGCGATAGTTTATGCCTTGTACTCTTTGTGTTACTCTTCTGACTGGACCGTCCCTGTTTCTGATTTTGGCTTTGTCTTGGATTTTCCTGCACGCGTGTATCGAACCTGTTTTGCCCGACCCTGATTATTGTGTTTGCTGCCCTGTGTACAACTTGGATTACGCCCCTGGGATTCTGATTTTGGTTTGTGGACTCTGTACCGTTGCTTCCTGCTCTGTGAGGGTTCACCCCCCAGCTTTAATAAAATTCAAGTTTGCTGGATCACTTGGTTCTCGTGCTTGGTTCCTGAACGCAATCTCACATGTTCATCTCAAATCAGACTTGGTCTCTGGGCCTGTTACTGTTGGTGTTAGGTCTTCTCTTCCTTTTAAAGGTGTTCATTTGCTTCTTGGTAATGATCTTGCTGGGGATAAGGTTGTGCCCTACCCTGTTGTAACTGACACTCCTTTGATTGATCAAGAATCTGAATCTATAGAGGAGGAAATTCCAGACCTCTATCCTTCATGTGCAGTTACTCATTCTATGGCTAAAAAGACTATTCAAGATGATGCTGACCTGGACTTCTACCTGACTGACACTTACATTTGGCAGTCTTTTCATCAGGAACCTTCCAGTCCTTCTGAGATGTCTGGGAAATCTTCAGACTTGTCCTTGTCAGGTCATGCTCTTTTGCCAGTTCCTGGAAACCCTCTAAGAGCCGGTATTTCGGCCCTTACCCTGTCCTCAAAAAGGTCAGTGATCTAAATTACATCATTTTAACCCCTGGAAGAAGTAAACAAAAATAAATGTGTCACATCAATATGCTGAAAGAATAAACTGACAGAGACACTCAGCAAAAGCCAGTCAATGTGGTAAATACAATTAACTGGAAAAAAAATCGAACTGGAAAATTCTGAAGATGATTGTGACTGCCACTTGGAAAATGAACCTGGTCCAGCCAAACTTGAAAATTCAGACATTCTTCAAAATATTGACAGAAAGTTGTCCCACCTGGACCCTTTTCAACAACAACAGCTAAAGCAGCTCATATTTGAATATAGTCACATATTCCCCGACGTTCCATCGAGGACTGATATGGTTTAGCATGTCATCCTACAAGATAATGCCAAGCCTGTAAAACAGCATCCTTACAGAATGAATCCAGAGAAGCAGAAATACCTTAAACAAGAAGTCAAATACCTGCTTGAAAATGACTTTGTTGAACCAAGTAACAGTGACTGGAATTCTTCATGCATCCTAGTTCCGAAACCCAATGGAACATATAAAGTGGTGACAGACTAAAGGAAAGTGAATACTCTATCAAAAATGGAATCCTATCCTATTCCCAGGATTGATGACTGAATTGACAAAGTTGGACAGTCAAAGTATGACACCAAGTTTGATCTCCTCAAGGGCTTTTGGCAGATCCGCTAACAGACAGAGCCAAGGAGATCTCTGCCTTTGTCACACCAGATGTACTTTACCAATACAAGGTGATGCCCTTTGGAATGAAAAATTCTCCAGCCACCTTCCAACATCTCGTAAACAGAGTGATCGCTGAACAACCAGGCTGTGAGGCCTACATTGATGACATTATCATCACCAGCGACAGCTTCCAAGAGCACCTCGCCTACATCAGAGACTTCTTTCAGAGAATGAGTGATGCCAAGCTGACTATTAACCTTGTTAAAAGTGACTTTTTAAAGCTACAGTTGTTTACTTAGGTCATATTGTAGGACAGGGTCAAGTCAAACCAATTGATGCAAAAGTGAAAGTTATCACTGAATTTCCTGAACCTACAGCTAAAAGACAACTAATGAAATTTCTAGGGATGGCTGACTACTACAGAAAATTCTGTAAAAATTTCTCTCTCATTTCTGAACCTTTGACAAATTTACTGAAGAAAAATACAAAATATCTTTGGGATGAAAAATGTCAAAATTCATTTGGAAATATTTATTGTGTAATTTGCATCACGATGAACTATACAATGGCTGACATGCCAAAGGCCCGCTAATGCCAACTACCTCAGGTTTTTGTGGGGTGATATCGATCAGTAAAGTGAGTAACTGAAGAGGAGTTTTAAACGTCAAAGACAATTTTGTGGATGACAAATTACATTTTCTATTGTGCAATTAACGTGAATTTGTAGTTGCAGTTTTTTCTATTTTTTGCAAAATATGCTTTAGAACTAATGGTGGGAAAGGGATATGCAGCAGAAACCCAGAGTAATCTTCATACCACAGTTTGCAGACATATAGAGCTACCAAACAGAAGAGGTTTCGTCAAAATCAGATGAGGGCGCCTGGAGAACTTTTACCTCCCAAAATGCCTAATTTCACTTTTTTCCCTGACTGAAGCGCCACCTATACTCTTGCGCCCCCAACATCCCATTCTTTATTTGTGTGGATTATGTTAAGGACGTCCCATGGTATCAGATGATGAATAAACCATCTTGGGCTGTGAAGGGCACAGTCTGGAAATGCCCCTGATATCACTGCATAAATGGCCAAAAGTAGCATTTTGCAGTGCCCCCTGTAGGACGTGCCCTTGACCACCCACAAAATTTTCAGATTATTGCGAGCCATAGACACAGTAGATTGACGTGTGTGAAAATGAATGTGGGCTGTTGTTGGCGCAATGATATAATTGCATTTTGAAAACTGAATTTTTTTCAGCACTTATTTCTCATCTTGAAATCTTTGGCCCTTCTGGTACTCCTAAAAAAGAAACCGAAGGGTATTGGCACCTAAAAATTAGAAGTTTTTCTATTGAACCAACCATCTTTCACCAACAGAAATTTTAGGCAAATCTGAGACCATCAAATATCACCCCCTGATGGTTAACTGCCTGATTCTTAGAAAACTGGCTCTTAACAGGCTCTATTTTGATTCCAATATTTTGCCTGTTTTTGATACGATCGTAAATATATCTAGCTGGTGCGAACAGTTGCTTGTATATACTGGAATAGGAGCTCAAGCATTTTTTTCTGCTTTGAATTTTTTTGACTGTAACATCAGCATACCTGTCAACATTGAGATTTGAAAATAAGGGAAAATTTCCAGCACCCCGCTCCAGGCTGTCCCACTATCCCTACCACTGTTCGCATACACCCCCCCCCCCCCCCAATCAGGTTTATTAAAATCATAATACTGGGTTCTCTAGTATTAGAAAATATTAAGCCAATTCATGAAAATACATTTTGAACTTGTCTATGGGTGGATCTGATGAGGACCAGAGGATAGCCACGCCCCCAATGCCTATCTGGCTTTTTTCATTATTCTAGTTTATTTGGGACCATATGAACATCATGATATTACGAAGGAGACTTGAAACTTGCGATAGATGCCATAATGTGGAAAATCATTATTGAAATAGTAAATCCGGTGGGAAAGTTCGGTCGTTTTCTCATAGACTTCTTTAGCATTGAACTTCTTTCTGCAAGTATCAACATTGCCATCTGCTGGCCATTAAATAGAAAGCAATTTTTAAAGATCTCTGCATTGGCTTCATTTTTCAGACCTGGGTGTTGCATCCATCTTTTTATATAGTCTATTATATCCATGGGCCCGCCCGCGAAAATTTTTTCCCACTTGAGTTCCGAACACCAACAGAAACTCATTTGCGTACAGCCAATCAGCAACCTTGTGCCAGGACCTCTGAAGGAGTGTCTTGAGACAGTTATATTTTTTCTCTTTTCACTGGCCTTGCGCTAAAATGTAAAAACTAAGCAAGATCGCGTCAGCTTATTCTAGAAAACATGAATGCTCTGAACAGATGATTTTATCAATCCAAGCTGGAAACATTAAAAATAGGACCAAGGGTCCTGTAGCTTACCGGTAAGCAGTCTTTCAGAAATGATACAAGTTATGAAAATTTCATGTGAAGTTTGACATTTGAATCAATGAAAATCAATGTCAAGGTCACTAAATAAAAGTTCACATACATTTATAAGAACTTCTATAATACAATCCTAAGCTCTGAAGCAGTTTTGGTGATACAAGTCTTTAAAATATGTCAATATGTATTCAATATGTCAATTGTGAACTTTAAAGGTCACAGAATTTCAAGTTGTGGTCAGCAAATGGACTTCATATGACTTTCTAAATGTCTCTATACAAACCTTGGCTAAATCTGTGACCATTTTGGTGATACAAGTCATTGTAATTTCACTGTGGAGTTTGACCCTCAAAGGTCACTGACAGTCAAGTTGAATGTCACCAAATGAAAATTCATATGTGACTTCCTAGATGTCAGTAACACAAACTTAGGCTCCATCTGTGACCGTTTAGTGATACAAGTCATTGAATTTTCACTAGGTCACATTTGACCTTTGAAGGTCAATACGAAGGTCACCAAATAAAAGTTCATATATGACTTCCTATATGTCGGTAACACAAACCTAGACTCCATCTGTGACCGTTTTGGCAAGACGAGTCATTGTAATTGTTTTATGTCAAGTTTGACCTTCAAATGTCATCAACAGTCAAGCTGAATGTCAACAAATGAAAGTTCATATGTGACTTCCAATGTCAGTAACACAAACATAGGCTCCATCTGTGACCTTTTCAGTGAGAGAAGTCATTGAATTTTCTCTAGGTCAAGTTAGACCTTTGAAGGTCAATATGAAGGTCACCAAATGAAAGTTCATACATGACTTCCTATACGTCTCCAATTCAAACCTACACTCAATCTGTAACGATTTTGCTGATACAAGTCATTGAAATTTCACTGTATAGTTTGGCCATTGAAGGTCACTGAAGGTCAAGTTCAAGGTCACCCCATGAAACTTCATACATTACTTCCTATATGGCCACAATACAAACCTAAGCTCTATCTGTAATAGTTTTGGTGATAGAAGTCATTGAAATTTCACTATGTGAGTTTGACCTTCGAAGGTCACCGAAGGTCAAGTTCAAGGCCACCAAATGAAAGTTCATGTATGACTTCCTATACATCTCCAATACAAACCGAAACTATCTGTAACCATTTTGCTGATATAAGTCATTGAAATTTCACTGTGAAGTCTGGGCATTCAAGGTCACTGAAGTTCAAGTTCAACGTCATCAAATTAAACTTCATACATGACTTCCTATATGGCCACAATACAAACCTAAGCTCTATCTGTAATAGTTTTGGTGATAGAAGTTATTGAAATTTCACTATGTGAAGTTTGACCTTCGAAGGTCGCCGAATGTCAAGTTCAAGCCACCCAATGAAAGTTCATACATGACTTCCTATAAGTTTTCAATGCACATATGTTCCGAATCTTCAATATTTTCAAGCCTAGAAACCTTTGAAAACTGTAACATTTTGCTTGAGCTCAAGTCTGACCTTTCAAGGTCATCTGAGGTCAACTTTAACACAGCCCAAATAAAGGTCATGTATTACTTCCTATATGTCAGTAATACAAACTTAATCTTAATCTGCAACCATTGAGCTTCCACAGGCGATTTGGCCCATTCTCCATAAGACCCAGTGTTGAAGTACAGCACCCCCACTAGACCCACTTCTGTCGATTCAATCAAAATGGCACTCGCAATGTACATAAAGTGTATCAAGGTGAGTTAATTGCCTGATTTAGAAAAAAAGTTATCAGACAGTTTTTGAGAAATTATTTTTTGAAATTTCAAGTCATATCTTGTAACATTGTTAATATATTCCCTGACCTCGAGTTTGACCTTTCAAAGTCATCTGAGTTCAACTTTAACATAGGCAATGTAATAGGTCATATATATGACTTCCTATATGTTGATAATACAAACTTCATCTCTATCTGCAACCATTTGGCCTCCACAGGCCATCTTGCATATTCATAAAGTACAGCGCCCCCAATAGACCCACTTCCGTCGATTCAATCAAAATGGCGCTCGCACTGTACATTGATGGTACCGAGGTAAGTTGATTCCCTGATTTAGAAAAAAAATTTATCCCGCATTTTTTGAGAAATAATTTTTTAAAATTTCTCAGTCCTGTCTTTGACATTGGAGCCAAAATTTCAAGGGCCCATAAAACGGACAAAAATGATTCAATCAAAAATCCGAGAAAAAGTCTGGAAATATGGTCTAGTAGTATGTTATTGCAAATTTACATGAAAATTCATCAGGCCAAAAAAAAGATGTTCCAGACGACGGACGCCGGACGCCGGACGACGGACGACGGACGCCACACCACGACAATAGCTTATCGGCCCCAAATTATTGGCAGTGGTAACAGCCACCGCATTTTCAAAGACACGAAGATTTATTCAAAACCTCTTTCAAAGTATAAAATCATTAGGCTAGATCACACCCCTCTGCCTGAGCATAGCTTTGGCCGTCTTAAGATTTTGTTTCTATGATGCAGAAAGAAAGCACCTTAATTGCGAAAACCTATATCAACAGCCGACAGCAAAGTGCCAAAACAATTCATAACACCACTTGCCAAACCTACCAATATGTTTATAATGTTCAGAAGCGAGGCTAGATAAAAATAATCTGTAGGCCTACAGAGCATTCATATTTTCGAGAATAAGATGACGCAATCTCGGTTATTTTTACTTTATATTCATTGGATTTTGTTCGGTGTCACTAACAAGTTTATTGTTAATATGCCAGATCAGAGCAGGATAAAAAAGTGGCGAGTTGGGTATTGCTAGACTACATTGATTGTAACCAGCTCATTTTACCAGCTTCAGATATTTGAACAACTACATTCATCACAATGCATTTATCTAAATGGCAGGCTAGATGAATGATTTAGCCAACTGTTTTGCTGAGAGCAAGGCAGGCATATACGATGTAAATTTGATGGCACGGTGGCATAGTGGTTACCACTGTTGCCCCACAGCAAATAGGTCATGGGTTCGATTCCGGCCTGGGGCCTTTCTGTGTGGAGTTTGCATGTTCTCCCCGTGTTCGCGTGGGTTTTCTCCGGGTACTCCGGTTTCCCCCACCCAGAAAAACATGCATCCTAGGAACACTCCTGCCAGTACCCCTGACCAAAGAACTGGCTTTAGAACTGGAGTTGGTCCCCGGGCGCTGCTCTGTGGCTGCCCACTGCTCCTAACTATAGGATGGGTCAAATGCAGAGGACAAATTACCCCACGGGGTTCAATAAAGTGTATCTTATCTAAATTGCAGTATTCTGGGTGTGGACTGTGCAGTCAGTGGTTCTGAGACCGTGCGTCGGTGCATGGCTCGTAAAGACAGAAAAATTTCAGTCTCAAGACCACCTTCAGTGGTCCAGAACAAGATTGCTGATTGGCTGTATGCAAATGAGTTTCTGTTGGTGTCTGGAACTCAGGTGGGGAAAAAAATTTTGCCGTTCCACTGTGTCTCTTCTTCATCCTCTTTATTGAATGACTTCTGTAACTAGATGTTAGGCTGCATACTGCCACCTGCTTTACCAAAGGGGAATGTATCAAAAACATTTCATCGGCGGTCTTACGCCTACCGCCATCCAAGTCAACAGCCTTTTTTTTTAAGGTTAAAAATACGGGAGATTTACGGGAAAATACTGGAACGGGAAGACAGCAGGAAAGAAGGGTAAAATATGGGAGAATCCCAGGAAAAACGGGAGGGTTGACAGGTATGTGTCAACATGATGTTTCAAGAACGGTTTGACCAATTCCATTCATCTTAGGTGTCAAGGTGTATTAGGGGTAGGGGACATAGTATTCAGCTCCATCCGTCCGGCCATCCGTTCCTCCCATCCTGTTTGTTGTGAACGCGATATCTCAAGAGCGGTTTCACCAATTCCATTCATCTTTGGTCTCAAGGTGTATTGGGGCGGGGGACATAGTATTCAGCTCTGTCCATCCATCCATCCGTCATGTCCCGTTTGTTGTGAACGCGATTTCTCAAGAACGGTTTGACCGATTCCATTCATCTTTGGTGTCAAGGTGTATTAGGGGAGTGCTCACAGCCCACTCAATTTACGTGACCTTGGCATTATTCTCAAGGTCATTACAACCATTTTACCACTTACAAATACCTTGTCAACATGATATCTCAAGAACGGTTTGACCGATTCCATTCATCTTAGGTGTCAAGGTGTATTAGGGCCGGGGGACATAGTATTCAGCTCCGTCAGTCCATCCGTTCGGCCGTCCGTCCATCATGTCCCATTTGTTGTGACCGCGAAATCTCAAGAACACTTTGACCGATTTTATTCATCTTTGGCTTCAATGTGTATTTGTGTGATACGCCGACCCCAGTCGATTTCCGTCACCTGGCAGGGGACATGGCCACGTTTAGTGGCAACACTTGTTAATTAAGCTGTTAAAGCTTTCAACTACTAATGGTCTTTCTTGGCTTGAACCCCGGAATTGCCGTTTGCGACTATATTTATTATTATTTCTTTTCTTCAGAAATGTTTTTGCAAATTCCTGTGAGATGGTAAATGGTAGAGACCTGAAATTTTGCACATTGTTGGAAGTTGTGTGCAAATGTTGTCCAAGCCATCTTTAATTCAATTGGCCTGATGGGGGCGCTGTAATTCAAGAAAAACAGTTTTTCAGTTTAAAGGTCATAACTCCTACTTTGTAAGTCCGATTTACACGAAACTTGGAAGAGACATTCCTTGGTCTAAACTATACAAAATTTTCATATGGACCCCAGGTCTGCCATATTGGATTTTCCGCAATTTTGAATTTTTTGAAAAACACATTTGTGACATCTCCTCCTAGGCTGTAAGTCCGATTCCTTTGAAATTCGCTGTGGACCATCATTGGACCAAGCTTATCAAAAATACCTAAGGCTTGTTGAAATCTCATTTAGTTTCCAAGATATTGACCAATGAACTTCAGCAGGGGCGTGGCTTAGCACAAAAATGGACAAAAGTCAACAACCATTGGGCCAATCATCACGGAACTCGCAGGATATGTCCATATAAGTACCAGGAATATACCTTGACAGTTTCATGCAAATCAGCCTATAGGGGGCGCTATAAATGCAAAAAATGGGCATGGCATGATACAAATCAGACTATAAATCAGCAATTGTTTGTTCCATAGCCATAAAACTCACAGGATATATTCATATAAGTGCCTGAAAATTTAATTCAAATTGACCGATAGCAGGCACTATAAATGCAAAACAAAGCAGCGTGGTATAACACAAATCAGACCATAAATCATAAATAGTTTTCATAATCATTACAAAACTCAGATATGTCCACATAAGAACCTGAAACATAGCCTGAAAGTTTCAATCAAATCGACCACTAGGGGCGCCACAAATGCAAAAAAGGGGCGTGGTATTACACAAATCAGATTATAAATCAGAAATTGTTTGTCCTATGGCCATAAATCTTGCAGGATATCTCCAAAAAATACCTAAAACATACCTGAACAGTTTCATAGCAATCAACCACAATGGGGAGCTACAAATGCACTAAATAGCCTAACATAACACAAATCAGACTAAACATCGTAAGTTGTTGGTCCAATCATTACACTGGCAAAATAGGTCCACATAAATACCTGCAACATACTCTTAAAGTGGTTTTTAATTAAGCTGTTAAAGCTTTCAACTACAAATGGTCTTTCTTGGCTTGAACCCCGGAATTGCCGCTTGTGGCTATATTTTAAATTCTTTTTGTGTCTTTTTGGTTACATTTCACATTGTTTCATGTTAAATGCATTTTATCATTTTTTAGTCTAAAATACTTTGAATGTGATACTGGTTCACTGATTGTCCGCATTAAGCACAGGAATAGCCAAAACAATCATTTTTATTTGTGTATATGCTGTGCTTCCAGAAAATCTTCAGTCACTGTAGGTGTTTCCTGGGCAAAACTAGATCCCATGCTGGCATAATGAAATTAAATGGATATGATAAAATGCACTTGGAAGTTTGGAGATAAATATCAAATACACATTAAATAAAAACTTGGTCTCTTTGATTGATTGATAATACATGCTAATTTTTAAATAATCAAAAAAAGTTTAATTTGCATAATATGAAATCATGGTGATATAGGCATGTGGGTGATTCAAATAACTTTCACTTTTTAATCAATGTACATGGTTATAGTTGTATTAATTATCATCTCTTTCCTAATTACAGTCAAATTAAAGATAATATATTTGCCTATAACTCAGATAACATTCTTGCTTTGTTTCATTAACTAATTTTCACAAATTTATGTCGAGAGTAAATGCAATGTAACAGACAATCACAAGCATACATCTCATGTGCTTACATTATGTGGCTCAGGGGAAGGGCTTCGGCAGCAGATGCAGAGCAATTTTTTCAGCCATGGCAGCTGCTTAATCAGGGAGATGTAGAGAAGGGGTTGAGTGCTGGAACTGTAGTCCTTAAGGCTGAACATAATCAGATCAATTGTGCAGATTTCTGGGAAGTCAGGATAATAACGCAAGAGAGTGAAAACAGCTACAGGCAGGTAATGAAACACTATGATGCCCAGATAGATTTGCACAGTTCTGAGGGCTTTCTTTTTCATGGGGTGCATCTTCTCCTTGCCCAAGACTGACTTCCTCAGACTCCATATGAGAGAAATGTTGCAGTAAACCATACTGGTGAAGCTGGCCAGGATCAGCCCAACGTAGATTTGATGTTGGAAGCCCAAGATCAATGACCTGCAGACAGCATAGGCCATGATGAGCCCCCAAACAAGCATAGAAATAGCAACTCTGATCTTGTTATCCTTGATGCTGGTGAACACAATGGGGTGAACCACAGCCACGTAGCGGTCCAGGCAAATGCAGGTGAGAAAAAGTGGGGAGCCGTTTCTGATCCCAGTCGTAAAGTCCAGTACATACATGAAATATCCGACTCCGAGTATTTCAAAACCAAAGCAGCAGATGGGGCTCATTATGCAAAACCATGCATCGGTGATGGCCAGGTTGAAGATAAAGATATTGGAGGTGGAAGAGTCACTCTTCTCTCTGGCCACCAGCCACATTACCATGATGTTGGCAGGGTAGCCCACTACAAGGTTGATGCTCCTTTCAATAAACAGAAACACAAACCCAGCAGGGTGGTCTATGCATTGTGTTAATGTGTCAGAGAGTTGGGGACTGGATCCTGAAGAGGAGTGGTTGAAGGGTTGGCTAGAATTGATGACAGGGCTGTTCATTTTGGTTTTATTTTACCTAGCACGTTTGAAGGTTGATGTTCCTTAGAAAAGAGAGTGACTGTAAGTTACATGGTCAAGCCTAACTGATCTCACCACTTAAACTGACTACAAGGCTAAATTATGTTCTAAAGCTGATTCCATCATTATTTTACATGATTCTTTTCTCCAAAGTCTTCCTCATCATAACACATTTACTGCATAATAGAGATGGAAACACATATACTGGTCTATTTTGCACAAAGTTAAGCTCTTTGTTTTGAGAAGTTATTCATGTCAAAGACCACCTGGAAAATTTTGTTGCATTGTTACACTGAAGGATAGTTTTTGTTTTATGGGAAAATGACCTCCATCCAGAGAAAACTCTCTTTCCTCTAAGACACCAGCTTTACTCTTTGAAACTGCACTGGAGCTTCCCGAGGTGGAGACAGTGTTTGTCATAGTTATGGTGTTTGTGTTCATGTTTTATGTTCAGGATTATGTCTTTTATTCTTTTTGGTTATTGTAATTCTCAGGTTTCAGTTCTTGCCATTTTTGTTTCATTGCACTTGTCTCCCCTGTCTTGTGATCTAGTTGGTTCAGTCCGTCTCCCCGGTCTGTGTGCTCACCTGCTTCGGGTGATTTCAATGGTTTCTGGTGTTTCATATTATTCCTTCAATTCTCGTTTACTTCCTTCACCTTGCTGTTCTTGATTACGAACAAGACTAACATTTGTATTTTGTATCATAGTCTACTAACCCAACTAATCCATGTATATATTACTAACTCACTAACGAGCACTCTAGTTAAATATGTAAAGTTGCACCGCTACTAATTAATACTAATTCCCTCTCAGCAATCGCCCTGTTCTAGTCTCCGCCTCTTGCTTAGCTTTACCTGTCTCCCTCTGCGTTTCTGCGAGATCTCTCGCACGTGCTTAATTGCTTTCCTGCACTCATTGTCTGTGCACTGAGAACTCCCTGACCGGAGTTGTTTAAATATCATAGGCTGTGTGCGTGATTCTCGTCCGTGTCTTGGCTTTCGCCAATTTTCGTGGTTAGGATTTCCCTCATGTGTTCCTCCCATTTTGATTAGTTCTCATCCCATTCACCTGTTCCCTGCATAGCATGTGACTTCCCTTCTGTCTGTTTAGAGTCACAACGTTGATCTATATTTCTTTGTGCAGAGCTTCTTGTATGCCAATGATTATTGTTTTTCTTCGACTGTTTCGTCCAACTAAGATTCTTGCCATTGCCCTTTTTGTATTGATTTTGTCTTTCTGGATTTCGACCCTTTTTTGTACGACCACGTTTTCTGTGTTTGGATGCCCTGTGTATGACCCTCTGTTTTGGATATCGACTACGACTTTTTGCCTGCCGTCTATGTACTGTTGCTCCTCTGTTTTACTGGTTCTGACCCGGCCTGTCTAGTCGACTTTGTTTTTGGATTTCGCTTTGTGGCTTGGCAATTCTTGTATCTTTTGGTACTGACCCGGAACTCATTAAAGGCAAACGTTTTTTGGATTTATCTCTCTCGTATGTGGTTCCTGAATGCACCGTCACAGTCTTCCCTGAGGTTTGCCCTCTGGGTCTATATTTTACTGTCTGCGAAAGCCTTTCACTCAAGCACAACTTAAGAAATGAAAGAGTGGTGGTAACACTTTATTTTGATGGTCCCTCTGTAAATGCTCAACAAACAGGAAATAACATGTCAACAACATAAAGGTTGACTTTCAACAAAGGATGATTTGTAGACAGTTCAAATACTATAAACAAACACATCATCACACCGTCTACTAAGTGTCTTACGCGCGACCTTAATCCTTATGTTGATGATCTGCAGTATGATGCTAATAGATGCTCAAGAAACTTTAACTTGAGTATCAGCAGATGATCAGGTTAATACTTAGAGACGCTCAACAAACTATCAACAGAGTATCAATAGATGATCAGGTCAATATCTGAGATGATGCTTGTAGATGTTCAACTGACACTGAATAAAGTTCCAGCAGATGATTAGGTAAACATTCAGGGAGATACTTGGCAATACTCAACTTACCATCAACAAAGTTTTAATGGATGATCAAGTAAATGTGGTGCCGGTATCACCGTTTGTCTGTTTTGGGCAAATGATCCATATGTTTCAGTTAAGTCAGTTCATGCTGATTCCACTCACACTATCAACACATTGTTAGTAGATGATCAGGTTAATATACAGGGTGATGCTTGCAGATGCTCTGCTGACATCAATAACATGTCTACTGATACTTAAATGAATGTTTCTTGAGCATCTCTGAACATGTCATTGTAGATTGTCAACACAAATATTTAGGTTTTGTCTAAGATAGTCTGTAGATAGTATGATGATGTTTTTGTTATAACATTTGAACTGGCTACAAATCATCTTTTGTTGAAAGTCAACCATTATAAAGTTAACATGTTTTTTCTAGTCTGTTGAGCATCCACAAAGGGACCATCAAAATAAAGTGAGACCAGAGTGGTTTATCAAATTGAAAAAAATTTACTTACCTCAGAAACTGCAATTGCTTGACACACACTCCTCAAGGTCTGTATCCTGATCACCTGTTTCCAGGAAGATTATGTTTTTATTCAGTATCGTTCCACTTCAGAAAATATATCAGTCTGAGTGGTATGTAAGCAGTGCAGATGACAGCCAGTCACAAATCCATTGAGGAAGCTACAGCACTTGGAGTGACTGTGCAATACCCTGTCACCACAGGATTATATTTAAGGATGGGTGGGTGTGCAAGAGGGGGTTGGGTTTGCAGTGAGTTTGTGATGTAACAAACAGATCAGCAGTAAAACAGAGGAGGGGCTAAAAGGAGGGGTAGATGAGTGCCCCCTATCCCTGTTCTAACAATATATTATTTGTCAGTGATGCAATCCAAGAAGTGCATCCCAGACAAACAAGTGACGCAATGCAGTCAGCCAGCTGGTGCACAAGTGAGACTGTGTAACCTGGTGTAAGGTCTTACACATGAAACCACAAGGTTCATCAAAGCACACTCAAACAATTCTCTTTCATCCTCACAAAGAAAAGAAATTCAGCACTCAGTTACAGTAAATGTATTTCTGCAGATAATATTAGGCACATTTGCGACAGTTTGACTTTCATCAAAATGCTTGGCAATTAGGAGGCTGTAGTTTACAAGTACTTTTCTTTGCTTTCACTGCATAGACTTCACTAAAGCCTGGCATCTGTTCCAGGAGGTCTATTGTCCTGTAGGTTTCCATGCTGATCCTCAGAGAGGAGAACATAATCAAAGCTGAGAGATCTGAGTCAAAATTTGCCAACATGTTACAACAAAATTATTAATGCCTATAAAAAAGAAATTCATATCAATAATTTCTTAACCCCATTATTTGAAGACTAATGGCATTAATAAACAGCAGTATCAAGATAACTATCGAAAAGGAACTTTTATTCTACTTTCTCTTAACATTCATAGTCAAATTTTCCATTTCCAGTGACATCAATTTGTGACATTTGTTACATGGCATCTTCAGCCACTAGAAAATCAGACATTTGTTCAAAATTGAATCAGTGGATATAAGGTTATGGCCATATAAATTAATTAAATCACAGGATTTAGAAAAAAATAAGCACACACTCTATTATGAATTGTTGTTTTTGTGTTCATATGCATTACATGTGTCTGTCAAAAATTTACACAGGTGAAATCATTATTAGGTTTTGTCAATAATTTTTGTCAGTGAAAGTCCATGGAGATCTTCAAATTTATTAATGACTTGTAATGAAATGATTTAAACAGCTATAAGTCAAGATTGATATGTTAGAACAATGTGCTGAAGTTGGCATCATCAGGAACTTAACAGACAGAGCTGTGGCCTGTTTGGAGATGGTTACTGGTTTATGAGTGTATTGGCTGCAATGGAGGAATCACAAGGACAGGACTCTCATCTGTCAGAGGTAATAACACACGTTAATTTCTGTCAGGAGTGTAAGACTGAAGTAATGTGGTGTATTTTAGAGTGCCAAAGTACTGGGCCTTTCACTTTATAAACACTGTCTGTGAAAGGCTTTGTGTAAAAGACAGGCTGAACAGTAACACACCGCGACAAGCAACAATAATAGGAATCAAAGTAACACTATTGTTAACTCCTGGATAAGCTGTTTGTGAATCTTACTGCCCGTGGTCGTGCTAATGGGTAATTGATTGATTAGTGAGTGACGCTGGAGTCTCAGCACAACACTCCTTCCACAGCTTCACTTACCCAGGAGTAAAAATGGGTCACATGTCTGAATTTGACAGACCTTCACGTTTGTTACACGCTCACAGATTTATAGAAGGCAGATTAAAATTATTGCTCAGGATCTGGTTGTTCAAAGCTTTGTTAACTTAAAGGATCCATTACCTGGTATTTACACCCGTTAAAAATAAGTGATTTGGGTCTAAAACAGAATGTTTTGCGGTAATTTGCAAAAATTACACAACATTTATATTTATTTTTCCCTTTTATCAAGCCAATCTTGCTCTCATGAAAAAATTTTAGATTTTGACTCGGCTGGAAGATAGAGGCGTGGCTGAGCGGAGGGGGTGGTGTGAGGGAAGAGGGGGGGAGGAGGGAGGAGTGGCTTGAAAGCGTAGCCATGGCAACGCGTGCATAGTGACACAACACGTGATCTCACCATGGCTGAATCTATTCACCATTCTGGGCAGCTCTGATGTGCTTCTGCCGCCTGAGTGTGAGGCACTGAGCCCTGCGTGAGATGTACTAGCGAAATAGCCTAAAAACGTGGGGGGAATATAAATGTCACATGCAAGCTAACATTAGTACATCTAAGTTCCATGATCATATAATCAAGAATAACACGCTGCGTTTGGACAGGATAAAAAGACAATAATAATACAGCCACCCATCAACAAATTAACAGCATGTGCAAGGTTAATGCTGGCCGAAATTACCTTAGCTAGCTAACGTTAGCTTTTTGCTAATGGAAATTTAGCGTATGTTTGGAGCGTCATTTTGTCTGCTTACCGACATCATAGCATCGCGTTATTGGCATCTATAGATTCCTTACGTTGTCTAATTTCATATGATGTGTCCCATCAAGCAAGAATACGTCCAAACGATGCTTTTCGAGGTCTTCCACAAACGACTAAATGACGTCCCTTGAGGAGCCAGAATGAAAGTTTTTATGACGTCTTTTTACGACATCCTCTGGACGTCCTGTATTAACGTCCACCAGACCTCAGCACAAGGTTAAAAATTAGTTCAAATGAGGTCATTCTGGGCGTCTTTTCCAAGTCAACTGCGCACTTATTTTAGAGATACTTGACTAAAAAAAATAGTTTCTGTCTCCTCCCTCCACCTACTATGCGATGCCTCCCTATCTCTCTGACTGCTTTATTAGCTTAGATGTCGCTCTTGAGCGATTGTTATGACAAGCAAAGCTCCTTTTTGTGGTAATGAGAGGATTCGATCCTCCGAACTGTTAATCACTGAGCTACACTCGCTACCGACTGCGCCACGAAGTTAGGTTAAGGGCACTGCGTAGTTAAGATGTGTTTCCCAACGACTACTTTCCACGGGTCATTAAACAAAGTCATAACAACTTGTATCCATAATATGAAAAATAATGTACTGGACTTATAGTATTATAGTGTTGGGAAAATAAAAACAATTAAGAAAATTATTAACATGCAATTTTGTGTTTTAATGTTATCATAGTCGTCTGTTTTTTGTTTGTTTGTTGAAATTGGCGGGGGTTAATTGGGAGAAAGAGATCGGCTATCTGCGGTGCAATCGAGTTTTGTGAGGTTTTTAAGGTTTATTCTAACAAACAAACAAGGAAGCGGCTATTCGTCCCGCAGCGCTTCAGCGTGAAAGTTCAAAGACTGGGGCGGATAATAAAATGAAATCTCTTATTGGCCCAGTTGTGGGGAAAATAGTGGAAGTGCTTCTCTTATCCGCCCCGCCGCGGTGCCAATAGCAGATTCTTTTGATTCTCTTGTCGGCACCGCAGATAGCAGATCTCTTGTCGTTTGGACATATTCTTGCTCGGTGGGGTGTATCTTCACTTTAGCTGAAAGTGAGCCCGCTACAGCTACAGAAATATGGCATGTCAGGCGAGCCCTCTGGCTGTGAGGGAAACGTTTATGTTTTGGGTACAACCTAATGTTAGTACATCTAAGTTCCATGATCATATAATCAAGAGTAACACACTGCGTTTGGACAGCATGAAAAGACAACAATATAGCCACAGCAAACCATCAACAAATTAACAGAATGTGCACGGTTATTGCTGGCCTACATTAACTTCGCTAGCTAATGTTAGCTATTTGCTAGTGGAAATTTAGCATATGTTTGGAGCGTTATTTCGCCTGCTTACCAACATCATAGCATAGCGTTTCATATGATGTGTGTATCTTCACTGTAGCTGAAAGTGAGCCCGCTACAGCTATGGAAATACGGCATGTCAGGCGAGCCCTGGGGCTGTGAGGCTAACGTTTATGTTTTGGTTATACTGCCAAGTTTCTTTTGAAACATTTAATGTAATGATAACTTTGAAATTGGGGGAACAAAGTTGTCAGCTAATGCGAAAGTTGACATTTACAGACAATATTAAAGTGGCGGGTTCCATGGTGTTGGAACAATACCTTTCTGGAGGCGCAGGTTTTTAACTACGCCAGTTTTGTACTGGCCTAAGTTGGAGAAAGAGTCCGACATGAAATGAGCACGCAGGAATAGGTTTGTGGCAGGGGCTGCAGGAACATTATCAGCAAAAATAAATTCAATCCACTTGTTCCTCTGCGATTCATCGCTCGATGGAATGTTAAAAACGTTTTTATGTGGATTCTGGCAGCCAACTACAGAGCATTCTTGTGCACCAGAACCT
Organism: Gymnothorax javanicus; assembly: GCA_029692085.1. Lineage (NCBI taxonomy): Eukaryota > Metazoa > Chordata > Actinopteri > Anguilliformes > Muraenidae > Gymnothorax > Gymnothorax javanicus. The sequence goes on along the minus strand of CM056200.1, from coordinate 18,738,772 downwards.
CCGCCACAGGTACACATCATCAGGATGCCCAAACTGAAACCTTCAATTTTTGTCCCTCCGGAGTAGAAAGGTTCCGGATGAGGCAAAAAGGGAGGAAGGAAGGGTTGAGGATCCTATTTCAATATTTCTCATCATATTCATCAATAAATCAATAACCATATTGAATAACCATACTCAATAATCATAATCAGTAACCATATTATGTATGCAGCAGTAATACACACACACACACAAACACACACCACACGCACAGGCACCATCACACGTACACATGCACATACACACACAGACACATACACATAAAACACACACACATACAAGCAGTTCACACACGCATGAGCAGTGCACACACACATGCACACACACAGGCACAAGCAGCACACGTACACACGCACACACACACACACACACACACACACATACAAGCAATTTAATTCACACATGCATGAGCAGCTCACACACACATAAGCAGCAGGCCTCTGTAGCTTTGATTAGTAAGCAGGCTTCTGTTTAATTGATTTGAAAACATAATCAGGTGATGCATTTGATTCCTGTAGCTTTGATCAATACTTGTTCAGTAAAATCCTTAGTTGTTACTGAAAAAACATAATCAGTTGAATCATTTATGTATTCATGTGCATCCTATACCTGACTGTATTTTCCCTCTCTTGACTGTAATTTTCCTCTCCTTTTTAGTGTTGTGCATGCTTATCTTTTGGTTGCAGTTCTCCAGGGCAGTTGGCAGTGTTTTGGTTAGCCTGTCCTGTTGAAGCGTGAGAATGAGAAGGCGGAAAGACCATATTTGGAAGATATTTCCCGTGATGAAGGTATAAAAACTGGGTGTGAAAAGAATAATGTCAGCTCTTCTTGCGCAAAAAGAACTCGGCTTTTACTAATCAATATGCCTCAATAAAGCCTATTAGTCGGAAAAATCTGTCTCTCTTCAATTGCTTGAGGATGGGAGAACCTCATGATATGAACATATGTCTGAATGAAAACCACGACAAATTAGGAAGCTGCTTTGACTCCATAACGTTGCAGATTTTGTCAGAGTGAGGGATGAATAATGTTTACATGCGCTAACTGTGAAAAATGTGTTTTCCAGGTAATGAATCCTTTAAACCAGTGGTTAAGCCTAAATCACAGAATCGCCATCTCTAGGGAAAACAAGCGCAAATGTTTGAATATTTTTGGTACATGTTGTAGGTTTCCCCCTGTTTTGTTTAAGGATTGAGGAGCATTCGCGAGCATCTTATTTAGAGAGTGGTTGTAATGGCAGGTGGTTTGTGCTAACTTAAATTAACAGAGCTTTCAACAACCGGGCCCAGAGGTTTATAGGATTTTATTTTTTATTTTATTCAGCAGAAAAAATCGACAGTCACAAACTCTCAACCATTTCAACCTCTTCCACTCGGTAGTTGTCATCAGAGGGATTATTTCCTGGCTCTCACCTTGCCTTAAAGCACATCATTTCTCCAAACTCGTTCCCATTTACGCTTCCTAATTAGCAATTAAGCATTCATTTGTGCATTTGAGAGGATAAATCCATAGAATTAATATAGATTTTGTAATGTCTATGGTTTACACCATGCCTGTGATGTTTCTTAGCTTGTATTTGGATAGTGCTATATTTGGTCCATTGGGAGGCGCTTCGTGTTTTCAGGATTGGGAACTAAAACACGATGTAAAGTGGCCGAATACGAAGTACGCATATGGGGAGTGAGGAAACCGAAAACTACATATAATGTACCTCTCAGAATTTCAGTAAAACGTCTGCTGATTATTTGAGAAATTATCCTGCTGATTTGGAATCATTATTTCAGAATTTTACAGATTTCCCCTCAGTTTACATCACTGCTCATTGCAATAGTAACCCAACATTTTCCTATTCACATTAATAGTGACATCAAACATCAATGGCTCTCGAAGCAACTGAATTCCCTGCAGCTCTCAAAACAATACATTTTTGTCTGCATCAGTGTCAGATTGGTTTGTTAGGCCAAAGACAACAAACAAACAAAAAAAAAAAACGCTGTTTTGCCGACTCAGGTTTGCATCTGAAGTTTGCTTATTCAAAATTATAACTCTGTATATATTATTTCAAATGCATGCTATGCTTTGAACTTTCACGATGCATAGATAATCAATTTACTAAATTATTCAATTACCGCTTCGACTACATGTGGCAAGTACACAAGAGGGGGAAGGCAGGGTCATTTTATTTAGATGTGATTTTGTTAAATGACTCCAAACCAGGCAGCGCCACCCTGGGAATTTCACATCAGGAATTACTTACAATAAGTAATCCCACAAGACACACAGGTTTGTTTTACTGATGATCAGGAGACGTGGTTCGAGTTTATAAACAAGATTAGGTGCAACCTAGTATATGGCTGGGCCGCCAAGTGCTGTATGAGAATGTGGGCCCAAGAAAAGGGTGCTTAATGAGGCAAAGCTCACGCAATTATATGAAGTGCAAGTATAGTAATGAACTGGAGCTGGTAAATTATTTACTAAGTGGGTGGGGAGAGTGTGTGAGTGAGTGAGGGAGTGGGAGTGAGTGAGAGTGTGTTAGGGGGTGGGGGGGGGGGCGACTCTTGAGTAAGGAAAACATATCAAAAGCAAGTTATCCATTTGAATAGACCAAGAGCTAAACTAAGGGTAGCAGTTATTGATTTTGTGAATGTGAATTTGAGAGATACAGTAGCAGGAGATGTAGATAGCGGTTAGAGGATGTATGTATGCTCCTGAATTGAATGAAACAAAGTTATCGTTACAGTTGTGCTAACCAGGGACGTGACAGGACTTTTGTGAAAACACGGCAGTTCCTATACAATGAGGGTGTAAGAACGAAGTTCAAAGATTCTTTTTCTTCCCCCACGCATCGTCTTTGGTCATGTTATGGACAAAGAATCCACAGTTTTGAGTAAAACCGCTTAATAAATATGTTCGAGTGAAGGAGTTGCCATGTGTTTACATAAAGCCTTATTCAATATTGGTGATGGTTGAATATGATTAACTATGTGACAAAAAAAAGTGAAATGCAATTAATTTTAATGAATTTATGACCTATTGAAAGCTCTCGAAAAGGCCTTGTAGTTAACAGCAAGATCATGAGAATTGGCCAAGAAATAAGAAAGTTCATTCTATAATTTAATTTCATTTTGTTTGATTTGGCCGAGAAACTGAAGTGATTTCCACTAGTCCTTCATCAGAGGACTTAGGGTCAGCAATTTTCCGCCAGAATTCCTCTGGCCTTATTAGCAGCAACAGTGTTGCTTTTTGCTGTTTTTTACATTCTTCATAACCGTCCATAATCACGACCCACTAGGAGACCGAGGAGATTTTATTTTTTTTTAAGATTTTATTAATCACCCAGCAACCACTTACATTAAATCCAACGAACAAGTGCATAGATAAACCAACATGAATGCACTAACAAAAATCTCAATTATAATTTCCCAAGTGTCCACCTGAGTATGCGCATGCATAATCATGCAGTCTTTCAAGTGTCCAACCAATCAGTGTAAAACGTCATGTATGTCTCCCATTAAGCCGCTGGCGGCGCCCCTTGGTGCCGCGGGGGGGAGACAACCTGCAGTGTTACTGATCCTGGATCAGGGATAGCTTCCTTGGAGAAACATACAGCACGCGATCGGTCATTTTATGAATGAAAATAGGGTTAACGCTCAACGCATGAAACGCCGTTTTGTTGAGAGCGCGTACAGTGTTGAAAGCACAAAAACGAGATTAACAAAGAAAGATTACAACCACCGTTGTGGTACCAATTATCTGATTGCGAGTTCAGGGTTTGTTGAACCAGCTCACTCAAATATAGCCACTCTATGTTGAACTTGTTTCGTAGTAAACCCCCCAGGAGATACGAGTGACAAACGCCCGGCCAGCCAGCCAGCCAATCATCAGACAACCAATCGTTGAAGTTGTTGCCTGCCGGCCAACCAATTGCTGAAGCCAGTCATCGGCCAACTAATTGTTGAAGTTCTATCCTGCTGGCCGACCAATGGCTGAACTTCTTCGCCGCCGGCCAGCCAATCGTTGAACTTGATCACTCACTCAATCACTCACTCAGCGACATTCGCGTTTATAGGGGCCGCTGCTCGGCCCAGCCCAAAAAAAAAAAAAAAAAAAAAAAAAACTTTATTACCAAAAATCACAAATTAAAAAGTACCACAATACCACTCAGTCTGGGACATGGGGAAGGGGAACACTTACAGGTGCTGAGGCTCACCACTGAAGGGGGACGTGTCAAGGAGGGGTCGGTGAAGATCCAGACACACCCACACACTTGTGAATAAACCAAACCCAGAGAATCACGGCACACAGTTAAGAAAAGAGACCATCACCACGCCACCACTGTCGGCTCTCAGCAGCTGGAGGAAGGAGAGGGAGAGTATGAACAGGGTCACAATCACTGAAAGCAAATAAACAATAATGCCCCAAATTAAATGGTTGGCAGTTTCAATTCACAACATACACAAAATTAAATAAATACTGCCAACCAAACTAACCCAAATAATTTCATCAAAAGGAGACAAACCCCAAAAAAAGGAAAACCGATGCTGATGTTTAAACAAACATAAATTAACTGACAGAAAAATCAAGATTAACAAAATCAATTTATGTTAATTCACAATACTGGTCAACAAATCAGAAAAGGAAAAAAGAAATAAATCATATTAAAATTATTATTAATGTGAAAAATTGACCCATAATCCACTCATAAGCCTATAAAACTAGAGTATATTTAAAAGAGAGGATAGCCCGAAGCAGAAGTGACTACCATGTCGCGGGTTCGATCCCCGCCTCGTACCAGCCGGCAGCGATCGGCAGCTTTTTCAGAGTAGCGCACAATTGGCTTAGCGCTGCAGGGTTGCAAATTGGGATGGGACTGCCGGAAGGAAAATAATAGTTGCCTTGTTCGTTGCTCAAGCGCCTCCTGTTGGCCAGACGGGCGCTCGTCAGGAAGATTCTAAGCCTGGTCATGTCCTGGTATCCTCCGCCCTCATTCTGAACTTGCAAAGATTCAATCAATGAGTGTATAAGAAGCGGTGGTTGACAGGCGCGTGCTTCAGAGGAGAGCCGTGAACTGTCTACACTCTCCTGGATTGGCAGCAAGGGGTCGCATACGAGCAAGCCTTGTACATAGTTCCCCAATTGGGCATTCCAGATTCGGGTGAGATTGGAGACATAGACTGTATAAAAAGATGGATGCAGCACCCAGGTCTGAAAAATGAAGTCCATGCGGAAGTACCATAAAATGGCATTCTATTTAATGGCCAGCAGATGGCGACGTTGGTGGTTGCAGAAAGAGGTTCAATGCTATAGAAGTCTATGAGAAAATGACCCTTCTTTCCCACCTCATTTTTCATTTAAATAATGATTTTTCACACTTTTTTATGGTAGCTATAGCAAGTTTCAAGTCTCCTTTGATATATCATGATGTTCAATTTTGTAAATTATGGTCCCATATAGACTAGAATAAAGGATAAAGCCAGAATATGCTTTAGGGGCGTGGCTATCTTCTGGTCCTTGTCCGATACGGTCAAATCCAGAGCCACGGTCCTCCTCGGATCTTCAATACACGCTCGTCCAATAGAAATCACATCCAGTTTCAAATTGACAACATGGCGCAATTCAAATAGCCAAAATCGAAGCTTCCTCTATGGTATGCTGAAACCAATGGGTGACGTCATGGTAGCTTCGTCCATCTTTTTATACAATCTATGATTGGAGATGCCAAATTTAAAAAAAAAAACAGAAAAAAGAGAGGCTAGCCATAGTGGCAATTAGAGTACATTTAACAGAGAAGCTAGCCGCAATGGCAATACAAAGTCAATCACACTAATTCATCCTTTTCAAAAAAAAAAAGGAGGAAATTCTATCCCTCAATTCTGTGATGACCATCCATCCGGCCAATCACGAAAATAAACAAACATGACGGACAGGAGGCGGGTGATCACTGTGCCTAGTGTAAGTTCATTCGGATTCTCTTGCCAGTGCGGTTCTCTTCCTAAGCTGTAAAAGAGTCCCTTTACACCTTTCCTTTACCTCATGACGTTTTACACAGAGGTTAAAGAAAAGTGGTGAGGAATAGGACAATAGGGCGTAATTTTTTAGCTATTCGGACGCAGCCCGGCTGTGAGGCAATCAGGAAGTGGGCAGACCACACAGCTGGGGGCGAGAGACAGGGGGCAAGAGATGCTGGCAGATTCCACAGAAAGTGTGACCAATCAGGGGCGTTGTTGGGACTTGAAAACATTGGGGGCTTCAGCCCCCTTGACCCAACCATTTTTTGGGGGTAAGGGGGTTTCTCCCCTGGGAAAATTTTGAAAATCTCACTGTTAAAGACGTAATTTTAATGTAGCTGGACAAGGATAGAGAGCACTCCAATACATCACTGTGTCTTTCTCTGCTTCCTCGTCTTGTTATCTAGGTTGCTGTGGGTGCAATAAAAAAGAGCAAGTAATTGTTAATTGTCAGGTATTGTTATTTTATGACACACATACAAAGTCAATGAAGAACCTCTACAGCAATGGGTTGGTTAAATTGAGATCCATGTGAACTCAATTTTTCATGGATTTACCAAAACTGTTCTAGCTGGTACTGGTAAACATTCATATGAATCATCCATGTGCACCCAACAAAGGTGAAGCAGACTGCTTGCCTCACCTCTGTTGGGTGCATATGGATGATTCATGTGAATGTCCACCAGTACCAGCTAGAATTGTTTGTTTATGTAACAAATGACCACTAGAGGGGGACCGTGCACAGGTTATTAACACCATAGGTTGTAGCTAAGTTGTACGTATGCAGCGAGCTCATGCGATGTAGGCTGGTAGCCTTGCTCTCCTAACTATGGCACCGCGCATGTTGGTGGTCCATGCACTGCGGGGGACACCGTTTACTGAAATGTTATGTTCTCTTGTTCGTTGTCCGCGTTTTTTGGAGTGACCGTCTGATTTCATGGAGTGGCCTTAACAATGGTAATCAGTTGCTACTTAAATAAACCTCCAGTAGTGACATTCTTGTCTGATGCCTGAACTGATTGTTGACGACATTACAATATGATCGAATGATATCCACTCCATCCTCAATATGGACTTTGATAATTGTTTAAGGTGGCACACTAATACTGTGACTCGAAGGAACCATAGGTTAATAAATGACCAAATGACCACTTCATGCTCTTGTTCAGTTTTCAGCTTGCAAAGCTTAATTCAGTGTTAGCCTTGGCTTCCAAAGATACCTCCTCTGGTAGTTAGCCTATGTAAAAGCCAAGTCTGAGTGCTAGTGGAACAATTTCATGGAAAGGAGTTATTGCCGACTGAGTAGAGCTCATAGACTGGTAGAGCTCAAGAAAGAGGTTCTATTCTGTTCCATTCTACAGCGGCATCAAGATCAAAGAGATATCCATCCCAGAACCTGGGGATTACATCATTAAGCACACATTATCACGCTGTATGACAGAGGCTAACTAGAAGCCAGCCCAGCATGTCACAAGCTACCTAGCTTGCCATGTAAATTTCATGAACCTGAGCTAGTAGAAGCATTATCTAAGGTTGGGGGGGAGTCGGGGGACGATAACTCCTCTACCGCTTCTGGCTCCCCTGCCTTGTCCTTTCTCCCAAAGAACCGCCTGATGTCCATGTCAGTGATAAGTATTAATTTGATTGAAATCACTAGCAAGTAATACAACCCTCACTTCCAGCATGCTGAACTGCCTACAAATGTAACATTGAGCGGTAAAGACCACCCGACAGGGCCGGCTTTAGCCTGCTATATTAGGGTGGGCTGGTAGAATTAATGGGTGGGCAACCTCGGCAGTAGGTAGCCCAAAGGTTAGGCATGAAAAGTAGTATCCCTTGAGTTTCCAGTTTAAATCCCTGGCCAGATGGCACAAAATGTAGCAAAATGACAGTCAGCAACTGGAAGATGAGATGCAGGCTCCTGCCATGGAGAACGCAGGCCTCTCCAGCTTGCAGCTGTGTGTTCAGGCAAGTTTAATACAGATTCATTTCCCCATGGGGATTGATGCAGCACTATTCTAATTTGAAGCAGGGACATTGGGAGGTAGTGAAGCAGCATTTCTAAGTTTTCTGCTGCACCATGAAATGAGTCAGAGAAGGGTGGTTTCACTCACCCTAAAAAAAAAAAAAAAAAAAATCCTTCATCCAGATTTTAACATAACACCAATATCATGCCTGGACCTGCATTGCCAGGAACTACACTGAACAAAAATATAAATGCACGAAGTGATTTTTTTCCGGATTATTTTTTTATCAATCGGTTTTTTTTTCAACAAAAACAATTATTATTTTATTCTTGCCTTAATAATCATGCAACAGAAACATGAACACAGAAACAATTTACTGTACACAATTCATGAGTTATTACAGCCTGAACCCAGCAGGGGTCAGCGGGCAGAGTTCACAGCACTCAGTAACGGTGAGTCCACCATCGGCATCATGTGTCCACCATGGGTTCATCACTCAGTAACGAAGTGTGTCCACCATCGGCATCACGTAAACCGTACACCTCCGGCACATGGAGTTCACGAGGTTCTCAATAGTGTTGTCAATGTTGTCCCATTCCACCTGCACTGCAACTTGGAGCTGACATCAGCGTAACGCTCGCCAACACGTCGCCATACACGTTGTCTGCCATCAGCGTGGTACAGTTGGAATCGCGATTCGTCGCTGAATAACACCGTCCTCCACCGTGCAAGAGTCCAGTGAAGGTTACGGTTTGCCCAGTCAAGTCTGTACTGATGACGGACGGCGGTCAGGTTGAGACCTCGGCGCGATCGGCGGTTTCGGACAGTCTGAGCTGATATCCGCCTGTCGTGCAGTCCGACGGTCTCGTCAGCTGTCCTGGTGGCTGGTCGGAGCCTATCATGGAGATGCTGGAGCTGCATGTGCCGATCCTGTGTGGGCGTGGTCACACGTGGTCGTGGGGCATGTGGACGATTCACAGTGCTGCCAGTCTCTCTGAGTTGACTTTTCAACTGGCTGATGGAGGAATGACGCACATTCAAGAGTGCTGACATCGCTGTCACAGATATCCCAGCATTCAGCATGCCAATGGCACACTCCCTCATGACTTGTGACATCTGTGGCATTGTGACTTGTGACAAAAGTGCACATTTTGCAGTGGCCTTTTATTGACCCTGGTGCAAGGAGTGCCTGTGTACTGGTCACGCTGACTGACCAACTCAATATTATGCGCTATGCAGCTCAGGGGCGGAATAACTCACTGAGTGAGTAATCTCACAAGGATGGTCAATGAGAAGTGGGTCACCAGAATTGGGCAAAACAAATCATTCAGTACACCAATAAACACTATTTGTCGGCATATTTCATATAGGTCAATTTAACTCAGCATTTTTTGTTTGTGCGTTTATATTTTTGCTCAGTATACTTCTTGAACACGGATGCTCATTGTGTTTGGAATCAATCACTTAAGAGTATACGATTAACAATTAACCAGAGGTGCTGCATCAACAGCCTTCATCTGGGACAGCTGCAGGGACCAGTGATTGGGAACCAGAGACCTACAGAGGTAGAGAGACAGATCGAAAATTAGCCACAAGAGCTTTGTATTTCCTAAACCTTGCTTACAACCTATACAGCAACACTGGCACTTTCCGTCAGCCTACCTGCACATTATCCCTCTTCTGTATTCAGCAGATATGGTGGTCATGTTATAGTACTATCCTGTTCTTTTTTCAAGAGATGTAACTCCAGATGTAAGGCCATCTGCAGGATGGTCTGATTTGGGCAGCAACAACTGTCAGACTTCCTAAGGCAGGGCTCCTGAAACCACGGTCCTTGAGGGCTGAGAACTGCTGGTTTTCCACCCTCCCTTTACCTGGGAGTCAGGAGAGACGACAATCTGCAGCATTAATTGGTCACTAAATTGTCTGGAAGGAAGGAAAACCAGGACTGTTTTTGGATTCGAGGGCTGGATTTGGAGATCCCTGGCCTAGGGTATCACCTAAAGTCAAGTCTTTCAGCCAGACCTGAGTAGGCCTACATCTACAGACAAGTCTATGAATTCTAACAAAGCCTTGCAGTATTACACAACCGCACTGACAATTACGTCAAATTCCCAATCTTACATATAATCTGAAACATTTTAAAATTCCTTAAAGGGGCAATAAGCGAAAATGCATCATTTCTAGATTGAAGGAATTAAAAATCGCTATGTGAAGAATGAGAGGTGCAATTTCATCTAGAGTATGGCAGGACGTCACACACCCGCTCTCTGTGTTGATCTCCTGCCCCTTGTTTACAAGCCCGGTCCGGCTGCGTGTTCATGTATGTTCATGCGAATTGCCTCCTCCTCCTTGCTGAGAATGCATTCATACAGCCAGTGAGCAGAATCACCTCCACCTCCTTCCCAAGAATGCATTCATACAGCCAGTGAGCAGAATCACCTCCGCCTCCTTCCCAAGAATGCATATAGCCAGTAAGCAATTGCAGCACGTATTTTTTAAAAAGCGAAATGGCAGAGAGCGGAACGAAACGTTCACCTGAAGACGAGCAGGATCCAAAATTACTTCTAAAGAAACAACGGTCATTGGCGAAGAAGTTGTCGGATAAAGAAAGGGACAGAACCCGGATTAATATTAGCCTTGTATTTCCAAGGTGGAGAGCACTGCGAGAGCTAAAGGGGCTAAAATTAGACTCGGAGCTAGCTCTTCTTCTCCTCGACAGGTAAGTAACAACATAAAGTCAAATGTCTGCTTTAATTAGTGTTACAGTAACGTTAGGCACATGTCGCTATGTCGATTCAATAAAATTTAATGTTACAATCATGGCATGGGTTTATGTCCGGAGCTTGAGTTGTTAGCGGCTCGGTCCCAGCAATGGGCCAGGCGTTACGGTTGTGAGTAGCCCGGCAGCCAGCTAACTTTTGCAATTAGTGCAAATCTGAAGTTTCGCGAGCATTTCAGGTTCTATGTACTGAGTAGTAACGCCGCGGAAACTTAAACTGGCCCGTCATTCTACCGAATAGCAGAGGTAGAGGGAGGCGTGGCTCATGACACACTTTGTTTTGGTCTGCAGGCAGTGCACAACAGCAAACCTAGCGGTGAAATGATTTCGCTTATTGCCCCTTTAAGAGACGATGTATGAACACAGGACCCAAAGGACAGTTTTACCTTTTCGGGGTAGGCAAAATTCAGAAATTGTATTGTGACAATTTTATATAGCTATGCAAGTGCAATGCATGGATACACTTCACAAAAATAAGAATGAAAAAAAAAATTGAATTCTGATGAACTTTTTAGACGCAGATGCTTCTGGATCCAGAATGACATACCAGAATGGCTGCAGTGGAGAAACAGCTATTTTTTCCCTAATTTTAATGGAGCCCACTAAAATAGAGCAATTCATGTTTCTAGAGTAAAGATTTGCAACCCCAATAATAAAAGATGTGGTTTCCATTATAAAAATAGCTTGCACTCAGAGCTAATGTACGTCCATCTAAGACACCCATTTTTTCAAAACTCATCTCTTAAGCTAATCAAGCTGTTTTCTAAGCATGGAAGTGTCCACTAAATACATACATTTCTTGTCATTGCAGTGGCTGAATTTCACATTTTAAAAATTGCTTGACACACTGAGTTGACATCAGGTGCAGCTTGCAGCGACAGTCAACGGTGTGCTCAGCCAGCTTAAAGGAGTCTGCTCCAAAGACTCAGCAGAGATGACACAGGCATCCATTTATGACTAACGGATCTTGACTCAGAAGTGAATCCCATTAAAGCAAACACAAAGGCAAAATGGTAAGCCTGAAAACTACTCAACTGTTTTGTCACATACCTAACTGGCAACCTCTGCAGCTAATACCACCTCAAAAGTTTAAGACCCCATTTGAAAAATTGTTTTTTCTTCTGAATGCAGTGAGTTTTTCAGAAATTACAGTATATTGATTGTTTGAAATTGTGTCATTCTGACATTGACTTATTATAGTCCCTTTTCAATTGACCATCACACAGTAAACTCTTAATTGTGCCGCATTTTGCAGTTTTACCTTTTCGACAAACCTACTAAAAAGGATAAAACAGTTTTATAAACTCAAAGACACTCCCTGCTATAAAAAAAAAAGCCTTGACCAGCTTATCAGGAGCTAGTTTGACCAGCTTGCTATGTTTTTCTAATCATACAAAAACATCCATGAAGCTGGTCAAACTAGCTGTTAGTATTTAGTCTTCATGGTAAATTTCCTGCACAACATTAGCTTCCACTGCTCACGATTAAAGTGCTTATGACACCTCGAAAAGTAGGTGAAATACGAATAAATATCAAAACTAGACATACAACTTAGTAGCTTGAAAGTTTTTGTAATCACAATGACTGAGAATTAAAATCTATATGGCTTTTCAAAAGTACGATTTTCGCGACACGGCGTCCTCGATTCCAAACTGCCGTCACGTGACGCTGTGACGTAATGACTGGATCCAGCCACGCCAGCTTCACAGTTACAACTACAGCCGGAGCGATGGACAGTCACGAAATCAAGCACTTTTCTGACTCTTCGTTGAGCGTTGAGGCGTTTTGTGAGGAAATCGAGTCAGAGATGCGTCTACAGGATGGCACAGGAGGGATTATGCCCCACAGATACGAGCCATATCTGTCTGACAAACATCCAGAACAGGAGAGTGGCAGTGATGAGGAAACTGATGGAGCCGCTCTGCATAATGACCATGCTGAAGTGGACAGCGGAATAGGCCTTCCTATGGATGTCGGAAGGCTGCAGAATGTGGAATGGTAAGGGCGGCTTTGCTGGTGTTCCTGTTGCTTATGTCACACTTTCTTTGATAGAGGACAGAGAGTAGACGTCATAGGGAGATGTAGCATTTAGTATTCTACTCAGCGTTCATGTTTGCTGCATGCGCAATATTGCAATATCAGTCCATCTGAATTCGCGATTGTATAGCTTCTTTGTGCAGCTCGTCGTCATTATCGGAGGGTCTTTGCCGTTTTCAGTGCCTGCTGTAGCCTTCATCCATGTTTGATCACATTATTTTCACGAAAGAATGAGAAGTTGAGCAGCGAAAATAACCAAAATGGCGGGTCATAACGCCGCTGAGAGATGCTTATTAGCATGTAACCACTGACCTGGATGGCTTGCACGCGATCTGTCTGTACACGTGTATCATCGTGTTTACACTGATGTTTTCACAAGTTGTTTGATGATAAGATTTTTTTTTTTTTTTGAGTTTTTTTGGGATTTTCACCTTTATTTGACAATTGCAGAGCAGAGATAGACAGGAAGGTTGGGGAGAAGAATGGGGAAGACATGCAGCAAATGACCCGAGCCAGAATCAAACCCGGGTCGCTGCGGGAAGGACACAGCCTTTATGGTACGCGCGCTTAGTCTGATTAGCCACCGGGAGGCCCATGAGAAGATTATTTTAAACTTATTACCGGTATCTTGGCATTTTAGGTGTTCTTGTGGCAGGTGTGTGGCTGTGCTGACAATAGAGGAAAGCATGTGCTGTCAGGAGCAAATGAAGGTGTCAGAGGAGACAGGACCAGGCTGACATTTTGCGTATCACCGAACACCGTAGCTTTCAACCAGTCTGCCTGGACGAGGACGTGCTCCGCACCGCCTACTTTGCCTATCGGCAGGACTACGGGAATCACTTTGGAAACGAGTAGGCAAATGTTTTAAAGTGAAAAATGGCATGGTTAATTTTCGGTATGGTAATATTTATGTAGTAATTTGTATTGCTTCCTTGTAGTCTGGTAAGAATTGTAGCATTTGATGTTCGACATCTGCAGTGGAGTCAGTATGTATACCATATTTCATGTGTCATATTGGCAACGCTTCTGATTTTGTCTTTACCTATCAGGTGGAAGAGGTATACAGCCTACCGCCAATTCATTCGCTGGTGCTCGGAGTACCTGGGGAAGAATGTTCAGGTTCCTCTGCCTTCTTGTGCCATAGCTGCTATACGGGGGACATGTTTCTCTCTGTGCGCTGCACGGGCTTTGTGCAGAGCAATGACTTGTGATCTTTTTTCCCCCTCTGCCCAGAAAGGTATGTTGTTTTGAGACGTACAAAGTATGGGTACATGTGCCACAATAAACTATGACAATGTGGAACACTAAAAGCCTCGTTTCTCAGGTACAGTCACTTTAATACACAAAATCCAGATTTCTAGTAATGCCGGACGCAGACCCATGACAATTTATATGCTTAGGCCATGTAAGCTAAAAAAACAACAGGCGATAAAGTTTGAAGGATTGGTCAAATTCATGTTCTGCTGAGTAATCTTTTTTCTCCCGTGTTGGAAGGAAAGAAATATTAGAACCCCACGGGGGTAAAAAAAAAAAAAACCCCACTCACTGGCACATGAATTTTCCACCGATCCTCCATCACAATTCCAGAACATAGTGTCTCAGAAGTGAGTTGGTCAGAACAGGCGATGAAGTTTGAAGGATTGGTCGAGAATTTATGTTCTGGTGAGTAAACCGGGAGACAGGTGCTCTGGTTGCCGCCTCCTTCTCTGGCTTGTCGCAAGAGGCACTCAGTGGCTCCGGAGGAGATGCAGCATCCAGATCAAGCCCTTCAAACGTCACCATCGTAGTTCTCTCCAGTGCACATTCCCTCAACATTCTGCATCAGCTCCATGGCACACCCTGTAAGAAATGCATAGAATCAGAATATGAGTTGGTTGTTAATGACGGCATCAATTGGTGTCCCGGCTCACTCCACAAAAAAAAATCACCAAGAGCAAACTGCAATCTCCTTAAAAGGATAAGGGGACTTATTGTCCCAAAACATTAGAAAAAAAAAAAAAAAAAAAAAATTGAACCATAAATGACAAATATGAACAAATATCTCAAAACATCAATGGTCATATCTATGTGGAAGGGAAAAAAGAACTTACAAATTATGCTTCTCAGGGGATGGGATACTTAATTAGCCAAGCTATGCGCAGTTAAAGGCTGGATCCAATGCTATTCTGTGGCAAACAAATTTTGGACTGACCGAATTAACGAGTGTTAAAAATCTACAGAGTTCAAGGGAAACAGAAACGCATTCAAAGCATTACATCTGATC
This sequence comes from Gymnothorax javanicus, assembly GCA_029692085.1. Classification (NCBI taxonomy): domain Eukaryota; kingdom Metazoa; phylum Chordata; class Actinopteri; order Anguilliformes; family Muraenidae; genus Gymnothorax; species Gymnothorax javanicus. The sequence goes on along the minus strand of CM056200.1, from coordinate 18,723,676 downwards.
ACAAGGGTTGCTGGATTCCCAGTGCCATGGGTATAAGAAATCACAAGCATGGTCATCAGATCAAATGAGATATGTCCCACGAGCTGGAAATCACACTGCTATAGTTCTGCTATTATACGTAGTATTACATACCAAAAGATGCCTTCTCCAGGACTTAACGCACAATGAAGCCCCCCTTCTTGTACTTTGGATAATGCAGACTGAACATACCGTCCCCCTCCTTTGTGACGGACTGCGCCATGCCTGCATTTTTATTATAGTGCATGACAGCAAGGATAACTCTGAAAGGAGAGAAGAAACAGGGTGATCACTCTATAAGGAGAACACAAATAGGGTGATGAGCATAAACAAGATGAGCTCTCTTACATGGGAACATAAAAATGTTTTGAAAGTATCTCTCTCAGAAGATTTGTTTGATATCCTGTACTCCATTCCTCTGTATGAGCAGTGGAACATCTTTGGGGCAAAGTGCAGGATCATGTTGTGGAATGCCTCCAAGTTCGATATCTGGTGCACAGATGAGAGGCGTTGGATATCTGTGCACAGCTTACGGTTACAGATGATCTTTTGCATTTCAGTGGACACCTTTGTATCTGAAGAACATGTACAAAACAATTGGTCCGTTCTCATTGAAAGGTGCAAAACGCTGTCTTGAAAAGACAAGGAAAATTCAAGAAGCTGCTGATAACGTAATGATGCAGTTCCAAAAATGGTTTGGGTTTCATTCAAGCCAGCAAACTAGACCCTCTGACAGAGCAAATCAGATACACCGTAGAAGGTAGTTTATACCTGTCACCAAATTCAGTGACGTACGTAAGTTAGATTATTGCCATGGACCAACCAATTTCTTTTACTGCAACATAATTACCTGCGATCGGATACTGAAATGACAAAATGAAATAACAAACCTTAGTTAAAGACTATAATTGTTAAAGAATGATTAAGTTTCAATTATACTTATGTGAAGTTAACCAAGGCTTTCGCTGCTCTCTTCCCTCAAGTGCACTATGGCACATTCGGGGAAGAGTCCCTGAAACCCAGTGTGCCTGCTTGAGGATGTGCTCCACGACTGACGTCCACTTGTCAAGTACAGGTTGTCCACTGCTAGGCGGTGCTGACTCTACCGACCAGTACAGATGGTGAACAATACTGGTGACCCACGGTTTCAGGGACTGGCTGCCTCTCATCTTGCTGAGGTTTTGGAGCTTCTTCTTGATGCCTGAATAAACAAGTGTGGATGAATCAATTAATTACAAATTGAACGTTTTATCATGAGATGGACTTAAATAGATATTTGATGTCGTAAAAGCTTGGGTATCCCCATATACCTTAAGAACCAAATTTTAATGTAGATATCGAAACAGCTTGCTAGTTTTCAAGACAAGTGGCCTGAGTTATGTTTGTTTAGGCCAAAAATAAATGGGTCCTGTCCTCCACTCACAAGGATTTCACCAAAAAACAAAAGAAAGCGCAAAAAGCTCCACCAAAATCCTACAACATCCCATCTTTCAGAGAGGCATGCCTAAAAAAAGGAATGTCTCCTACACTTAACAAAAATATAAACGCCCCATTTGACACTTTTAAACTTTAATTAGCATTAAGGGTTTTACAAAATATTAAGTCATGCACAATTCATTTTATTGTTCAATATGCATTAGATTACTATTCATTAAAGCAAGATAGTGGCACATGGCAATCAGGGATACTTGTAGACACGGTTGGGATCACGATGAGGACAACGAGCGTGTAGGTTCGCTTCTCTCAGGCGGTTCCAGACAGTTTGAGGTGTGATACGTCTGTTGTGCAGACCAACTGTTTCATCTGCTGTGCGTGTTGCTGGTCTGAGGCGATCATGCAAGTGGAGAAGCCAGATGTGAAGATCTTGTGCTCATGTGGTCACACGTAGACAACGAGGGTGAGGTCGATTTGCTGTACTGCCAGTCTGTCTAAAACACACTCTTAAACCACCAATTGTCCGATAGTGAACATTCAGCTGTGCAGCAACCGCTCTGGTGGACGTTCCTGCATCCAGCTTTCGTTCCCGCATGATTTGCGACACTTGTGGCATGGTGACTTTTGATGAAATTTGACACTTTGGGGTGGCCTTTTATTGTCCCCAGTTTTAGGGAGTGTCTGAGTTCTGTTCATGCTGTTTGAGCAGCGTCTGCACATGCCACACCTGTGTTGTGGGTGGAATCAATGCATCACTGAGCAAGTGCTCACTGGCAGAGATGAACACACATGTTGTATACAAATCAAGACAAATAACCATTTTGTACAATTAAGACATTATCAGCTCATTTAGGGTACCACATTTCATGGTACATAAATAATTTTCATGGGGCGTTTATATTTTTGTTAAGTGTATGAGAAGAAATAAATTTGCTTCAACAAGTTGCACTTACTTTTAGCGACATGCCAGATGTCAAACAGGTGTTCAATGGCGGGGTGCTCCTCCCTGACCATCCTGTTGATCCCGACATGTGTGTCTGTCACCAGCGTGTCCACCTCCACGAACTCCTGGATCTTGTGTCGGGATCGCTCCAGACCCTCCTGCTCCATGTGGTAGCTGGTTCCTACCTCATTGCTCTAAAACATGGATAACCCGTGATATAATCCAGAGTAACAATGGAAACTAGAAAATTGACTTCTGCTTGCCCTAACTGCAAACACACTGTCAGTTTGTCACAAAGGGGTTAGTTTACCGTGGCCCTTGAATCATGGTAAACTCACTCCTGCAAAATATTCAACGGTGGTAACATGACTCCAGGCAGGGGCTAAGGAATTATTTTTTATCTCTGGTCAGGACCAGTAAGTACATAAGAGTTACTAGGCACATTTACATTTTCTCTTGGGTGTGGGAACATGGTCTCAGAAATAATGCTTTTTATTTTTATTTATTTTCTTTCATCCCTGACTTTGCACCAAGACTCAGTTTTCTATACAAAACAGGCATCACAGGAAGGCAAATTTACATGCCAAATGTACCTGCGCAAGTTGAACATCGATGACGGCTGTTTTCCGCAGTTCCATCATCGTGTAGGTGCCATATTTGGCACAGTGCCCTGGCGTGTCTGCTCTGCCGTCCCCACCACACACAATGGGGTCCCCCTCAGCATGGAGAACTGCTGCTCTCTCCACAGTCGCAGCACGGCTTTGAACAGGAGTTGCTCCCGGTGACGGAAGGAGGATCTGGCAGATATAAGCGCGACTCCCATGTGGGACAACAACCGGTGGACTTTTATAAAACTTGCTCCAGCAAACAGGATAGCAGATGACAACAAAATGTTTGCCAGCGACAGTCCTCCGGAAGAATGGCTGAGAGTTGCACATGCCTTTGTGACCACACTCTTCGCAGTAGAATGTGACCTGTAGTAACGTTCCCACTTGTTTGCAACTCCAGGTAAGCACCCTACTCGCACACACTCGACAGCTGCACCATGCAGAAAACAGCTGAACTAAGCTTAGCCAGAGGACCATGAAAACGCGACGACCTGGCAGGGCATCCGATGTCTTAGTGTTCCCTGAGGCAGGGATGTTTCGATCAGAATCGTCTGAAGACGGCTCATAGTCGGGATCGTCTGCCAAGCACTGACATTTCATCTGACACTGACATCTGGTCTTCTGAATCGGTGCACTGGTCGCTGCGATCTCCATCCTCTGTTTGTGTAGCAACAGCGACCACTGATGGCGTAGAGGTCTGCAAACCTGGGGGAAATGCAATGTAACAAAAACATCACAATGTTTTGTGTTCTGCAAACTGAAGAAACAGTTTTGCAGTGAACTCATAAGCTTGAAAAGCTATACAAAATATAATATTCAACAACAAACTTGTAATAAGAAACAAGAATGAAAACAACTTGACATTGTCATGTTACAATTATGTATTGTACAATGTAGCAACAGCACAAACCGTTTTTAAGATTCCTCTTTCCCTAGGTTGTCTCACACTGTAGGCTTATACAGGTAGCTTAAGTATTTAGAGTCAGAGAAACAAATATTTTGTATAAAATGCCTGTTTTTGTGTGCAGATGTAATAATACATGAATGCTGTAGAAATGATAATCCCTGGTGATGTAGGAACACAGTGATTCTCGGGTGTGAAAAAGATCTGTTCCCCCTGACATCTGCTTGGCCAAAAGAAAATTTTTAAGTACGTCAGCAACTGAAAACTAACAACATCAGATACCTTTGGCACGTCCCTCCCTTTACACTGCACAGCCTTGTGTGCATGTGTGTGGCTGGCCTCAGACTGACCTGTAGCTGCACTGCGGGCACAGCTTTTCTGTTGGATTCACCTAAATATGTACACAAAAGCACATGCACTTTATATTTGTACTGACAGGTACGTAGGAAAAGCTAAAAAAAAAAAGAAGTCCAAAAAGGTGTATACATCAAACAGGCTTAGGAAATATTTCCTGAAGGTGTGATAGTGAGTAAGTGAGTGTGAGAGAGTGAGTGAGAAAGAATGTAAGTGAGTGAGTGAGTGAAAGAGTGAGCGAATGAGTGTGAGAGAGTGTGTGAGAAAGAATGTGAGTGAGTGAAAGAGTGAGTGAGTGTGAGTGAGAGTGCGTGAGAGAGTGTGTGAGTTAGTGAGTGTTGAGTGAGAGAGGGAGAGTGAGAGTGTGAATGTGAAATAGAGAGTGAGAGAGAGTGAGTGAGTGTGAGAGAGTGAGTGAGTGTAAGGCCCGTATTCAGAAATGACACTCACACTCACCCTCCACTCACCATATAGTGAGCACGATTGAAATTGAGCGTGAGAGAGAGATCGACCTACCACTAACCGAGGGAGCGGTCCCACTCCTCGCCAGCAGCTATTCACAAACGCCACTCGAGCATAACTGACAGTAGTGGGCAGTGGGTACCACAGGCGGTGCGTCGGCTGCTGCAAAGGGACGCTCAATCCTCACCCTTCAGTGCAGAATGACCTAAACCTGCCGCAGTTTACTTTACTTGATTAGAAAGTTTCTCAGACTAATTGGTAAAACGAATATCAAATTTATTTTTAATACCTTTGTTATACATTGCTTCACAAAATTGAGGCGTTTCTTTCGCACATAAAAGACGACGTAAATATCAGCATGTCTTCATAAATTCTGTGGTCGAGCAGCTCGCGAAAGGCGCAGGACAGCCCACGAGGCTCACAGAGCGACAAGCTGTGAAACGTGCCGGACATTACCTTCTACATTCAGCGATTAAGAATGTAGAAAAGAATGGATTCTCGTGACCTACAGCTAAATGAGCCTCGCAGACCAATCCACGCGCCGCCACACGAGCCAGCTGAGCGCAGAATTATTTAACCCATGAGTAATTAAAAGCGCGAGAAATCCGAATGCGTGAGAGCTGACAGATATGCCTCATTAATGAAAACTGGTCACACCTGATAATGTTGAGAGTTTTCGGAGTTTCTGCAATGGTTATTTAATGAATTGAAAACAGGGCAATAATTATCGGTGCTCATTCTAAAGCCCGTGATCCACTTACGCTTTTAAGGTCTCTGATTGTCCCGATTCTCCCCTTCCGACTAGTTACGAGCGATTACGAGTGGAAATTTCTGTTACGCGCAAGACATAGGTGGATCATGACTTCCGACCTGTTCTGACCCTTCCGCGTGAATAAGACAGGTTCCGACTGGATGGGATCACGCGGGATCCCTCTTCCGACAAAATCAAACCAGTTTGATTTTGTCGGAAGGTTTGAGGTGTCGGAATGACTCGGGAGTATCGGTTCGTCAAGTGCAAACTAGGCGGCGAATATTTCCTCTGCAATTAGCCAATTAGAAACCGTTAACAGAAACAACCGCTATCTTTATTGTTGACGTTGGCAAAAATCAATCAGAAGTGCTCGTGTTAGTGGATCATGGGATAAAACTTTTTCCGCAATCACTCTTTTCTACGATTGTTTGCGCGAGTTTCGGATGGTTCCCGGCGTTTCCAAAAGCTTCTGACTGGCCACGATTGCTTGCGTGCGGAAGCCTTAAAAGCGTAAGTGGATCACAGGCATAACTTAACAAGTAGAACTGGCGACACATGATAATCCTTAGGATTTTTGGAGTTCAAGTAAATAAAGTTTTATTAAATGATTGAAAACAGGTCATGTCCGATCATTATTTTTAAGGGATGGTTTTTAGCTTCCCCTATTGCCAGTTCACCAGTAGCCACTGGCGGGTACACAAATGCTAACCTCGAGTTCACCACAGTGCAGTTACCGGCATCGTTATCATAATTAGAGTTAAAATTTGCGTAGTTGCGAGTGCGTCGAGCATGTGGCTGTAAATGGTCCAGAGTTTTCAATGTTTGTAACCACCTGAAGGCCATGACAACGAAATACCTGCGCAAATTAGTGCGGCTCAAGAGAGGTGTTCCCTGCACTCAACCTTCACTCAGAGAGACACTAATTTCAGTGTGAGTGAGGTCTCTGAAAGCAAATGAGTGTTTGGGCAACCTCTGACTCATTTAGTATAACCTGACACTTACTAAGTTTTAGTACTCACTCACGCTCAATTAGTGTGAGTGTCGTTTCTGAATACGGGCCTAAGAGAGAGAGTGAGTGAGTGAGTGAGTGAGAGGGTGAGTGTGAGAGAGAGAGTGAGTGAGTGAGTGAGAGAGAGAGAGAGAGAGAGAGAGAGCAACACTTGATGCGTAGTTTCTCAAACTGCCGCTGTAAATTACCAAGCAGGGGAATTGTTTGTCAAAACTTTCATCAACAGGTGGATCACTGAAAGCAGAAAGGTCACCTCCTTGCTCTTCTGCAACATCAGGGGACAGAAAGTCCTGTAGTATCTGGTGTATATTAAGACAGCTTTTAATATCTACTGTACTGTCATACTTACATACACACACAGAATATATTTCACACCCAACGGTATTAGTGATGAATACTCCAGTATGTGTCATGATTTACTGTACTTACGGTTGGCATCTGTTCCTATTCTGGCAACTGGCAAGTGTTATAAGTGTATGTCAACCTTTGTGATGGATGGTTTTTGTTTCCAGCATTTGTAGCAATATTGCTTTATATGGAGGCTGGTCATTGGTGCCATTTTAGAGGAAAAATGCATTGGAAGCACTGAATTTTTTATCCAAAATGGCGACAATGACAAGCCTCTGTAGGCCTAGTCGAAGCAGTTCTTTTTACTCAATCGGCCCAACTCACAAAATCAAACATGAATACCTGTCTGATGAACACTTTTAGGAGCAACTGAAGAACACAGCCAGCCCGTTCAAGATAAAAATCCTACTGCCGCATATGCTGCACACCGCCACACTCCAATTCAATTAGTACGTTCCTATAACATTTCTTTATTAAAATATTCAGTTAAGGGGACGCCCCGGTGGCTCATTGGTCTAAGCGCCGCACCATAAAGGCTGTGTCCTTCCCGCAGTGACCTGGGTTCGATCCCCACTCGGGTCATTCGCCGCAGGTCATCCCCATTCCTCTCCCCAACCTTCCTGTCCCTCTCCACTCTGCAACTGTCAAATAAAGGTAAAAATCCCCCCCCCCAAAAAAAAAAAAATATTCAGTTACATTAGTTAACCCTAACCTAACCCAATGCAGGCCGTATTCATCAGTCGCTCCCAATTTTCGAATGAAAGAAAAATAATAAATAACGGGGTAAATGTAAATGTAGCAAAACGACTTATAGCGAACAGCCGGTGTAGCAAAACGACGGCTATCTTTCTAGCCGTCCATTGCACAAACAAAGCAAGATACCAAGGTACTATTCACTGAAAATGATAGTCTTGTTGTGAGTAAACACATAATAAAGCATTCTAGTTTGGTATATGTCTGGGATATTATTTTATTCCCATTCCCATTATCAGTTTTTATTGTTATTTCTCAAATAATTCTGGCTCGATAATGTAGTTACCCAGCTTGGCGCTGATGTGGTGCTGAAGTCTAACTGGACTTGAAGTGTCACAGGTCATGATAAAAGTATAACATATTTGGTACTGTGTACCCTTAAGTCATAATGGTTGATGTAAAATGTGGTGTCAACAGCAAAACTGAGCCACTTATGTGGTTTCCAGATGGTGCAATCAGCAGGCACAGTGAAATATGGACCTAAAAATTCGGCTTTTTCTGTGAGACACCCATATCTACCTATATTTCAAGTTTCATTCAATTCCAGGGGGGTCAAATGCGCAGCGAATGTCAATCTCTCGCAGAATGGCTCTTAAATGAATGAATGAAAACAGGTCATGAACAATCATTATTTTCAAGGGATGGGTTTCAGCCTCCTCTATCCCTAGTTCACCAGCAGTCACAGATAAGTGAGTACACCCCCACACTTCGACGATTAATTTATTATATCTTTTCAAGGGACAACGTTACAGAAATGAAGCCTGAATATGTTCTAGAGTAATCATCGTACATTATGTGTAGCAGTGTAGATCTACTGCACTGTCCAAATAACTGAACAAACTTTCACCATTTCCAAAATGGGTGGCAACAAAAGTGAGTACACCTCACCGTCAACATGCCAAATTGTGTCCATAGCGTCAATATTAAGTGTGACCACCATTGTTGTCCAGCACTGCCTTGATTCTCCTAGGCATGGAATTCACCAGAGCTGCACAGGTTGTTGCTGGGATCCTCCTCCACTCCTCCATGGCAACATCACGGAGCTGGAGGATGTTGGACACCTGCAGCTCCTCCGCCTTCCTCTTGAGGATGCCCCACAGGTGCTCAATGGGATTCAGGTCTGGAGACATACTTGGCCACGCCATCACCTTCACCTTCAGCTTCTTCAGGAAGTCATCTTGGAGGTCGTTATCATGTTGGAAAGCTGCCGTGCGGCCCAGTTTCTGAAGAGAGGGCATCATGTTCTGCTTCAGAATGTTACAGTACATTTTGGAATCCATTATTCCATCAATGAAGCACAGCTCCCCAGGACCAGAAGCACTCATGCAGCCCCAGACCATGATGCTGCCACCACCATGTATGACTGTAGGCAGTACACACTTGTATTGGTACTCCTCACCAGGGCGCCGCCACACGTGCTGGACACCATCTGAGCCAAACAAGTTCATCTTGGTCTCGTCAGACCACAGAACATGGTTCCAGTAGTTCATGTTCTTGCACTGGTTGCCTTCAGCAAACTGTTTTCGGGCTTTCTTTTGGGCTCGCTACAGAAGAGGGTTCCGTCTTAGCCAACGGCCACGCAGACCAACTTGGTACAGTACACAGCGTATGGTCTGAGCACTGACAGGCTGTTCTCCCACTGCTGCAACCTTGTTTGCAACGCTGCCAGCACTCCTGCGTCTGTTTTCTGAAGCCAACTTGTGCACCTGATGCAGAGCATGAGGACTCAACCTCTTCGGTCGACCCTGACGGGCCTGTTCCGAGCAGAACCCATCTTGGAAAACCGCTGGATGACCTTGGCCACTGTGTTGTAGCTCAGCTTCATGGTTTCACAGATCTTCTTGTAGCTTAGACCATCTTTGTGAAGAGCAGCAATTCTCTTTTTCAGATCCTCAGAGAGTTCTTTCCCATGAGGTGTCATGTTGACCATCCAGTGACCGGAATGAGAGCACTGCACCCAAAGCACTACAATTTAAACCTTCAACACGTTACACAACCTCATATGGCCCAATCGAACAGACAAAAGCATGAACATGATGAATAACACAAGTTTCATTGCTTGGTTGACTATTACCAATTGGGGTGTGTACTCACTTTTGTTGCCTTCCATTTTGGAAATAGTGACCGTTTATTCAGTTATTTGGACAGTGCAGTAAATCTACACTGCTGCACTTAATGTACAATGACTACTGTAGAATATATTCAAGTTTCATTTCTGTAACATTGTCCCTTGAAAAGATATAATAAATTAATTGTCGAAATGTGAGGGGTGTACAACTTTTATTCATACTTTATATAAATATATATATATATATATATATATATATATATGGCTGGATCCAAGAAATGATGTTTGGGCCTATTTTAGGGTCTTTTTGACTTCAGAGAGCTATAGAAAAAAAAATTGCACCATTATTCCTGTTTCTAGTCTGATTTGAAAGAAAACATCCAGGGCTTTTTAAAACTGTGTTGCCAAAAATTGGCATTTTTGGGCCATTTTCACCTCATTCCAAGCCATGTATTGTCAAGCTAAATAGTGCTAGACCACCATAAACTTATTATTTCCTTAGTGGGGGGTCATATTGAACACTTCCATGTGGTTTAGCCATTTCATGACCTATATTTTTTTCCCTATATCTTTTAATGGGAATTTCAACTCGTTGAAACGCGAGTGACGAAACTTTTAGACCATCAACTAGAATACTAAGAAGGTAGTCCCACTGTTCATATTACATCCAGCCAAGAGGGTCCCTATAAGGGTGTACACCGATCATAATCCTTTGACTTTTATAGATTGCATGTACAACCAAAATCAAAGGTTGATGCGCTGGTCTTTAATTCTTCAGAATTATACCCTGGATATTCAACACAAGAAAGGTTCCGATAATGTAGTAGCAGATGCCTTGTCGCGAGATTTCGTGTAAATTGTATTTTTGTGACTGTGACCAACATGACTGGCTAAACATGTAAACTAACTTTCTCTGGGGTAAATAAGTTCTTAAGGGGGGGAGTGTTCCGTGCCATGTTTTTTTTCTCTCCTTTTCTGTATCCCCCTGCTTTCGCTTGTACTGCTTTGTCTCTCCATTAGTCCAGATCCCTGCCAGTCATCATTACCCCAAGTCCTGCCTTCGCCAATCAGAGGGGTCCTATTCCTGCCTGATCATCCAATCACCTTTCACCCCCTTCATTCTGGACAACCAATCAGCTTCCCCCAGCTATTTTAAAATCTAGATCCTGTGAGCTGGAGAGATCTGGGGCCTGTACCATAAAGCTGGACTAACATACCCGGGATTTCTCTTAGTTATCTGGCTGCATTTAACCAGACTTCCTCATTCCTGATAAGCAGTACCATGAAGCCAGTTATTAACTCGCTGATTGAACCCAAGGTTTTCCTATCTAGATCTGTGCGCGCTCACATAAAAAGGGCAGTGTTTGCTGCATACGACCAATCGCAGACATGGAAAAATCCACCCGCGGCGCATACTTTACGACGGAGGAGCAGACAATAATCTTAAATAAATACAAGGAATATAAATCCCTCATCCAGGCAAAAAACAACACAGTTGCAGCTGCCAAAAGCCGCAGGGAATGCTGGCGAAAAATCGCCAACTGTGTCAATGTGTAATTTAGTGGGATTATAAAATTACTTCCCCACCATGACGACAGAAGTAGTTCTGACTATAATAACATTTGTGTGTTCCATAAATTTATGTGTTCATGAAATTAGTCTTTATGGCATGTGATTTTAGCCTTATTATTTCAGATGCAACCCCAGTGGGGCGAAAAGAACGTGGGAGCAAACATACTTCATAGTGGTCAGTACGCTTACAATATCTTATACATATATGTATATGTACATGTTGTAGGCTATATAGCCTACAACATGTACAAGGCTTTACTTCTTCACACTGTCTCTGTTATAGGATGATCACAATGGAATTGATTTGATATTATTTGCGGCCCACAGGAAAAAAAGCTCACCTAATAACAGCCGTACACTCCTGCAGAGGAACTGGCCCTCTCTAACAATGAGGGTCGACCCTTGATGGAAGGTGAAAGTCCTATTGATTTAATTCTTACTAATGTAGCCCATAAGTATGTGGCAATTGGTGTCTTCGCTAATGATATTAGCGATCATTGCTTAATTGCTTGTATTAGAAGCACCAAGCTGCCCAAATCCTAAGGTCTAATTATACTTTGACGTAGTTTTAAACAATTTTGTGAACAGGCTTTCCTGCATGACTTGGCTTCTGTCAAGTGGCATTTAATATCTTTAATTCCTTCTGTTGATGATGCTGTTCATTTTTTTCAGCATCATTTCCTAAAAATCAGTAATAAACATGCCCCTCTTAAAAAAATCTAGATCAAAAATAGGTCAAATCTTTGGTTTTCTAGGGACTTGGCTGATACCATTCATGTTCTTAATAAGCAATGGTCTTTAGCCAGAAAGTCAGGCACACTAAAGACTGGATCCTTTTTCGGTCCCTTAGGAATAAATGTACGTTCTTTATCAGAAAATCTAAAGCCAATTATTATTTCACTGTAAACTCTGACCCTTTGCAATGACCATTCTAAATTTTGGAAAATAGTCAAAACCTTACAAAATAAGAAAGTTTATGGTCCTCCTCAAAAGCTGAAGGTTAGTGATTCTTGTATTTGGGATAATAAAGAGATGTCTAATGCTTTTAATACTCATTTTAAAAAGGCTGGGCATTTATTTGATGAACAGGGTCTTAGTCGTGATCCAAGGCATAATATTGAGACTCCAGGGCAATTAGGCACTTTGTCAACTCATAATTTTTCTCCTTTTTTAGTCTCTGAGGTTTTGCATGCGCTATCAGCTTTAGATATTAAAAAGGCCGCAGGGCCTGATGCCATTGATCCATACTTTTTAAAAATTGCAGCACCAATTGTGGCTCAGCCAGTTACTGATATTTTTAATCTTTCCATTTCCACTCAAACTTTACCTGTAGTTTGGAAACAAGCCTTTGTCTCTCCTCTGTTGAAAGGTGGCAATCCTTCTGATTTAAATAATTATAGACCAATTTCAAATCTTTCTGCCTCAGCTAAGATCTTAGAGTCTTTAATTTCTGTCCAGATTATGTTATTTTTAGATTTGCATAATGTCTTAAATCCCATGCAATCTGGCTTTAGATCCAAGCACAGTATGGTTACGGCTAGCTTGAAAGTCCAAGATGATTTTAAAGCAGCTGCTGATAATAAATCCTTTTGTGTCGCATTATTTATTGATTTAACCAAGGCATTTGATACAGTAGATCACCACATATTAATTAACATTCTTTCAAAGGTCGGTTTTGGCCATAGTACGATTGGCTGGTTTCAGAGTTATTTATCCAACCGCTCTCAACGTGTTAAGCTTGGTGATACTGTTTCCGACCCTGTGAGGATAGATAAGGGTGTTCCACAAGGCTCCATTTCGGGGGCCATTGCTTTTTTTACTGTATGTAAATAACATTTGTGACCATTTTGAGTATTCATTGCATCATATGTATGCTGACAACACCATTTTGTACTCTAGTGCTCCCTCTCTCGAGGCTGCTGTCTCCATCTTCAGTCTGATTTTATCTCTCTGCAACATGGCCTCATTGATTCTAAACTTCTGTTGAATGGTGGCAAAACTAAAGCTATGCTGTTTGCACCACATAGGTCTGTAGGGTCTTCCTTTTCTATTATGACCTTAGAAGGATCTCCATTGAGTTTGCAGATAAATACAAATATCTAGGATTATGGCTGGACAAGAATTTAAGTTTTAAATACCATATTGACATGTTTACTAAGAAACTCAAGTTTACACTGGGTTTCTTATATAGATTAAAATCTTGCTTTTCTTCTTTTTCTTGCAAACGGCTGGTAAATAATATATTTTTGTCTCAACTTGATTATGATGATACTGTTTATCGATTTGCGTGTCCTACTTCCCTGGCTAAACTCGAGCCGCTCTATCATTCTGCACTGAGATACATTTCTAACTCGCCCTATAGGACGCATCACTGTACACTGTACACTTTAGTCGGTTGGCCTTCACTAGCTATGCGTAGGCTGCACCACTGGTATTGTTGTGGTTTTCATTCAGAAATATTTTCATATCATGAGGTTCCCCCATCCTCAAGCAATTGGAGAGAGACAGATTCTTCAGACGATTAGGCTTTATTGAGGCATGTTGTTGAACATAAAGCCGAGTTCTTTTTGCGCAAGAAGAACTGATTTCTTACTTTTCACACCCAGTTTTTATACCTTCATCACAGGAAATATCTTCCAAATATGGTTTTTCTGCCCTCTCACGGACAATGGTTCAATAACATAATGTCTGCTTCTTACTTGTTTTTCAGTGGTAAAATCATGTGGTGTCTGCATGTTACTTGTTTTTCTCTTTGTATCATTAGTTGGCATCCTTTTACAAAATAACAACTTCAAGGCTATTTCATTGTTTAAGTGGACTTTTAATTGGGTTACAGATTTTCTGAGAGACAGGCAAACCAAAACACTGCCAACTTGCCTTGAAAACTGCAACCAAAAGATAACAACCCTCTTCCAGGGTAATACTGGAGCATGCATAACTATATGATTTCTTCTTAATGATGGTGAATAATGCTGATGACTGAACAGATATTGCCTGAATCAAGTGAACAGATGTCAATCAAAGCTACAGAAGCCAACTGCTTATGTGTGTGTGTGTGTGCTGCTCATGCACGTGTGAACTGCTTGTATGTGTGTGTGTGTGTGTGTGTGTGTGTCTGTGTGCGTGTGCCTGTGCATGTGCACTACTCATGTGTGTGTGAACTGCTTGTATGTGTGTGTGTTATGTGTATGCATGTGCCTGTGCATGTGCGTGTGTATGTGTGTGTTACTGGTGCTTACATAATACGGTTATTAAAGATGGTAATTCATTTACTGATGCATATGATGAGAAATAGTGAAATATAATTCTCAACAGTATGTTTTAATATACAAGGCTATTTTAGGCAAACTACCCCAGTACATTTGCTCTAAATTTGTTTTAATTCAGGACTCTTACAACCTCAGATCCAACGCTGGTTGCGTTTCATGGTGCCACCTGTGTGAACTGAGGCTGGTAAGAGGAGTCTGTTTTACTTTGGCCCTTGGTCATGGAATGACCTTCAAACTCATCTTAAAATGGCTGCTCCCATCTCCATACCAAGTTTCTGACAAAAGATTTCTGAGGCCTTTCCCATTAGTTGCTCCTGTCATATTGTTTAGATATATTTTGTTACTGTTTTTTATATTGAGCCATTTTTATAACTTATGATATAAATTTATTTTTTTATTTTTTGTAAACTTAGTTTTGTCCTGTCAGACGGTAGTCTCTATTCTGTCCATTGTTTTTACATTGTACTGTACTGTTTTGTCGATATTGTCTTGAACTATGTTGTGTTTATGTAACAATAGCGTGTGACTTGCTGCGTTCTTGCTAGATTACCATTGAAAAAGAGACTTAATTGGTCTCAATTGGTTTTATCTGGTTAAATAAAGGATTGATTGATTGAAACACTCACACCTGTATCATTCCCCATGTACAGCACTCATGCGCTCATCAACATAGAAAGTGCCACTGTTCCTATTTAAAAGCTAATTGATTTTCCTTTTGACTGAATGTGGGTTCAGTTGTAGGGCACAGATTGCAGGGGCTTCCATTCAGCTTTGAGCTTTTCCACAAAATTATGGTCATTTGGGCCCACACAGCATTTTTATGCAATGCTATAGAGAATGAAGGGATATTAATCGCTTAATTGTATCACCCCTCATTTGTTGAGGTTTTTACTATTCTTTGTCTTCTCCCTGCTTGACAACTGATTGTGTGCCCCACATTTGACTCTTTGTGAATACCGGCAATCGTTCCCTTCAAATTTCCTTTGAGGATAGTGACCTCTGCTGACATCTCTGTAGCATTACAAGGCTTAGTATCCTTCACCTATATTAAATAGGCCTATTCAAAAAAGCTGAAGGATATGAGTTTCCTGGAAAGTGCTGACAAATGTACAGGAAAAATAAATAAAGAAAAAAAGAATTTTTTTTGTGTTCCACAAGAAACATTTGAGTAAGAAGAAGGGGTGGGCTAAAAAAAGGCAGGGAAACCGAATTCATTTCAAGTGGAAAACATTTGTTCAAGTTAAAAAATAAATAAATCATGAGTAGTGACGGTGAAAGTGAGTCTAATGACCAAAAAATCAAAATTCATTAACATAAACCACACTGAATTGTGGGAGATAAATTTATGCTGGTTTGCTTAAAAACTCGGATCAGATTAGTGTAGACACATGGACTTCTGTTATACGTATGATGGCTTGTTTTGTGTAAATTTACCCAATATTTTAATCTATTAAAGTCCACATACTTTGTTAGGTTAGTAGTCATCTTTTAGATGAAATTAATTCATCCCCATGATTCCATGTGCCTTTTAGCTGGTCTGGTATGTGGACAGCTAGCACTGCATTCGGGGAGAGCAGCGGTAATTTGGTTCAAATATGATCGCCTCCCCAGACAGTTTCCGGATTCACCGCTAGAGGCGCCTAAACTCACCTGATACAAATTCTGTCTACGTCACTCAATGAGTCCTTGCACTCTTCTAGGAGCAATAGATTTCTGGTTGAGTTGATGGGGATATGCAGCTTTTTTCTTTTGCATTTTGATTTGCAGATTCTGGTACGTTTCTGTAATTGGAGATGTTCTGGGCCGTTGCAGCGCGTTTGCCCTCTTTGGCCACCTTATTCCACAGAGGGAATCATCACAGGACAAGCTGGCACAATAAATAATACAATTGACATTGATGTTTTGTGCCACATCGAAGATGATGAGAAGGCATTTTCCATTTTCAATCCCGCCTATAATTAAGCAAGAAAGTGCAATGTGGAAAAGAGCACGTTACCAGCACAGAGTCAAGTACAGTTGAGTAGAGCTGGTAAAAGAGGAAAAGTGCCATTAGTTTTCTACCCGGGGGCCCTGAGATGCTCGGCCCCTTCATTGCTGCTTGCAGCCATATTTCTGACATTGTAAACACAGAAATTTCAAGGTCCAGGTCCAGGAAATGAAAAGCAGTCACAGATGCTAGACATTGCAAGACACAAGGCTTTTACATGCTTTGATTTGTTTAATATCTATTTTACAGACCAGAACATTAACATAAACTTTAGCTAATATGCATATCTTTTCAATGTCAATACGCATCTTTCATACATTATTCATATTCAATATTTTTTTTCTGCCAGACCAGAACATAAACAAAGTGCTCATCTCATACATTTTTTTCTAAGCTGTGTCTATTTTCAATCAGTAACAATGCATTGCATCCAATATGCATATTCATGATGGCTTTGGTGAAAATAAATAAATCAATAAAATAAATAACAATTTTCTTCAATCAAGTGGGCTGCATATTTTCCAGTAAAGTTCCCGTCAGCCCATGGGAAGCCTGTCACCAGAGGAATCGCATTTTACAGCTAATTATTGTAATTAGTTGCTAAACATAATTCTGGATAGATGACAGTGTCATTTATGATTTTCCAGGAGATACAAGGTTTAGTCGCTCAAAGATCTGAACGGCAAGAAGGGTAAAATAGCCACATAGTTCCGGTCTAAAGACCATACCTGGGTTCATAATACATATAATTAATGGCCAGTAGGGGACTGAGATTAACAAAATTTAAACAGCCATTGTGTGCCTAACTGCAGCAACAGAGTACTAACAATGATACCATTGAATTCCAACTGTGAAACATGCTAAATTTACACCAATGTACTGCAATCCCGTATGAAGTCCCCTCTCAGCTTTTAATTGCAGGTATAGGGGGTGGACTAAATATTGAAGTCCCCCTAAAAAAATGCTTTAATTTTGAAGACTCAAAACCTAATTACTGAACAAGCCAATGTCATTTCCATTAATATAAAAAATCAGTAGGGCTGTGTTTAACTGAGGACAAACCAGTAGTACTTTACTTGATAAGTCTCAAAAACATCACTGGGGTTCAAACCAAAAAGGTAAATTTGTTGGAGCCCAAATTGCGTGTGTGTTGCTGTCAGAAACAGCTCTTTAATTTGGCAAGGGAACTGCATCAACAATTATGGCAGCAAGAAAAACATTTTGGGTATTTTTACAGTGACTCGCGTTACATTTTTGTGCATTTCCAAATTTATATTTTGGCCTGTACCTTATAGTGATGAATGTTTGAACCCCATCATGTGTGTGCTGGAAAGTTCTGGTAAAAGCTATGAAAAGGTATCAACACATTTTAATTTGATTTCATAACATGGCTTTAATTATCACTAATTATAACATGATTCGCATTACATGAAAAGACAGCTAGGGGCGCATGACGCGAGTGCTGACTCTAGGCATCTGGGCTTGTTTGTGTGTGAAGTTTTGTTAAGCATTGTCATTTTGTATCAGTTTGTTACAAGGCTATACCTGGCGATCATACTAGGTCAGGGGTCACCAACCCTGTTCCTGGAGAGCTACCATCCTGTAGGTTTCTGCTCTATCTCCTGTTCAGCTCACCTGATTCAACTAATTAGCCACTCAGTTGCCCAGCTTAGTGATCTTAAGTAGCTAATTAGTTGAATCAGGTGAGCTGAACAGGAGGTAGAGAGTTGGTGACCCCTATACTAGGTAATATGTTCGTCAAGTTTATTGCAGTGATCGGGACTTTGATCTTTCTCTGGGACATTACAAATGTGACTAGAGGATCGCTGTGAAGTCTATGGAACAATGGAGTACCGGCATTACCTGTTTGCACCAGGGAGTTCTTGCTGAACTTCCGACAGTTCAGCTACCCGCCACCAAAACTCCTGCACAGATATCCTGAAACAATCCATCAAGTTGGCCACCTCAAAAATATCAAGAATGAGGGGAAAAAGCGGGGAATCCGGAGGTTGAATTCGAAACCGTCTTAAAAGAAGAGGCATCCGCTTCCCTCTCCCTACAATCTCGCTATCCAATGTGCGCTCACTACAAAACAAAATGACTGAGCTTTCGGCACTTGTTAAATATGATCGGGACTTTAGCCAAGCAAATTTGATCTGTTTCACAGAAACCTGGCTCTCGGAGGACATGGACAACATTAACCTACATGGATACTCAATGCTCCGATTCGACAGAGACGCTACACAGACAGCTAAATGCATAGGAGGTGGATTATGCATGTTTATCAACACCGGCTGGGCCACCAACTTTGCAGTACGTGAAACTGATTGCTCCACTCATTTTGAGATCATCACTGTCTCTATTCGACCTCATTATTTGCCTAGAGAGTATGGGCAAATTACGGTCATATTGGTTTACGTTCCAGGCCCTGATTACACACAAGCTGCTGAGCGCACAGCTGCCCGTTACAACAGAGCGCAACGTGCCTCCTCTGATGATCCGATTTTCTTGTTGGGAGATTTTAATAGATGTAATATCACTCCCCATCTGCCAAATTTGGAGCAGTATATTACCTGCCCAACGAGGATGGCTAAGACTCTTGATCAGTGCTTTGGCAACATAGAGGGAGCCTATGTGTCCAGATGCACCCCTCCTTTAGGACGGCCTGATCATAACGTTATCCACCTCTTAACTAAGTATCGTCAGAAATTAAAAAGGGAAAAACTGGCAGTAAAGGTCATCCAGGTCTGGTCAAAAGAGGCAATTGAAGAGCTGCGGAGCTGCTTTGATCTAACCAACTGGGACATGTTCTTTAACGAGGAAGTAGCCTGTAATAATTATGAACTATTAACAGACACAATCACCAGTTATCTCCAATTCTGTGTGGATACTGTCATAAAAACAAAACAGATCAGAATCTATCCCATTAACATGCCATGGGTTAATAAAGGTCTAAAACATAACTTAAATCAGAAAAAAACATGCTTTTTTAAGGGGTGATCAGCAAAAGGTGAAAGAACTACAGAAAGAACAAAGGAGTTGGACTAAAAAGGCAAAATTGGACTATAAAGACAAAGTTGAAGGGAATCTACGAAATGGGAATGCAAGAGATGCCTGGAGAGGACTTAAAATGATGGGAAGGAATCACAAAGTAGTACCCCTGTCAGTCTTTCAAATGATTTGAATGTTTTTTATTCTATGTTTGATAAATATGACTTCAGTGACAAATGTGATTTGGCCTGTGAGGGGATGAGAGCTATGCCTGTGACACTAAGGGTAAGTGATGTGACCTCAGTCCTCCAGCATGTTAACCCCCGCAAGGCACCTGGACCAGACGGCCTTAAGGGAAGGGTATTGAAAGAGTGTGCCTCCCAACGAGGTCCCATCTTTACCCACTTATTCCAGCTATTCCTCAATGCCAGTTTTGTTCCTCAGGCCTGGAAAATGGCTACCATTATCCCAGTGCCTAAAATAACACGCCCCAAGTCACCTAACGACTTCAGACCCGTCGCTCTCACCTCCTTATTAAGTAAGTGTTTTGAGCATCTAGTGTGCGGAGAACTGAAACTGCAAACATGGGGACTCATGGACCCCATGCAGTTTGCCTATAAAGCTGACCGAAGTGCAGAGGATGCCACTCTCACCCTTCTGGAAAGAGTACACAGTCACTTAGACAAGGCCGAAACATATTCCCGTGTACTTTTCAGGGACTTCTCCTCCGCATTTAATACTGTCCAGCCCCACCTTCTCCTAGCATGCTTAAGTGCCTTGAATGTCAGTCACAACATCATTCTATGGATTAGGGAGTTCCTGCGGGAGAGGCCTCAGCGCGTCCGTATGACCAACACCATCTCTGAATGTCTTGTCTTAAACACCGGTGTCCCACAAGGATTTGTCCTGCCCCCCCTTCTGTTCTCCATATACACAAATGAGGTCAAACTCAACAATGATGACTCTATACACCTTATCAAATATGCAGTTGACATGGCCCTTGTTGCCTGCCTACAGGATGCTAACTGCCCCTCTTACTTTCAGCACATCCACCACCTTGCCACCTGGTTTGACAGCAGTTACCTTGACCTGAATGTCAGCAAGACCAAGGAACTGTGCTTTGGAGGTAAGGAGGGTGTTAGAAAGTAGGATTTTGTCTGCCTGTTATTTTTAGTTTTCATTATTGTTAGTTTTTATTTTCATTTATGTACCTTTTGTTATTTTTCTGAGTGATTGTGTATTGTTCTGATTGATTGTCATTGTCAGTGTAAACCCTTGTGTTCTTCCCTCCTGTCAGTCCTTGTTAACACACTAATTCCCCTGTTAATTCGGTGAGGTGATTCTAGCTTCCTTCATTCTGTTCTTGCTGCCTGTCTGCACCTGAGAGTAGTTTAAATCAGGGCCTGGGTGTGTAGACAGATTAGCACAGGTTTCCACGCCCTTTCCATTCTACTCGCCTATCCCTGTCCTGCTCTTCCTGGCTCCGCCCCTCTCTGGCTTCCTGCCACAGCTGTTCCCTATCTAGTCAGGCAATCACCCAATTGTCTTGTGCTTAAATATCCCATTCCCCTTTGTTCCAAGTTGATTCGTTCTTCCCTTGACTCTGTCTGGTTGGTTCGTTCTCACTGATTTGGTTTGTGATTGCTCTTTTGAAAGTATTTGTCTGTTTGTATCAGTCTGTATATTTTAGTTTTGTGTTTGAAGTGAGATTGCAAGTGATTGATAGGTCCTTGTATTCCCTTTGCCCTTGTGTTCCCAATTGTTTAGTTAGTTTCCAATCTCTCCTTCCCTATTTTTTCCCTTTACCCTTTTTCCCCAAATCATTTAGTTTATTTTCCCCCCTTTTGTTCATTGTCTTTGTGCGGACTGATTTCCTGGTTTCCGATCTTGGCCTGTATTACTGATTGCGATTCTACTCACCTGTATCTATCTGTTTGCTGGCTTCTGACTATTTTCTGAACTGACCCATGAGTAAAGGATCCACCCACGTCTAATAAACGCCCTGCTGAATTTGATCTGCATTTGGAGTTTCCGTCTGTTCTTAACGGAGGGAACAAGCAGCAAGGGACCGAACTTCATACCCATCAACATGAAGGGGAGGGATGTGGAGCAGGTCACTAATTTTATATACCTAGGGACAATAATAGATGAAGATCTCTCCTTCCATCCCAATGCAGACCACATTTATAAAAAGGCAAGATAGCATCTCTCCCTCCTCAGGAAACTGAAGCTTTAACACCAGCAAGCCCACCCTGACCATGGTGATTTGACTCACTGAGAGTGTTCTCAGTAAATCACCTCCTGGTATGGGAACCTCTCAGTGAAACATCTGGCTCAGGTAGTGAACAAGCCAGCAAAATCATAGGAGAAAACCAGCTACAACTCCACACCTAATACAGTCGCACAATAACACAAACAGCCACTCGGATCTTTAATAACCCCACCCACCCCCTCCATCCATCTTTTCAGCTGTTGCCATCTGGTAGAAGGTTGAGCGTCCCAATGGCCAGGAAAAACGGGCACAAAAAGTCATTTGTTCCTTCTGCTGAGGCCGTTCTGAATCAAGTTCAAGTTGACTTTATTAGTACCCGTAGGTGGATTTGTTCTGCAGTAAACAGGAGAAGGCATCTCACACATACACAAACATGGCACAGGGCAGATACAGAGGGCAAAAACAGCACCGAAACAGACATGGCAGGTACTCACAGTGCTCACTGAACAGGATAAAAGAAGATAAAATTGCCTACAATGCAAGGAACAATAAATAAATTAGGTCAGATTTCTAATAAATAGAAATAATAAAAAACTAAATAGACCTCAGCAGTAAAAGTGCATTAAAATTTGTTTAAAAGAGAGACAGCAGCAGGGACAAAGCTATTCCTATAGCGTGTGGCCCTAGTTCTCGGGACTATGAATCTGCGTCCGGATGGCAATAGCTGGAACTCACTCGCTAAAGGACGGGAGACATCATTTGAGATGGAGCTGGCGAGCCGCTGCAACTGTTTGGTGTACTGCGACTCCAGACACAGCTGTTTCCCCCCAATCAGCCGACCAGACCATTTAATGATCTGGTTGAGTGAGCTCCTCTCTTTTAGGGGCAGGTTTCCGAACCATGATACAAGTGAAAAAGTAAAGACAGACTCAATAAAAGCATGATAAAAAAGTGTCATCATGGTCCTGTCAATATGGAAACGGGACAACTTCCTCAGACAGAACAGCCGCTGGTGTCCCTTCCTGCTCACAGCCTTGCAGTTCTCTTTAAAGTTTAAAGTGGAGTCAATAATTGTCCCGAGATATTTATATGATATTTATAAGGCAAAGTAAAATAACTTTCCTCCCCACTCACCCACTATTGTAACTATGGGAAAACAAAGAACTGCACTAGTATGGTTTATGCTTATTTATCAACTTGGTTTTATACGGTATCTATTAATTGACTATGAGCTGTCTTTTTATGTTTTTATGTTTTCATGTTACCAGAGTGCCAAAGATGATTTTCCAGTGTATGTAAATTCAGTGGACAATAGTTTATATCTGTCATTCTAAAGGACAATACAAAAGACACATTGATTTTCGGTGCAATTTCTCCTAAAACTATACAAGATAGAAAATAATTAACACTCTCAGTGTTCATATGACTAAATGTGGTTTTAAAGTGTACTAAAGGGAATTCGAATTTTACAACCAATAAGTCGAGATATTATGTAATGAGCGTGACTCGCGTTGCTGTGACTCACGTTACACATTGTCCAGTATCATTTCAATGCATATCGTCCCTTGAGAATCAGCTGGCTCTATGTCCACTTTTCGCAGAAATGGAGTTAAGCATACCAGGACATTCTAAAATCAGTTAGGTTTATGTCACTTAGTGCTTAGCTCCAACCTAAAGTCTACACCATATTAACATGTAGAAACATTTAGTTCTATATCCTGAGTGGGGCTCGTTTCAAATCAGGTGGTTCTATGTCCAAGGAACCAATCAGGGTCTGTACCTGGATCATGTGACATTCGCTCAAAATGGCCAAGGAGCACATGTAAAGCACAAAATGAGAACTCCTCACAAAAAACGTTCGATTTTGATCCCTTCTGAAAGACTAATGGATTATTTTGATGGGTAAGTTGTTCACCAACAATGTATACACACTGTAAATCGTAATTTTGTTGTGTTACGACTGGTGTGGAAAAGTCACATTCATCAATATGCATGGACATAGAACTACTTAATTCTCAAAACGATCAACTCTAGGCCTAGTGTGCAAATGTACGGTGCACTTAGTATACAATTTGTCAGCGACATCGGGCAACCTTAGGGATATCGGGGAGACCCCCTACCCCCCCCCCTGGGAAAGCCTGCCCCACCCGAACCCCCACCTCACCCACCATTTAGGCCCTTGCTAGGCCTACCCCAATATTGTGAGTGTATGAAGCATTTTGATGCCAAATTTTGCATTTTGTATATATACTTAATTTTTCTAATTTTTATTTTTCATACTATTGATTCTGGTCAGTGGGCAATGCTGTCCGGTGTCACAGGTTCAAATGAGAAGGTGGCTCATTCATCAATCTGTTAATTTGATGCAATACTTTTATCTATGAGTGTATGAAGCATTTTCAAAACTCATTAATCCTCAGTCTTATAAACGTTGTTCATGGTGTCCCAGTACATTTTTTGTGAAATAAGAATTAAATACAGGTAACCATTCATTGACTAAAACGTTCTTAGTTTGTTCATAACTTTTTTTTAAAACAACTCTGATGGACATAGAACTTCCTGATTTCGATCATACGTAAAACGAGTAAAGGCACCAGGTCCTATGTTGGACATAGAACTTTTGACCAAGGGCAACTTACGCTCCTCGGAATCAGAAGGTTCTATGTCCATTTTTGACTGCATATATCTCAAAGCCTATGGAGATTTTGAACATGTTTGCAATATGTTTATGGTACCTTCCACAGTCAACAATATTCCACACAAAATAAATTTTGATGACTCTCTAAACATCAGAGATAAGACAGTTGAAATTTTCAAACTCCATTTTCTCAAAATGAGGAAAAGTGGACATAGAACCAGCTGATTCTCAAGGGACGATATAGTGAAATACAGGGCAAAGTTAACCACCAGGAAAAAGATATTTCTGTGTCTTAACACTAATGAGGAAAAAAATATGAGCATTGTAGAGCAAAAATTCTGCATTTTAACAGTTTGTACCGAGACCAAGCATTACTTCAGGTAATTATGGTGGTCAGTCAATGAATGAACTCCTGATGGGTAGGTGCAGTAGTTACAGATACATTTTCAGTAGAATAATGTAGGACTGTAATGATTATACTCTGAAACACTGAACAAGAGTTCTTTTAACCTCTTTGCACAGAAGCCAAATATGCCTATTTTTGTGTGACCCTATTTGAGGCTTTATAATTCAAGATTTGAGCTTCACAGAGAGGGGGCAAATGGCTTAAATGAAACATGACTCTTGTAGCATTAGAAATTTTTCGTATTTCAGTTTCTCTTCATAATTTTAGTTCAAAGTAAGGGCCACAAACACAAAAAATCTTCATGAAAATCCAGCTTTGAAATTCTTACACAAAAATATACTGAGAATTGAAAAATGCCTGGGAGTTAAAACAATACATTTCTGGAATCATAAACTCCTTGACCACAAGTGTACTTCATTTGACTGCGATTAAAAAAAAAAATTCTTCTGTTTATGGGCCAAATAAGGTCTTTAAGTGGCTCCCCGAGCTGTCACAGCCCTTAAACGTATGAACGGTCAAATCATAAAATAATCGTGTTAAACACAAACTCAACTTTTGACTCATGAAATTCAATATGAATTTATGATTTCCAAGCAGAATTTAGAATGAGGTTATCAATATTACTGCAGATGGACATCAATAGTGACCAGTGACCTCTCCAAACCAAAAACATGCATGTTCTCCATGATAAAGTTAGAGTTCTGTCCATTTTTTTACAAAAGCCACATCAGCAAGCACACATGCTCATTAAAGCAGTGGTGGTTGACCCTGGTCCTGGAGAGCTGCAGTGTCTGCTGGTTTTTGATGTTACTCAGCACTTAATTGATGAATTAAAGCAGTTGATTACATGGTTCACTCATCTCACCTGGTGTCTTAGGTGTATATAGAGTGGAGAAAACCAAACTTGCTACCCCTGCCTTATAAACTATTATCTTTACTTTGTACTTCTACTTTGTCCACATTACAACTATGCTAAATGTTCAACCACATTGACAAATCTTGGTTTCCACGTAGACTGCTGTCACAACCTGCATGTCTGCTGAATTGGCTCTAGTGGTTGGTGGCTGGTTCCTGATAATTGATTGATTAGCTAATAATTCCCTTAGCGCAGGAGTATAACTAACCCTGGCCCTGGAGAGCCACAGGGTGTGCTGAGTTAGGTTTTCTCCACCCTTTATTTAAACCTAAGACACCAGGTGAGATGAGTTAAGCAGGTAATTAACTGCTTTAATTAATCAATTAAGTGCTGAGTAACATCAAAAACTAGCTAGAACTGCTGCTCTCCAGGACCAGGGTTAACCACCACTGCATTAAAGGAATTTAATGCTTATTTTATAGTCAGAATGTTCATCCTGCAGCTAAAAGCTTGCTATTTACAATTGCAATCATCCAAGCAAAATGCAAGCTTGTATAAATGCTTTTTACACCCTGCAAGGAGCAAGTATAACTCACTTACACATTAATATCTGAAATGTACCTCATTTTAACAAAACAGACATTCCATTATTAGGAAAAAGCAGGCAATATGCTGCGCTAGATTGAACCAAATCAGTGCAGCAAACGTAGCAGGGGGCAGACAATGCTCCCCTCTATGCATAGTTCTATCAACTAACTGATCCACTATATATAGAGGGAAAGAAGATCCACCTGCACATCCAACAAAACTTCCAAAAGCTGCTATAAAATATTGTAACTCCTGTTACCAAACCCTTTTTATGTGACTCCTGTTGCACTTGACTCGCGTGACAAACTTTCAAAATCCTTTACAGTTGCATATGAGGATTACATATGCATATTGGTAGTACAACTTTGTAATTGGCAACTGTTGGTAAAATAGAATTTACAATTACAGCCTGCCAGGGGTTATTGTAAGGGAAGAGAAAATATGTGTTTTTGTGACTCACATTACATCACCATCACCACCCAACTTTAAAGCAGAATCCTAAAAAATCTGGAACAAATGGAGAATTTTAGTTACCAAAATACACTTGACCAAGGTTTCAAGATATAAAATGAATACAATCGTCAAGAATGCACCTGAAAACATGATGCAGAGGCCAGTTCGTGTTTGAAGCCCAAAATTAATGAATTTTGTCATTTTAAATTTGAAGATGTAACAAGTAGGATTCTGACAAAATTTGGCTGGCAATACTGAATTTAGTATTTTTTCCTTAAAATATATGATGTTTCACTCTATAAAAACATATATTTCCATAGAAATTTGTGAGAAAATTTTTGAAGGTCTTTTCCCTATTTTCATGGAATTACCCTTTTTGTTGGATAGTTGCTATTAACCAGTAAATTACTGCTCCAGAAATCACAACAGCATTGAATTAATGTCTCCACCAGTTTCAATAAAAAGTGTATGCCATTACTGAAAAAAAGCTGGCCTTGTTTCTGATGACAAACACAAGTACTTCCCTTTGTTCTCCAGAGCTGTCTCTGACAGCTAAACCATAGATATATATTTGGAACACTAGATTGCTGATGACATCATATTTACATTACACAAAGTGAAGCACCTGGCTGCCATATTGATACACCCAACTTCTTCATTAAAATGAATAGTTTTCTGTGCGGCCAATTTCAAATAAGCTAATATAATCGTTAAAATGCCAAGATGTACTGCCGTGTTTTGTAGAAATATTCATGCGAAGGGCAGCAGTAAAACGTTTCATGCAAACATTATCGTAGAAACGCAAATTTATTATTTTAATGGAGAAAGTCGAGTTTGCATGCTAGCTAGCTAATTAGCCATTCCATTAACTTGAATACACCGCTGACTGAAAGCACATGCTAGCGATTGTTAACGGTCACCAGCTAACTAGCTATGTTGACTTGGCAGTTAGTAAAATTAACGAGGAGGCTCACCAGCTAGATACTTGTAATTTACATTCAACGGCAATACTTCTTACCAGCAAAATATTTAAAATTCAGGATAAGTGGCTTTGTCCTTCTATGAAGGGGTGCGTTTACAGAAATCACGGATGCTAACTTACATAGTTGGTCCCATTGACTGAGAATGGACGAACTATGTAAGTTGTTAACTTAGCAACTACGCTTTTGGTGAATGCTCCCCACATTTCCAAAAGATGAGGAGAGAAAGGCTTGGCTGTCAAAAGTCAGGAGAAGAAAAAAAAAACATTTTGCCATCCCTGCGATCGGTGAGGTGAAACTTCTTCATGGAGTACCTCGAGTTAACTAAGTTTCATTTAACATCGTTGGCATTTGTCACATGAATCCATTGGCGCCGAGTCACATTTTCGGTCTTCCCTTCCGTGAGTCCGCCTCTTCCCCCACCCAAAAAAGCGCATATTTAGGGAGACAAAATGTTGCTCTACACAGCAATATCAAAATAACACTGACTCACACACTAGAGTTTTTGGAAATGTAATTTTTAAGAAGGTGAAAATGAATGGGAGTCGATAAGCGAATTTTACTTCTGGTTGTACACGTTCCTGGAACAGATGCTTCACTTGAGCGCACCCTATCAGCAATCTAGTGTTCTAGAATATATATCTATGAACTAAATGTATACCAAAGTATAGCATCCTTCTGAAATAAGAGATTGAGGTTAGTATATGATAGGTAATGGACACTTTTCCTCTTGGTTGGCTTTGAACATGTGAGAGAAGCATTACTGAAGTACTTTACATGAAATTTCAATTCTATCTATGTCTTTTTGAAATCGGCTTTTGTATGCGTTATATTATATGAATGCATTATATCAGTTTGTGGGCTAAAATACTTTGAGTGTGATACTTGCACACTGATTGTCTGCATTAAGCACAGGAATAGCCAAACAATCATTTTTAATTTGCATATATGCTGTGCTCCCCGAAAATCTGTAGTCACTGTAGGTGTTTCCGAGGCAAAACTAGACTTCATGCTGGCATAATGAAATTAAATGGATAAAATACAACAACCTTAGAAGTTGGTAGATAGATATTATTTGCACATTACATTTAAAAAAATTATTTACTTCTATTTGATCGATCATGCCCATTTTTTAATAATCAAGATGTTGAAAGTTTAATTTGCGTAATATGAAATCATGGTGATGTACGTATGTGGGTGATTGAAATTATGTTTTTTATCAATGCATATCGTAACAGTTGTTTTAATCGTCATCTCTCTCCTAATTACAGTCATATCAACGCTAAAATATTTGCCTATCACTCGCTTAACATTCTTGCTTTGTTTCATGATCTAATTCTCACAAATTTATGTCGAGAGTAAATGCAGTGTAACAGACAATCACAAGCATACATCTCATGTGCTTACATTATGTGGCTCAGGGAAGGGCTTCGGCAGCAGATGCAGAGCAATTTTTTCAGCCATGGCAGCTGCTTATTCTTGGAGATGTAGAGTACGGGTTCAATGCTGGAACTGAGGTGCATAAGGGAGAGTGCACATATTTCAACCTGGCAGAATTCTGGGAAACCGCGTTTATGTCGAAAGGGCATGAGAGCAGCTATCGGCAGGTAGAGGAACACTATGATGGCCAGTGTGATTTGCACTGTTCTGCAGGCTCTCCTTTTTATGGGGTGCAGCTTTTCCTTGCTGAAGACCGATTTCCTCAGACTCCACATAATAAAAACGTTGCAGAAAACCATGATGGTGAAGATGGCCATGATCAGCACCATGAAGATGTCACTTGCGAGGTTCAACCAGAATGTCCTGCAGAATGCATAGACTAAGGTGAGCCCCCAAACAAGCACGGAAATAACCACTCTGATCTTGTTATCTTTGATGTGGGTGAACACAATGGGGTGGACCACAGCCACATAGCGGTCCAGGCAAATGCAGGTGAGGAAGAGTGGGGAGAAGTTTTTGATCCCATAGGCAAACAACTGTAAATAAACAAAAATGTGGTGCTGAATATCATGAAGCCAAGAATGTTGATGGGGATTATCAGGCAGAAGAAGGCATCGATGATGGCCAGGTTGAAGATGAAGATATTGGCAGTGGAAGAGTCACTCTTCTCTCTGGCCACCAGCCATATCACCATGATATTGGCAGGGTAGCCCAATAGAATGTTGACGGCCATGACAGTAAACTGAAACACATACTCAACATCTGATTCTATGCACACTGAAAATTCATTTGAGGGTTGGAAACTGGATCCTGAGGAGGAGGGTTGAAGGGTCGGCTAGAATTGATGACAGAGCTGTTCATTTTGGTTTTAAGTCACCAAGCAGGTTTGAAGGTTGTTGTTCCTTAGAAAACAGAGTTAATATAAGTTACATTGTAAAACTGAACAGAGCAATGGTCCTCACCACTTAAACTGACTGCAAGGCTAAATTATGTTCTTATATTTATGCTGATTCCTGCATTATTTTACATCATTCTTTTCTCCAAAGTATTTCTCATCATAACACATTTACTGAATAATATAGATAGAAACACTTACACTGGCATATTTTGCACAAAGTTAAGCTCTCACTTTTGAGAAATGATTAATGTCAAGAGCCTGGCACAATTTTGTTGCATTGTTACACTGAAGGATAGTTTTTGTTTTCTGGGAAGACGACCTCCATCCAGAGAAAACTCTCTCTCCTCTAAGACACCAGCTTTACTCTTTGAATCTGCACTGGAGCTTCCCGAGGTGGAGACAGTGTTCCCAGAAGACAAGGCTTGCCCTTTGGGTCTATATTTTACTGTCAGTGAAAGTCTCTTACTCAAGCACAGCTTAAAAAATGAAAGAGTGGTTCATCAGATTGAAATAATGAGTAACTTACTTGAGAAACTGCAATTGCTCGACATACACGTCTCAAGGTCTGTATCCTGATCACCTGTTCCCAGGAGGGTTATGTTTTTATTCAATATCGTTCCATTTCAGAAAATATATTAATTTGAGTGGTAAGTAAGCAGGGCAGATGACAGCCAGTCACAAATCCATTGAGGAAGCAACAGCACTTGCAGTGACTGTACAATACCCTGTCACCACAGGATTATATTTAAGGATGGGTGGGTGTGCAAGAGGGGGTTGGGTTTGCTGAGGGAGTTTGTGATGTGACAAACAGATCTGCAGTAGAACAGAGGAGGGGCTAAAAGGAGGGGTAGATGAGTGCCCCCCTATCCCTGTTCAGTGATGTAATCCATGAAGTGCATCCCAGACAAACAAGTGATGCAACGCAGTCAGCCAGCTGGTGCACAAGTGAGACTGTAACCTGGTGTAAGGTCTTACACATGAAACCACAACATTCATCAAAGCACTCAAACTATTCTCTTTCATCCTCACAAAGAAAAGAAATTGAGCACTCAGTTACAGTAAATGTATTTCTGCAGATAATATTAGGTACATTAGTGACAGTTTGACTTTCATCAAAATGTTTGGCAATAAGGAGGTTGCAGTTTACAAGTACTTTTCTTTACTTTCGCTACATAGACTTCACTAAAGCCTGGCATCTGTTCCAGGAGGTCTATTGTCCTGGCGGTTTCCATGCCGATCCTCAGAGAGGAGAACATAATCAAAGCTTAGAGATCTGAGTCAACATTTGCCAATGTGTTACAAATCCACTAGAATTATGAATGCCGACTGAAGAAAATCTCTGTTGTTTAGTTTCTTCTTTTACCGCTGATTCGACGATTCCAAAACAGGTTGTTTAATTCACTGTTAATCCTGGATGGAAATAACTTGCATACGGAGCCAATGGTAATGATGAGACACGTGAAGCACTTTATTGCAAGTTCAGTTGCGATGGAAAAACAGACGTGCCCACGGGAGAGGTCAGCATTACACACAGAACAAAGACACACAAGCAGTATATATGATGTGAGGTAGCACGTAGCCAGACAATCACCCGCACCTGGGCTGTCCCTAGGAGATGGCCCTCTATTCACAGTTTTCATAGGTAAGCCTAGTCTAGAAGCTTCCCTGACAGGATGTGCAGACCCCTCACCCTCACTTAGCAATACAATGGTGACTGTCCTCAGGTGCCAGACTGATTTGCATGTTTATGGAGAAAGCAGGTAGATGGCAATCAACGTATTGGCTGAAGTGCATTCAGATTGGGCGAATGACTCCCAAACCATCTGCCGGCGCCCAGTTGATTTGCGTAGCTACAATATGGAGGGAAACCTGATAGTGAGCAATCAATGTATTGGCCGAAACCAACTGGCTTTCATGGCTCACCATGTGTTTGGAAATATGAAAGAAAAACTGGCTGGCGGAACATGCAGAGAAACCCCAAAATCTTACACTATGAAAACAAAAATTCATATCAATAATTTCTTAATCCCATTGTTTGAAAACTAACGGCATTAATAAACAGTTGCATCAAGCTTAATATCACAAAGGAGCTTTTATTCTACTTTCTCTTTACATTCATGATGAAATTTTGCATTTCCAGTGACATCAACTTGTGACATTTGTTACATGGCATCTTCAGCCACCAGAAAATCAGACTTATGTTCATCCAAAATTGAATCAGTGGATATAAGGTTATGGCCATATGAATTAAATTAATGAAATCACAGGATTTGAAAATAAAATGTGATGGGATCTGGGAAAACAGTCACATGGCGAAATTTGACCACCTGGAGATTCTGATACCACCTGAAAGCTGATTTCAAGCTGATTTTAAATCTGTTTCCATTATTTTCATACCTTGTCTGTATCAAATGTTATAGCCACCCAAAGTCAGCTGATCAGATGGATTTTCTCTCATGGAATTTTGAGAAAAATGGGTTTAAAGTCAGGGATTCTAAATGGAATCAGAACAGCAAGGTTCCAAAAGGGACATGTCAGTCACTTTTCTTTAGTAAAACACCTATGTGTAGTCAATGTACATGTAAAATGTACGGAAAGTTGATTTTGGCATCAAGCAACACTCAATCATAAATTAATTGAAAATTCAGTGTCTCTATTTATGAAGACATTCAGTGAATTTAACATAATGCCAAAGTTTTGTCACTTCATGGTCATTTTTTTTTTCAACTATTGCAAGAATGAAAAAAAAAACATATTTCATATTGATGAAACATACACACCATAAGATCTATTTTGTAATAAAAATATTGTTACGTTTGCTATATGTACCAGTACCATGTACAGTAATCGTTTTCTTCGACATTACTATTATACAATATAGGTTATTAATTAAATATGATGCATATTTCACATTTGCATATCAGGTGAACAACAAGCAATTTATTTAACACAGTGGGCTCTAATTTCTTGGCGCAGCGCAGGGTGGCACAGCGTGGCGGTAATTTCGTCCGGTGCAGCCCGCGCAGTGGTAATTTTGTGCGGTGCAACACCGTGCGCAGCCACTTTGGCAATTTGGTGGACGGATGCGCACCGAGATGGGTGTGGCGGCGTAGTAGGGGGAGGTGTCACATATTCATCATGACGCAGTGACAATTTCGTAGCAAAAGTCTCCACTGAAGTTGCGCAGAAAGCTCGCCAGCTCCAACCTGGTTTACTTTTCTGTGCAGTGGTAATTTGGCTGACCGGGCGATGACGTCACGAAACCTCACAGACAGGTTTCCAGAATGTCAGGCAAATTTCAATGCAATAAATAATTACAGCAACCACTATTTAATGTAACTATCTGAATCAGCACATAAATTATAGTGTCTATATCGATTGTCCTGATGTCAGATCAAAGAGAGAGAGAGAGAGAGAGGGGTAAATGCGGGTGCGTGAGTGCATAGGCTATGTGGGTATGTGCCCTTCAGCTGCTTTCACACCGGACGCGAAACGAATATTTCGCACGACTGATTACATTCAAAGTCAATGCCAAGACGTGTATTCGCGTGTTTGCATTGACTTTGAATGTAATCTGTCGTGCGTCTTATTTGTTTTGCGTCCAGTGTGCAAGCGCTTAATACTATTATTGTCACTTAGGTTTTATCAGTTTTAGCGGGGAAAAGGAATACAGCCTGATTGCTATGATCTCGTACTGAGTTAAGATCACATATTGAAAATAAGTGTGTAACGTATCTTGCATTGTTGTCCATGCATGTTGATCCCAAAATTTTAAGCAGCAACAGGGTGTAATAATAGGAACACGCTATCCATCGTTTCTCTTCCCAATGATGCAGGCAGAAGAAATAAATGAGCAACCGTCGTATTTCATTCCAACTTCATAAGTTTGAATGATCTGACGTAGTTTCGTTTTGAAATTCCATTCAAGTTCGCTAATGATAATAATTTGCGAATGCCCAAGCTAGCCAGCTAACTCATAGTCGTAATGCTTAATATAGACGTAAGCGGAGCAGAAAACATGCCTGAAGCAGCAAAGTAAAATACACCATTCACGCATCATGCAGATATAGGACAGAGGCTTCTTTTTTCCAATTTTAAAAGTGAGGAGAGGAGCTCATTTGATTGGTGAAGATTTGACTGGCTGTGTTATACCCAAACACGCCTTCTCTCCTCCCTCTTTGCCACTTGCGCCAGCAGGAGGGACAGAGGCGGGACAGAGGAGTACTTGCGCCGGGCTGCACCGGGCACGAAATTGCAACATACGCCTGGATACAACCTGTTGGTGCGGCGCTCCCCCCATTCGCCGCGCCTGCGCCTCGCCTGAGCCTGGTCTATGAATTTAGAGCCCTATGTCTGAAACAATTATGTACTTTACATTAAATATATCATAAATTATTATGTATGTTAAATGACACAAACCACTACTTTCCAATACACCCCTTTACAAAATTTAACCTTTTGCCAAGACAAAGGCCAATTACTTCAAAAGACATCTCAAAATATTGAGACAAACAGTAATTACATACTATGCCCTTGGGTATTCAAAACTACAATAAAAATAAAATACTAATACAATGCAGCATTTTAATTCTAATACAATAGGCTAATCATCACCAACAGTGATCATGTCATTTAACAAGGTGCCACCAAAACATTCTGTGTGGTCTGAAAAAATATATGCACTGTATATAACATGTAAATCGTGATAAATAAATTCGCTTGACTACTCTAAAAGAACAAGATCTTCCAGGAAACTTTCTTACCCATTTGATGCGTAGCTCACTTAGGACTGGCAGGAAAATGCGCGCTAAAAATATTAATTAAAACCAAATAACATGAAGATGAAGTAATAGTACTGTATAATTACTTCATCTTCGTGTTATTTGGTTTACTTGGTGTTTTTCCCGCACTTCCGCCACTCGTGGTTTCAAACGTAGGGGGTAACGACAATCAGACAGACACAGATTGGTTAATAAAAATAACTTTTTTAACACATTAAATGAGCGAATAACTGAGATATTTTCAGGGATGATAGACAAGATGTTGCAGAGTATTAATTTCATGAAAACCCAATTTCACCAAAATATTGACTTTTGACCTATTTTCACTCTTTCCTGGAAAAGTGCCAGCGCGACATCCGACGGGTTTTCCCAGATTCCATCACTAATATAAACAAACTTTCTTCTGAATGGTTGTTTCTATATTGTTCACATGCTTTATATGTGTCAAAAATTTAGACAGGTGAAATGTTCGATTATTCGTTTTGTAGTAAATTTTCATCAGTGAGAGTCTATGGAGAATGAATACATGACTAGTAATGCAATTATTGAAACAGCTATGAGTCATGATTGATATGTTATAACAATGTGCTGAAGTTGGCATCATCAGGAACTTAACAGATAGAGCTGTGGCCTGTTTGGAGATGGTTACTGGTTTATGAGTGTATTGGCTGCAATGGAGGAATCACAAGGACAGGACTCCCATCTGTCAGAGGTAATAACACACGGTAATTTCTGTCAGGAATGTAAGACTAAAGTAATGTGGTGCATTTTAGAGTGCCATGGTACTGGGTCATTCACTTAATAAACACTGTCTGTGAAAGGCTCCCTGTAAAAGACAATAATCAAAATCAAAGTGACATAATTGTTAACTCCTGGATAAGCCGTTTGTGAATCTTTCCGACTGTGGTCGTGCTAGTGGCAAATTTATTGATTTCAGACAGGACACTCACGTCAGAATTAACCATTTATTTGGAATGACATACATTTGAATTTGGCGGTGACTCTGCTCAAGTGATACTCTGGAACAATCTGAGCAAGCATGACACAGACATTCCAGGAGATCACAACCCCAAACTCGGCTCCTGCAGGGAGCAGATGAGCAGAGTCACCAGCGGGGATCTGAACATGAAATGCGTTTGATCCATTAAATTCTAATACTGAATAACAAACAAGCTCATTCTAAGATCAAGGAGTAGAAGATATGACATTGACTGGAGCATTAATAGACAAAATCGATGTCACCGAAAGTGTGTTACGTGGGGATAAACAATGAATGCGATAAGCATGTAAACTTTTCCTTTTGAATTCATGCAAGTATGCATGACCTTCTCTTCTGGATGCAGGAGATCAGAAGCCTGCTGAATGCACGCTGAAGAACATTCGGCAAGACACTGCGAGCGACTTGATACAGAGAATATACTATGTGAGAATGAGGATATGTGTAGCGACAAGCATGTCGCATTTTGAATTCATGCAAGCATGCATGACCTTCTCTTCTGGATGCAGGAGATCAGCGCCTGCTGAATGCAAGCAGAAGAATATTCGGCAAGACACTATGAGTGACTTGATACAAAGGAAATATACTATGTGAGAATGAGGATATGTGTAGCGACAAGCATGTCGCATTTCTTTGAATTCATGCAAGCATGCATGACCTTCTCTTCTGGATGCAGGAGATCAGCTGGCCTGCTGAATGCAAGCAGAAGAACATTCGGCAAGACACTGAGTGACTTGATACAAAGGAAATATACTATGTGAGAATGAGGATATGTGTAGCTTACAAAGCATGTCGCATTTTGAATTCATGCAAGCATGCATGACCTTCTCTTCTGGATGCAGGAGATCAGCGGCCTGCTGAATGCAAGCAGAAGAACATTCGGCAAGACACTGAGTGACTTGATACAAAGGAAATATACTATGTGAGAATGAGGATATGTGTAGCGACAAGCATATACATTTCCTTTTTGAATTCATGCAAGCATGCATGACCTTCTCTTCTGGATGCAGGAGATCAAACCTGCTGAATGCAAGCAGAAGAATATTCGCAAGACACTATGAGTGACTTGATACAAAGGAAATATACTATGTGAGAATGAGGATATGTGTAGCTATTCATGTCGATTTCCTTTGAATTCATGCAAGCATGCATGACCTTCTTCTGGATGCAGGAGATCAGCGGCCTGCTGAATGCAAGCAGAAGAATATTCGGCAAGACACTATGAGTGACTTGATACAAAGGAAATATACTATGAGAATGAGGATATGTGTGTAGCGATTAGCATGTCGCATTTCCTTTGAATTCATGCAAGCATGCATGACCTTCTCTTCTGGATGCAGGAGATCAGCGGCCTGCTGAATGCAAGCAGAAGAACATTCGGCAAGACACTATTAGTGACTTGATACAAAGGAAATATACTATGTGAGAATGAGGATATGTGTAGCGACAAGCATGTCGCATTTCCTTTGAATTCATGCAAGCGTGCATGACCTTCTCTTCTGGATGCTGGACATCAGTGGCCTGCTGGTGCGAGCAGAGGAACATTCGGCAAGTCCTCATGAGAGACTTGATGCAAAGGAAATATGCTATGTGAGATGAGTCTACATGTGGTAAATACATTTACATTTTAAATTTCAGATGGACAGAAGGCGGATGCAGATAGTGAATCGAAATGAATGAAATGCCAGTTTCCCCAAGTTGAACGGATTGGACGATACCCATGTACTTTTGCACGCGTTGATTTTCCTAAGGCCCATTACCGTTGACCAACATTAAATTCGAGGTGGCAAAGCATGGTGTGAGCATAGAATTAACATTGCAAGAATAATAATTTACCGACACACAAATAATTGCTACTTCTGTGGACTAAATTCACTGGTATTAAAGACGGATGCATTTCTGGTATACTCTTGAGGACCAGCGACACAGGGTTAGGAGAACAGTTGCTGAACTACAGAGGAATGTGTGGTGCATAGGATTGGGGCAGACTACAGCACTGCACAGGATGCAGAGACGAACAGCAAACCAAGCTCGACATTGCCTTCCCAGAATCGGTCATGAACAGGGGCTCATCTCCTCTTGCATTGGCTCGCCATTTCAGGGACCGAAAAATAGAGGAAAAAGGACAAAATGCAGTGTAAGTTCTGGCAAAGACTACAGAAGTGCCTTTTACCACATGTATCAGTTTTGGAATGTTTGAGGTTGCCATTTAACATATAGTTATCGGAGGAGAAATCAGAAATGGTGAGGTCGTGTAAAGGATTAAATTTCTCTGAAGGTGTAGTGAATTCCCCAGATCTAAGAACCCCAAAGAAAGCTGTAAGACAGAACTACTTCCAACAATACATCTACATAAGGACTAGAACACCCAGCTCATAAGTGCGATACCAACTTTTGCACCAAATAAAGTGTGAGGGAAAGACGCTTATCATTGCCTTCTGGATGAGCCTTCTTTAATCGGTTAAAGAGGAGGCAAATGAAGGGATTTCCAAGCAAGCTAATAACTGAAGGATCTAAACATCTTAAGTGAAACTAGACCCCAGCAATTCATGCTTTAGAAGAACAGGGATGAATTATTTTTATTTTTTATTTTTTTTTTGGAAACTCTGAACAATGCACTATAAAGGCACTGATCATGGAAATGTTAACTGGCAGAACTGGGATTAAAAACCTGCACGAAAATAGGAGAAATATGACTAGCAGCCTCATAAGCTTTTAACGAGTTTGACAATCCAAACCTCAAGAAACCAGCCAAACCCCCAAAACCAACGGAGGGAGCCGCATCAGTGAAGACCTGAAGGCGACCGATGACTCCGGCCTATCGCTATGAGAGAACGAAATGCCATTTCGGTGCTTGCGCGACCGTGACCAAAAGCGCAAATCTGATTTTTAACCTTCGTCTGATTTGACAGTTTTATGCAAATTGATTACAGATTAAGAGAGGTCGAGAAGCCGGTACACGAAGGAAGTTGAGGTACCCCAACAGGTACAACAATTCGCGCTTTGTCATTGACGAAGCCGACATTGCACTCTCCATAACCTCCCTGATCCTGCGCTATTTATCCTGGGGTAGAGATGCTTGCATTTTAACTGAGTCAAGAGAAATACCCAAAACTCCAATTCCTGCGTAGTACCCCAGTTTCTTGAAAACGTCTTTGAGTGTAAAGATGCTGCGACTTGGAACGAATTGGGAAAGTCAATTATCCAAAAGTCGTCTAATAAATGTAAACGAACGGCAGTTTGTAAACATTCAGAAGTATCCAGCAAAGAGCCTCGGATAAAGTATCGAAATGCGGGGGGCTGCTACAGCATCCAAAGGTCAGACGTACTGCGAAATACATTTTTCTTTCCAATCAACTCCAAAGAGATTCCACTGAGAGGGGTGCAGAGGCATAATTTTAAAAGCATCGGTAATGTCAGCTTTACCCAACCAAGCACCAGATCCAGCAATTTTAATGAGTTTAATGCGTGATCGACAGTAAAGTAAAAGAGCGAGAATGGGGGGGTGAGGAATGAGATCATTCACACTTTGAATCTTTTCAGTCATAATGGGCAGACAAATCAATGATAATACGCTTTTTTTTTTTTTTCTTTCTCCTTCTCAGAATACTTACGAATAGCAACGCCTAGAGGGTTAGTACGGTATGAAGTTAACGGGATTTGGGAAACAGACCAATCATGTACCCCTTTTCAGCTTTTTTCTCGCCAGGATTTTATCAACCACGTCCGGTTCCTGCTGGGCAGACCACAGGTTATTACACTTCACGCAGGAGTGAATACCGTATAAACCCGCACAAAAGCCATTAATCAAACCAAACAACAAGCACGAGACAAAAACAGCGATCTGAAGGGTCCTTCAGCGTCTTTAGAGGGTTCTGGGATGTTGCTGGGGTAGATACTTTGTTTAACTTTCCTTAGCCGGCAGACGCGGCTTGCGGCGAGAGCACACAAACTTTAGATGGCCGTCTCCGCAAAAAAAACTTGGGCTCGGTGGCAGAGGTACGGTGAGGGCTGTCACAGGGGTTTGGACTCGCAATGATTTTAGGGCAGAGGGGAGGAATGAGAGACGCCCGCTGATAGTGCAGAAGACACCACGGTAAAATGCCTGCTTAGTAACGCCAAATCGACCTGAGACCAATCCAGTCTTTGACTAAACTTTTGAGGAATAACCAGCTTTAACAGAAAAGTACTTATGATACTAGTAAACAGAGTGCCACCGAAGACAGAGCGAAATCAGAAATGATAGCCAAATAGGTGTCTAGCTCGCCATGGGCCCCGGTACATTTCACAAATCACATCCCTTAATACACCGAATGCCACAGTTAACTCAGTCATGGTAAGATTTTTAACAGTCTTGGATCATTGTCCTTCAGAATGACAGAAATGTCCCCGTAGTCCATAAGGCGTTTCGCCTAAACCAGATTCGACGAACTTAAAAAAGAATTTAACCAAGTTACGCCAGTACCTGCCATGATCTGACTGCGAAGACGGGAGATGGCAGCTGAAATAGGACGCATTCCTCCCGAGAAAGGATCAGGATGCGCGGACATAATGATGATGCACGAGGTAAGAAAAATACCCAAGTACTGATTTTCATACCTTAGAGAACTGCAGGCATGGATGTTTGCGCA
Organism: Gymnothorax javanicus; assembly: GCA_029692085.1. NCBI lineage: Eukaryota > Metazoa > Chordata > Actinopteri > Anguilliformes > Muraenidae > Gymnothorax > Gymnothorax javanicus. The sequence continues at coordinate 18,683,325 of CM056200.1, read as the reverse complement.
GATCTGTAATGGGTCTTGTGGGAATGGTAGAGCTTGGTTAGTTGAGATGGAGAGCGCCGCCTTATTTAAAAAGACGCGCAAATTAAGTACGTGACGCTGAAGTCCAATGCGATTGGACAAGGGGTGGAGCCAAGACTGACTTCCGTGCCTGTCTGAACTAACACTGACGCTCCATTAGTGAGTGACTCTCGAGTCTCAGCGCAACACTCCTTCCAAAGCTTCGCTTTTCCAGGAGTAAAAATGGGTCACGTGTCAGAATTTGACAGACTGTCTTCACGTCACGTTATAAATTTGTCAACGTACATTATTAAGTCTGGCAACTTTTCATAAACGCATACGTTGAAGTCCTTGCGCATGGAGGTTTATCAGTTTCACATACGATACCGCACCGTATGGAAATTGATTACGACTCCGGACTTCTCACGCTTCTCTTTACTCTAGGGTTGTAAGCAATGCATATGTTTATGATCATTTAAATTGTTTAAATGAAATGGGATCATTTTTAACGTCTTTATGCAATTCCATTGCTTCCAACCCCAAACTTGTAAACCTCCATGCACAAGGACTTCAAGGTATGCATTATGAATGAAAACTGGCCATACCTAATAAAGTTGAGAGTTTTCGGAGTTTCCGTAATGGTAATTTAAATGAATGATTGAAAACAGGTATTAGGGTATTTGTGCTCATTTTAACTTATCAACGTGAACTGGCGACACCTGATGGTCCTTAGAATTTTTGGAGTCAAGTAAAGCTAATTTTTTTCAAAATTGAAAATAGGTCATGACCAATCATTATTTTTAAGGGAGAGTTTGGGCTTTTCCTTGCTAGTTCACCAGCCGGCACTGCCTACAATTGAAGACCTGGGTGCAAGAAGTACTTTAGTCACAAAATAACACTTTTGAGATATTAAGGGTCAAAGTTTTGAAAACATGCTGCAGATACTTTTTTAAAAGATAACATTCAGTGGTGCCTGCAGCTAGTCCCAGGGGTTATACAAAGTAGACAGACACGTTTTTGTGGAAAAATAATGCTTTATTACGAAAAAAAACAAGAAAATCAGTTTCAGACTTTGGTACTTCTTGCATAAAATGCCTGGACTTCGGTACTTATTGCCATAAAATGCATGGACTTCGGTACTTTTACCACACAAATGCCGTTTCAATCATTTTCTGATTGCCAAGCAGTCATTTTTGCTACGCTTGTTACGTGACACACAGTAGCAGCTGATTGGACAGTCATGGACTTAGGCACTTGTTCCTGATGATGTCAAGGACTTGAGTACTTCTGCAAAGACTTGAGTATTTCTTGCACAAAAATTCAGTAGATTCAGGGAAGGCCGTATATCAGTATTGAGGACTTGAGTACTTATATTTGGAATTTTTTGGCTTTAAATGATGCACATGAAACTCTACATTATGGTAGTAGTGTCAGCTCATTTTTTGGAAAATGTGACTTAAGTACTTCTTGCACCCAGGTCTTCAATTTAGTGAACTTCTGAGCTAACTAGTGATGGGCCTGAATCAACTACTCAGTTTACGATCCTTTGTGACTTATTTTGTGATGCACCAAACTAAAAATACCTCGGAATCACGGGTTTTCATTCACGACAAGAGCAGGGTCTCAAACCAGTTACATTACAGACGTGGACTTCCGCCCAATGGCGGATCACAGCTTGCAGTGGAGGGTATTTTGAAAAGCTCATTCTTCTTTTACCACTCAAGAAGTATGATGAAACACCAAAACTTTACTGTTTTACTGCCTAATTATTGCTACAGGCATAAATCTCAAAAAATTTCCATGCTCCTTTCACATCAATTTTGTAATGTTTATGGTCTACACCATGCGTGTGATGTTTCTTAGTTTGTACTATATTTGGCCCATTGGGGGGTGCTTAATGTTTTCAGGATTTAGAACTAAAAATGGAGTAAAATGGCCGAATGCAAAGTACGCATATGGGGAGAGAGGAAACAGAAAATTATGCAGAACGTACCACTCAGAATTTCAGTAAAACGTTTTCAGATTGTTTGAACTAATATCCTGCCGAGTTGGAGTCTTATTTCAGAATTTTACAGATTTCCCCTCAATTTACATTATTGTTCATTGCAGTAGTATTCCAGCATTTTCCTGTCCAAATTAATGGTGACATAAAACATTAATCTCTTTCAAAGCTACTGCATTCCCCGTAGCACTCAAAATGATTTTTTTTTTTTTTTTGCGTCAGTGTCCGATCGGCTTGTTAAGCCTAAGAAAACTTTCAAAAAACGCGGTTTTGCTGACTCAGGTTTGCATCTGAAATTTGCTTATATAAAATAAAACTCTGTTGGAAATTATTTTAAATGCATGCCATACGTCGAACTTTCGCTATGCACAAATAACCAGTTTACTAAATTATTCAATTACCAATGCTCTGACATCAGAAGCGTTGTTAATTCAATTAATTAACTGAAGAGTTTCATAGCAAAATGAGACATATCCATTTCTGATAGGACACTTTGTCAAAGAGAATATTTATTGAAAGCATACAAGCATACATTGAGTTTGGTGGCATGGCTCTGTTAGAGATCCCTGCCCGCCCAGCCTGGAACTGAAGGCAGGAGCTGCAACCAAACCCCCAAAACAGAACCATGCTGGCATAAGCAAACAGATGAAATATGAAGCTTCCATAGGTTTATATTAGCCCAGCGGCTGGCACAATTTCTTTTGAGGCCAAATACAAGAGATATAGTCCATGTGAAGTGTACTATGTGTCGTGACAGCCCGGCGGCTAGCACAATTTCTCTTGAAGCCAAACACAAGGGAAATATACTACGTGATGTGTACCACACGTTAGCCCAGAGGCTGGCACAATTTCTCTTGAAGCCATATACAAGAAAAATATTCTAAATGTATTGACAGTCCTCTCAAAGCAGATGCATAAGAAGTATACTATATGATTTGAAGAGTATAAGAAGGCTGGTAACTTTAATAATTGAAGCGTATGTTGTGGTGAATGACATTGCATGGGTGCTGAGGATTGACGCTTCATGCCCTGTCTATGTGTACAGGAAGTATTCGGAACGACGCAGGAAACAGATACAAGTACAAGAGGATTTCATTTAACATACAAAACATGGTAAAAATTTACACAAACTTACTCATTCATTTTGAGCTTCCACAATGTCCTTAATTCCTGGGAGAAGGTAATGTTCAAGGGCTGAAGATGTCCAATGTCACGTGGCCTTTAATATCATCATACGGCCACGAAGGCGGCGGTTGTTGCTGCTCAAATATGGAAAGAGAGAGGAGTGTAGAGCTGAGGGAGATGCCATAGTACTGACCAATGAGGCAGAGCTGAGTAGCTAACCAGGAATGGGTTTCCCAGCCTCTGTGATGAACCAGGGAACGCAATTGGCCACAATGCACCTCATAATAAACCCTAGTCTGAAACCCCCTCAAAAGCAAGCCAGTGGCAACAGTGCCAAGGAAAAGCTCCCTATGTGGCTCAAATATAGGAAGAAACCTTGGGAGGAACCAGGCTGAAGAGGGGAGGTCTATCCTCCTCTGACCGTCCCAGGGTAGCGTTCATGGTTGCCATAATGCAAAAGGGACTGTTGAAAAGCAGAACAGGATTAGTAGTTAGCTGAATAGATGCCATGAACCAGAACGTTTCGATGGTGGAGCAGCACTTGAGCAGAGGCCAGGTGGGGTTGATGGTGGAGACCAGCAGCAGCATGCTCAGGGCAGGGCCCGTCGTGTACATGGAGAGAACAAAAACCGGGCAATTAGTGGAGAACACAAGGGGAAGCAGTGCTAGAAAGGAAACCATGAAATACTATTACCTACTCCATAAAGCTGATATAACAAAGAAAAAAAAAAAAAAAAAAAACATAGAATCACAATCGAACATAGATAACATTTCAAATGTTGAAACTGAGAAATTTTACATTTTTATCCACAAAATGAGCTTATTTCAAATTTTCTGGCTGCAGCAGGTCTCAAAGAAGTTGGGACACGGGCAAAAAAGGACTGAAAAAGCAATTAATATATAAGAGAATCAGCTGAAAGAACGTTTAGCAAGTAATTAAATGAACTGCCATCAGGTGTGTAACATGATTGGCTATAAAAGGGATGTCTTAGAGAGGCTGAGTCTCTCAGAAGTAAAGATGGCCAGAGGCTCTCCAACCTGTGAAGGCTTGCGTAAAGAAATAGTGGAATACTTTAAAAACAATGTTCCTCAACGTCAAATTGCAAAGGCTTTGAAGGTCTCATCATCGACAGTGCATAACATCATGAAAAGATTCAGAGAAACTGGAAAATCTGTGCGTAAGAGACAAGGCCGAAGACCTTCACTGGATGCCTGTGATCTTTCGGCCCTCAGACGCCACTGCATCACTCACCGGCATGATTCTGTCATTGACATTACTAAATGGGCCCAGGAATACTTCAAGAAACCACTGTCAGTAAACACAGTCTGCCATGCCATCCACAGATGCCACCTAAAACTCTATCATGCAAAAAGGAAGCCATTTTTGAGCATGATCCAGAAGCGCCGCCGTGTTCTGTGGGCCAAGGCTCATTTAACTCTTTCACTACCGCTTACTGGGAATAAGATAACCCTTGCTTACCGTAAATTTTTGTGCTATCGCAGCATGATATTGCATGTGGATTTTCACCCCCTTTTTCGAACTAAAAACGCCAGAAATGGACAATTTTATGTACAGAAAACCTGTTCAAAATACACTTACTTTCCATTGACACATATCTTTGCTTAGTTTTTCCAAAAGGAAAAACAGGAAATGAGGATAAAAACCGTATTTCGGCTTGTCAAGACAAGACGACTTCTCCTCTATGGGATATATGTACAAACGGAGATACACGCGCATTTCTGTACAAACGGAGATACACGTGCATTTGGGTACAAACGGAGATACACGTGCTGCAGCACGCACTGCCTGCAATAACCTGTATAAAATAAAATAAAACTGTGCATAACCGGAGGATTGGGAACTATGGGAAGCCTGATGACATCACTGACGTGTTGTGCGATACCAGACTCGTCCAAAGGGGTGTTTTGTTGCAGAGCTTTGACAGTTTTTGTGAGGGGCTTTCTCTAGGCGCATATAAGCGACAATGGTAAGTGATGCGGAATCGGTGCTGTCGCAGATATGCGACAATGGTAATGAAAGGGTTAAAATGGACTGTAGCAAAGTGGCAGTGTCCTGGGGTCAGAAGAGTCCAAGTTTGATATTCTTGTTGGAAATCATGGGCGTTTTGTCGTCCGGGCTGAACAGGAGAAAGACCATCCCTCCTGTTATCAGCGTTCAGTTCAAAAGCCAGCATCTCTGATGGTATGGGGATGCATTAGTGCATATGGTGTGGGACACTTGCATGTTTTAAAAAGCACTATGAATGCAGAAAGGTATATAAAGGTTTTAGAGCAAAATATGCGCCCATCTGGATGACATCTATTCCAGGGAAGGCCTTATGTATCTCAGCAGGACAATGCAAAACCACATACTGCAGCTATTACAACAGCATGGCTTCATAGTAGAAGAGTCCTTGTGCTGAACTGGCCTGCCTGCAGTCCTGATCTTTCACTGATTGAGAACATTTGGCGCATAATTAAATTTAAAGTCTGTCAAAGGAGACCCAAAACTCTCCAGCAGCTGGAAGCCTGTATGACACAAGAGTGGGATCAAATTCCAATGGCTAAACTCAAGAAATTTGTCTCCTTAATGCCCAGACGCCTTCACTCTGTGTTAAATAGAAGAGGGGATGCTACACCATGGTAAACAGACCCCTGTCTCAACTTTTTTGAGACCTGTAGCAGCCATCAAATTTGAAATGAGCTCATTTTGTGGATAAAATTGTAAAATTTCTCAGTTTCAACATTTGCTATGTTATCTCTGTTCTATTGTGAATAAAATACTGGCTGGTGTGATTTCAAAGTCATAGCGTTTTTTACAATTTTACAATTTACGCTTTGTCCCAACTATTTTGGAATTGGGGTTTTATTTATATAGCTCCAAAACTAAGTAAGGTAGAGTTACAATTTAAATGGCTTTGTGTAGGTCTTCCCAAGCAGTGCAAAAAACAAAATAGCTCATTTTGGTCATTTATTTTGGGTGAAAACGGCAAAAAACTGGTCAGTAACTGAGTAAACTGACCATCAACAGGAGTAGGAACTCTTCACTTCTGACTGTAGGCACCTTCCTCTGTGTCATTTTTTGGCACTTTATTTCCCTGTTTCTGTCTGAGAATGGAAAACAGGGACTGTCGCTGATCGACCACAGTCAGGGCAGCCATGCGTAAATGGGCAAAAACTGGGTTTTCTGTAGGGCCCGTGTGCACACATGTGTTGCTCTCATAGACGGTGTCAAACGGTACTTGCGCTCACCCTAAATTGTCTCGGACCCTCATCTCATGATCAGTTTTGGTTGCTGTCCGGAATCTGTCATGTACAGGCTGTAACCAGATGTGGCGCTCTTGAGCTGCCATCGTCACTGTGGGCTGACCTAAGCGGGGTCGGTCAGTGACAGTGCCTGTGTTCCATTCTCGGATAGACAGCCGACTGATTGTTGAACGGTGACAGTGCAAAATGACGCACCGCCTCTCGGCGGCTTAGATCTGCCATAACATGCCAAAGGCTCTTTTTCTCTCTCCTGTGTCAAAAGCCGTTCCATTTTCTTGATGGAGAAGCATTTTTCTTTTTTTTTTTTTGTTGGCTTTATGTAGGCTATTGACCACAACAAAAAAGAACAAGTCAAGTGTCACTGTACACATCACAAACAGCTCAATGTTTGTTATTACTGAAGTGCTTGGCGGCGTGCGTGGTAAGCGTCAGGATTACAATAATACCACGCACTTTTCTTCATTTTCTCTCGGGCCTCACTAGAAAAGCAAGAAAAATCAATCGATTCTTCAATTTGCCGCAAATACAGTACATACCTGTGCGTTTTTAATGGCGCTGAGTATATATATAAATTGGTTATTTATGTTATTGCCCTCATACAGTAAAAACGACCTGCGAATATATCTTGTTTTGGCTGACCTGTATTGGCCGAGTTCAGCACGTGCACAAGTCCCAGTACTGGCAACTGTGGCATTCGCTCTCTTCAGAGAAGCAGATGACAGTCGCGGACCTAGTATTTAGCTCTTTAATGAGTCTTGAAGTCGCATACTTCATAAGTCATAGTTATAATATTGTTATGGTAGCACAACATACGTAACCAATTAATAAAAATATTATAAATTGCTTATTTTTGCATTGCCTTGGTATTGGCCTTTCAGTCGCAGTAACTGTGGCATTCGATCTCTTCAAAGAAGCAGACGACAGTCGTGAGCCTAGCATTTAGCTCTTTAATGAGTCTTGAAGTCGCGTACTTCAGAAGTCATAGTCATAACATTGTCATGAAAGCACAACATACTTAACCAATTAATAAAAATATTATAAATTGGTCTTAAGAGATTCCCTGACCCTGAAAATGGGGGGCTAGCAGCAAACAGAACATTTCTATCTGTCTTAGTTTTGAAGTTATGGGTGATAATAGATACAGAATGGCAGCCATATTGAAATTAAAGATGGCGGCCACCAGGGGGCGCAAATTTCATGGGGCCATTTTTTTCTAGATCCCCATGAGTAGAACTACCCCTGTGCAAAGTTTCATACTTTCTGTAAAAACTGAACGATTCTGGTGCTTAGCCGCTCCACCAAGTGGTTTAGCCAGCAATGGACGTCTGGCGTTTAACCCAGGCTGATGAAGGCAGTTCCTAATAGTTTATCAGGACACCCCGAGTCTCCTGACCTCTCTGAGACCCAGCTGCAGTTGTGTGGCATTTCCAGTTCAGTGATGTAAGGCATACGTACGAACATAACGGTCACCTTGGTGGCTTGTTACACGACGACGCACTCTGCCCTGTCTTTCCTGAACACTGGCAGTCTGTCTAAACCGTGTAAGGAGTCGAGAGATGACAGTCTGACTTACACCAAACTCTGCGATTACCTCAACGAGGCAACTTCCTGTTTGGAGTCTAGCCAATGCCAGGTGGCGCTGCTCCACAGTTAGATGTCTCCAGTTCAGCATTCAACACAAATCACTGTATTATCACAGCAACTGACTGCCACTGACTGAGAAAAAGTTCCATACCCACTTTTATAGGAAAAATCTTATCCCTGAGTTTTACTCTACTACCCCCTAGACATAACACTTAGTACTAGTGAAAAATAAATTATGTTATGAATTCACGGTTGGTTAACTCAGAGCAGTATGAATAAGGTATTTCTCATAGAGAGCTTTAAGGAGTGCCACATACACTTCTTACTAAATTTCGGGCACCTTTACAATATCTTTATATTTTTGTGATATGTTTGCCGATCAGTCACTTAACTTTGCTGCTTTGTTTCAGGAACTCATTTTCACGATCTTATGTTGAGAGTAAATGCTACGTAACAGACAATCACAAGCATACATCTCATGTGCTTACATTATGTGGCTCAGGGGAAGGGCTTCGGCAGCAGATGGAGGGCGAGTTTTTCAGCCATGGCAGCTGCTTAATCATGGAGAGGTAGAGAAGGGGTTCAATGCTGGAACTGAGGTCCATGATGTTGTAGGCAGTGTCTCCAATGTGGCTGATTTCTGGGGATTCACCAAAATGTCTTGAGTGAGACAGCAGCTACAGGCAGATAATGAAACACTATGATGGCCAGGGCAATTAGCACTGTTCTGAGGGCTTTCTTTTTCATGGGGTGCATCTTCTCCTTTCCCCAAGACCGACCTCACTTCTTGGTGAAGATAATGCACAGTCAACAGATATTTCTTAACTTTTTCTTGACTTGAAAAGACTTTTGGAGAAAGAAAAAATTGGAGTTGCACTATATTACTTTATCTGACTATTGGAGAGAGACCATGATCCCACGTGGATTAAGGATTAAAAAATTTCCCTCTTTCGCTATGGACAATGTTGACTTCAAAAATAAATGGGAAGCTATTTTGAATAAGTGTTCACTTAATTTGATTCTCCTCCTAATGGAAAAAGCTAAAGCACAGAAGAATTTGCTTCAAACAGAGATACAGGAAGTTCAATATAAGGTTTCTTGAATGAATGACATGGAACAAAGGGAATCTTTGGAAAAGAAATTACGGGACGATATTGACAAACTCTCTAGATCTTTGAAACAGATGACACTTGATAAATTTAGAAGGGACCAGGAAGACTACAAGGATGGGAGGGTTTATACATGGACTAACAAATCATCTCGTCACACTAGCAGGCAGAGACGCGAACGCTCGGTCTCCTTCCGCTTGCCCAGCAGTGAGGATGAGGACATTCCCAGCACCTTCTCTGCCCACACCTCTGATTTTTTAGAGCAACGCACAGCAGGCCTCAAAAAACGAGGAAAACAAGAAGGGGCCGGAGGAGCAAACCACAGGCAGGAAACTCATCACCCGAACAATCAGATCTGATACCAGCTGCGGGCCCACAATCACAAACTGATACCATCAACCAGACGGTGATCAATGTTTCAGGTACCCCCCTTCCTGACAACTGCATGTCTGTTCTATCTAGAGGCTTGTCATTCGCACCCACACACTCAACAAGTGAATTTAAAAGAAAGGTGGACCTGTTCAGATTTTATAGAAACCTACATCTAAAGGTTTGGTATAGCCAGAATCCGCATATTACCATGTCCAGAGCATCACCTGTCTTGGAACATTCTACAGCTACCAGCCCTTTCAGAACTAAATCCACTTTTTTTCCTACCAACAACAATGCATGTCTCACGGCCTTCACAAAGAAAGTAACTCATGATGTTGAAAACTAATTTCAGGCCACGACCAGGAGACCAGTGAACTGTCATCTCACTAGGAGTGAACATCAAGCTTTACAATGGCTTCAGGACCACGATGACCACTTCGTGATTAAAGTGGCTGACAAAGGAGGTGCCACTGTTGTCTGGAGTAAAGGCCAATATATAGATACAGTCGGCAACAAAGGGAACGCCCACAAAAGTAGTGCCGAGGGGGAAAACAAACCGGTCTCTCCCATTAGCCATAATGCCGAAGAGTTGCTGTGTGCCCTTTTGCACCGCGAATAAATAAAAAAATCAACAATTAAAGTTTTACATTTTACTATGTAATAAAATGGAACCACAAAGGAGGACAAAATGGCTTCAAGCTATCAGAAGAAAGGACAAGTTTGGCAGATTAAGGCGGGACCCCTCAACAGAACGTGTATGTCTGCAGGCCACTGGGTCGGATCATTCGCCCAGTCTTTTAAAACGTATCGACAACAATCCAACCCCAGTATATTTAATTTTTTAATATATCGATCCTTGTCACTCAGCAGGCAATAGCGGCTCAAAGTACGTCATGACAACTTCTTAGCATTAGCAAGACAAGTTTAAATTCCGCGTTTTTACGGTATAGCAGACGGGGGGGGAAGGATCGTTTTTCCCCTCGGCTCTAACCAGATGTGACGTTTGTGGGCGTTCCCGTTGTTGCCGACTGTATCTATTAAGGAGGCTCTACAACAACTGAATAATCGAGCTCATTATCTTCCTTTAACCTCTAACCCTTTGGCCACCGTGAGACTGGAATTTGAAGAGCTTGTTGGTAATGCTAAGGAGGTAAAATGGGTAACAGACTACGAATACAATTTCTTACTACCAGAAAGCCCTTGTTTGGCTTCCTTTTACCTTTTGCCTAAGGTGCACAAAGACCCCCTCAATCCACCAGGGAGACCAATCATAAGTGGAAATGATACACTTTCAGAGCCAGCCTCTAAATTCATTGATCACTTTATTAAACCTCTGATTTCCATCCTGTCTGCTTTCCTACAAGACACTTCACATGTACTTAAACAAGTGAAAAGGTAAGCAGAGCTTACTAATACCCCTGACGTCCCCAATCATGCTTTTTCCTTTGGTGATTATAGAAATGATCATATTCCGAATTATCACATTTTTGACAAAAATAACAACACATCTATGACACTTAGCACTGCACCTCTCCATATGTTAGAAACTATGTGTGGCAAATTTGAAAAGAATCCAAAATACAATATTTGAGATATCAATCAAACAAATTGACATTGAACCCACTTGAAAATTTCCAAGTCCAAAAACAGGAAAACCGCGATATGTTTGTGAAAAATCATCCCAGATGGCCGACACTTAGGACTGCACCTCTCCCTGTGGTAGAGAAGTGCCAAATTTGAAAAGAATCCAATGAATAGTATTTGAGATATCGATCGGACAAATAATGTCCTCGGACGGAATGACGGACGGACGGACGGAATTCTTAGTATATAACTATATACCCCCGACATTTCGTCATCGGGGGTATGAAAACTTGATGAACTACAGTCCATCGGTGATGCCTTTTTAGTCAGTTGGGATGTTGAGTCATTGTACATGTTGAGGGACTGGAGGCACTTAAACACTACTTACAGCAACGACCTGAGCACAGCATGCCTCCTAGTGACTTTATTGTTTCACTCACTGAATGGACACTTAAAAACAATGCATTCCTCTTTCAGGACAAACTGTTCAGACAGCAAAAGGGGACTGCCATGGGAGCTGCTTACGCCCCAAGCTATGCTGGACTCTTCCTTAGCCTGTGGGAGGAGGGACACATCTACAGTCAAGCTAACCCCTTTTTGGACAAGATAATATGGTATGGCAGATACATTGATGATTTGTTCATGATTTTCAATGGAACAGAACAAGAGCTTTTGGACTTTGATATAAATTATAAATTCTACCAACAATAATCACAAGTTCAGTATAGACTATAGTAAATCACACTTACATTTTCTGGAATTAAAGACATCCAAGGATTTCAATGGCTGTATTCACACATCAATTTATAGGAAGAGTTCTGACCACAATACAATCTTGAGAGCGGATAGCTTCCATCCCTTCAGCCTCATCGCCAGCAGGCCTTTTGGGCAGGTCCAGAGGCTGAGGCGAATTTGTGATCAAGAGGATGATTTTGATTGAGAAGCCATTAACATGTATCAAAGATTTAAACACAGAGGCTGCAGTACTCATGTCCTCAATCATGCCTATATGAAAGCTAAATCTACGGAGAATAGAACCCTTTTTCAGAAAAGCTCTCGACCGGCTTCAACGGGAAAGATATTTTTCACCACTCAATACAGCACCATGTCTCATAAGATCAAAGACATCATTAAAAAGAACTGGTCCATTCTGTATGGTGACTCTGCCCTAAGAACTGTCTTTCCTGATCCCCCAGCTTTCTCTTTCCGACGGGCCCCAACACTTCGGGACAAGTTGGTCCGGAGCTATCTGCCTCCTACCCCTTCAGAGCCCTCTTGGCTGCCAATCCCAGTCGGCAATTTCAGGTGTGGCAGTTGTCATCACTGCATGAACATTACATACATGCCAACTCTACCGCTTTCGGGGCGTTTCATTCTGAAAAAAACGCCCCAAAAGCGGTAGTCTACCACTAAAAGCGGAAGAGTTGGCATGGATGACATTATCAAATCCGACAGTTTCAAGGATGTCTTCAGTGACAAAACCTACCATATTAAAAGCTTTGCCAACTGCAATACCACCTTTGTAGTCTATAGGCTTGAATGAGAGTGTGGCTGCTTTTACATTGGACAAACCAAACGTAGACTTAAAGCTGGAGTTTGCAATTTTTTTAAAAATCACTTTTTTGTCATATTTGTTAAAACTGTTGCTATGACCTGTCCGTGAGTCAGATGATCTGTGAGAAAATCAGAGTCATCTGGCTCTATCTAGTGCTTCTAATTCCTTCTGTAAGATTTCACCGCGACCGGGACAAAACAACCAATCAGAGCCAGGAGGAGTGACTGACGATGTCAATCATTTCTCGTGCACGCGCAGCGGGCCGCCCCCTCCCTTGTGCTTTTAACCTGTGTCTACGTCCGGCCTCTGGAGTTTAACTGAAGCGATGAATCAGGGCTTTGGTCAGAGACTTGAGGGGAGGGGAGGGGGTGGGTTTAGAGGTGAGGCAACATTCAAATCTTGCTCGCTGTTCCAAGATTGCATACTCTAGCTTTAAGGACAGGTTGGCTGAGCATAAGTATGCTATACGCAGTAACAATACCAACTATCCCATGGCCAATCACTTCAAAACTGTTGGACATACAAACTGCAATTCATTGAAAATCATGGCCATTGAAGTTATCAACAAATCTCTGTCCGGGGAGGGGACAGACTTAAATGTCTTCTTCAGCGTGAAACCTTTTGGATAGTTACCTTGAGAGCCTTAATGAAGACATTGATTTCTCTCCATTTCTTTAGGTCGTCGTGTAATGCTGTAGTCCATCTGGTTGGCTTGGGTCTGCTACTGGTTCTCTGGTTAGGAGTGGCAAATTTAAGCTTTCTGATATATCTCTGTGCTCCTCCTGTTAATACATTGTCCTCTATGATGTTAATTATCTCTTGTGTGAATCCCTTTTGTTTTGTTTTAATTGTCAGCTCTTAAGCTTCATGTCAGCAGCAGCCTGTTAGACACAGGTGTACCTCATCTTACTAATTGATGCCCCAGTGTGGGCCTGTGTGTATATACCTGTGCTCAGACCTGTTTGGCTCTCAACCCTGATGAAGGCTCATTTGAGCTGAAATGCGTTGGTCTTCGCTTTTTAACCTCTTTGTACCTGGCCATGTTCATTTAATAAAGGCATTTTAACTTTTTGTCTAAACAGTTGCCTTGGTATTTTTAGCTTATCGGCCCTATGGGCCGATAAGCTATTGTCGTGGTGTGGCGTGCGTTGTCCGGAACATTTTTTTCCTTTTTTGTGGCCTGATGAGTTTTCTTGTAAATTTGCAATAACATACTACAAGACCATATCTCCAGATGTTTTTCTCGGATTTTTGATTGAATCATTTTTGTCCGTTTTATGGCTCCAATGTTGAAGATTGGACTTAGGAATTTTAAAAATAAAATTTTTTTCTAAATCAGGCAATCAACTTACCTTGGCACCATCAATGTACAGTGCCAGCGCCATTTTGACTGAATCGACGGAATTGGGTCTATTGGGGGCGCTGTACTTTATGAATATGCAAGATGGCCTGTGGAGGCCAAAGGGTTGCAGATAGAGATTAAGTTTGTATTATCGACATACAGAATGTCATACATATGACCTATGCATTGGCTATGTTAAAGTTGATCTCAGATGACTTTGAAAGGTCAAACTCGAGGTCAGGGAATGTATTAACAATGTTAAAAGATATGACGAGAAATTTAAAAAAAATATATTTCTCAAAGACTGATAACTTTTTTCTAAATCTGGCAATCAGCTCACCTTGATACACTTTATGTACAGTGCGAGTGCCATTTTGATTAAATTGACAGATTTGGGTCTAGTGGGGGCGCTGTACTTTAACATTGGGTCTTATTGTCATGGTTTTGGAAGCTGGCGGTGGCTTTGGGAGTTTTCGTTGTTGATCTTGTCCGGGACGATATCGTTTTGCCCACTATCGGATTCTTGGGCCGGCTGGCATTAATTGGGGACAGCGCCCGGACTCTATTTAAGCCCAAGCTCCGCCTCACTGCTCTTGCTAGAGTGTCAGTGTTTTGTTTGTACTTTAGCCGGTAAGGTCTCTACTTAGAGAATTGTTGAGGTATTAGCTGCAAAAGAGGAAAGTGTTAGTTAGCAAGGGAATCTTTCTCCGTTTTCCTCTCTCTGGGCATCGTCTAATTCTGCTAATTCTTTTTATCTCGGTTTCTGAGATTTTTCCCTTCCTTTTCGTTCTGTCGAGCTCGCGTTGCTTCCTTGTTGTTGCCTGGACTGGATCTAGGTCCTTTGGAAGCGCGAGTCTCCCTCTGTCTGTGTTTGTCTCTTATTTTGCTATTCTTCCTTTCACTCCGGCCACAGCATTTAGCGTCTCAAGAAACCAACCATCACAGTGCACTCTAGCCAACATAGAGACATCAGCTGTGGCCAAGATCGAAAAGGTTTTTACCCGCCAGCAAGCTATGTTGTCTGGTTTTGGCAAAGGGCTTTCCAGCCTGGGCAACCAGCAGGCTGGTTTGACTGAGAGACTCCGTCTTCAGGAGAATTCGCTGCAGAAACAGGAGAGTGCTCTGTTAAGCTTGACCGAGAGTATCAGATCCCTGTCTGCACAAGTTTCGCAAAACGTTGCACAAGCACCACGCCTTCCCCGAGAACCGAAGTTAGAATTGCCCCAAAGATATAGCGGCGAGGCCGAAAAATGAAAAGATTTCATTGCCCAATGTGAGATATTTTTTAAGGCTCAGCTGTCACGTTTTGTTAACAAGGATTCTCGGGTGGCATTTATATTATCCCTGTTGGCTGGTGTAACCCCTCATAGTATTTTCGGTTTAATCTCAGCAGACAGGAGGAATCACGCCACGACTTCTTTCAGGTTCATGGCATTTATTTTCAGCTCCAGCTCTGTTAGACAAACACATTTACGTGGTTGGTGGTGATGGAATAACGTACAATTCAGCTCCAGCTCCGCAGTTAAAATCATCAGCGAGCAAGAGGGCTAGCTCATTACAATGTGATCGTATAGTTTTTTTTCCAGAACCAAATAAAAATATGTTCGCATTCCAGAATGAAAATTTACAAAACAAATATACATTCTGCTTATCCGTAACATGTCTAATCAGATGGTCATATAATTACAGAGATTACCACGAACCCATTTTTTTAAGTTAATGTGAAACCCGCAAAATACAAGTATGACAAGGGCTTTTACGGTGTTCATTAAAACAGCCTAACAACGGCATTTTCCCGAAACGAAAATAAAAACGTACCTGTTAGACAAACACATTTACGTGGTTGGTGGTGATGGAATAACGTACAATTCAGCTCCAGCTCCTACACGTCCGAATAAAGTTACAATTAACATACTGAAATAAATGCTTTATGTAAATTAGCTGCGCGGTATTTCTCTGAACACAAGTACACGAGGCAGAGCAACTAAACGCTAGCCACAATGGCTACCACACTTAGCAAACACACTTCACTCGATTAAGCAATATACATATGGATTGATGACTCAACAACAGTCACAAAACATGACGAGACTATTCATGTCATTCATTATACACTTTAATCCAAGCAAAGTTACTTTTATGACTTGATATTTGAAACAATTGACGGAGCCGTTTCAGCACGTATCGATTAAAATCATCAGCGAGCAAGAGGGCTAGCTAGCGATTTTGTTTTTGTATAAATACCACCACCGCCCACCACATGAGGGAACCCCAATCAAACAAACACAAGAAGCCTCGCACAGATGCAGGCAGAAGAAAAGGCTTTTACCAAAAGAAATTACAAAGGCTAAATGACCCTCTTGAATATAAATGGAATACTAAATGAACATTGAAATGAATTTTGACGAACTTCAACAACCTATAATAACCCTGTTACACTCTCCTCCCCTGAATTCGGCAAAATTCTCAAGCACACCTTAATGCATAGAGGACACCATTAAAAATTAACACCTCGGTGTCAATGAATCCCCTCATATCTCAAAAGCAACACTGTGAATGAATAACGCACATGCAATAACAGCGTGCCCAGTCAAGCCACAAGGCTGTTCAATGAAGAACTCAGGAGGGAAGTGCAGCGCTAAACACAACCCTTCACTGATAACATAAAAAGTGCCTGTATACACTTCTAAAATACACTCACAAACTCATACTGCTTACAGTGACACGGCTTAAAGATACAGAAGGCGGGAAAGATAAAATAAGCCATCCATAGGGAAGGGAGTTCAACGCACCGTGTTAACACTAAATAAAGAGCTGGCCCACATCTTCAGCCTATTAGTCTGTGTGTGTAGCTTCTGCCCATTCATAGTCTGAATAAGTCTGTTGACAGGTCTAATGGTACGGCCAGCTCTAGATTTGACTGTTGCACTCACTGGGCACGGTTCAGACTCAGCAACTTGGGGAGGTCCGACCCAACACGTTCTTAGCCAATCTGGCATCCCAGGCCGACATCAGGGACCAGGGGATCCAAGGTGCTTCCTCCACCATGGGCAGATCCTCTTGACCACAGTCCATCACACAAGTGGGCACAGGTGGTTTGTTAACATCAGGGCGACTATCTTCACCCTCCATGGGAAGTTGAGAGATCCAGTCCTGAGTACGGGTGATACTGGTCACGGCACAGCCGGGCTGTACGAGTTGTTCAGTAGAGAGGTCCAAAGCTTCATTCCCATTAGAAGCACAGGAAGAAATCAGAGAGGCACCGTCATCAGCCTCAGGCATGACGGGCAGGCAATTCACACAAAGCAGCAGGTTGCGGTGAACAATCTTTGTTTGGCCTGAGATGGGATCAAGAATCTCAAAGGTGTGAGTCTGGGGGTTCCTGTTGACCACAGTGTAAATCACGTCTGCCCACCGATCAGCTAACTTTCTGCGCCCCCTCTCTCCCTTGTTTGCAAGGAGAACCCTGTCCCCAAGCTCAATATCCCCTCCTTTGACTCTCTTGTTGTATACGTTAGCCTGTCGCTTCTGCTCAGCACTGGAATGTTTCTCCACAAGCACCATAGCCTCACGAATATCTCTCTTCAGGTCCTCAACATATTGTGGATACATGACCTCATCATTGTCTCTCAGAACAGACTTGAATAAAACATCGACAGGCAGGCGGGGAACCCGACCAAACATAAGGTAGAATGGTGGGAACCCAGTAGTCTCATGAACGGTACTGTTATACATAAATGTCAACGTGTGCAACATTTGAGGCCAGACATGTTTTGATCGCGGTGGGAGGGTCCTAATCATATTCCCCAATGTGCGATTAAAGCGCTCCGCCGACCCGTTCCCCATTGGGTGGTAGGCTGTGGTGCGGGACTTTCTGACGCCAGAGACTTGAAGAAGGGCTGCGATCAACTCACTCTCGAAATTGGCTCCTTGATCGGAGTGAATTCTCTCAGGAAAACCATAATAGCAGAAGAAATTGTCCCATAACCTCCGAGCCACCTGTTTGGCAGACTGGTCAGGGCAGCAGAAAGCATGAGACAGCTTAGTGAAGTGGTCGGTCACGACTAAGACATCGACAGGACGGTTCTTGGAGTCCTCTGCAGTCCAAAAGTCGATGCACACTAATTCCAATGGTGCCTGTGTCTTGATGCTCTCGAGCGGCGCACGACCATCTGGCTCTGGTGTTTTGCCCATCACACACCTAGCACAACGCTTGACGTGGTCCCTCACGTCTTGCTCCATAGAGCTCCAATAGAATCTTTGTTTGGCAAGGGAGAGGGTCCTATCTTGACCCTGGTGACCTGCGTCGTCATGACAACCACGCAGAGCGTCCTCTCTCAGCGACAAAGGAATGACATATTGATGTCTCTTCTTTCTGGTAAGTGGGTCTTTGGATACCCGATACAGGATACCATCTTGTAGCACCAACTTGTCCCACTGCCTAATAACCCTCAGAGCACTCACAGTCTCGGCGGGTCTCTCTCTCCTTGATGGCCTGCGACACCGTTCAACATAGAAAATCACTCTCGCTAGGTCAGCATCTTCCAGCTGTCTGTCCCTAAGGGTCTGTTTGGTGATAGATGGCAACACATCTTGACCAATGGACATGACACTTTGGACATGATCTACCAGGACCGTGGACCTGATTCTCGCAGCCGTTGCCCATTCCTTATGACAGTCTAAGAGAGCCGACACTTCAGCTCCAGACAGAGAGCCGACCCCGGGTGCTGCTGTGCTTGCTACCACCACCATCTTTCTCGAAGCCCTCTGAGTAGACTGGTGAACATTTGACCCCCTAAAAACCTCCTGGACGTCACCCCCAGATAGACCCTCTGACTCCCTCAAGAGACACCCGTACGGTTCACTAATAATACGCTCACCAATCCTCATCCCCGCAAAAGGCTGCCTACTTAAGGCATCTGCGACTACATTTTTGAACCTGGAACATATCTAAGGTCAAACTCATAAGCAGCTAACTTTACAACCCAACGTTGCTCGCATGCATCTAGCTTTGGCTTTGACAGAATGTGTGCGAAAGGGTTTGTTGTCCGTCCACGCAGTGAAAACATGACCCTTAAGCCAGTGGCTGAATTTCTCGCAGACTGCCCATTTCAGAGCTAGAAACTCCAAGCGGTGAGCAGGGTATCTACTCTGAGCTTTGTTGAGGGACTTACTTGCAAATGCTATTGGGCGGGCCCGTTCTTCACCTGGAGCAACCTGGGAAAGAACAGCACCTAAGCCATCAGAAGACGCATCAGTGCAAAGGATAAATGGCCAGGAGAAATCTGGGTGAGCGAAACGACGTTGGTTAGTAAAAGCGTCTTTCAGTCTCTGTAAAGCTTAGTCACACTCCTGGGTCCAGTCTGTAGCGGTCAGTTTTCTGTAAGTCACACGTCTCTGACCCCCC
The DNA here is from genome assembly GCA_029692085.1 of Gymnothorax javanicus. Classification (NCBI taxonomy): domain Eukaryota; kingdom Metazoa; phylum Chordata; class Actinopteri; order Anguilliformes; family Muraenidae; genus Gymnothorax; species Gymnothorax javanicus. The sequence continues at coordinate 18,663,981 of CM056200.1, read as the reverse complement.
CCTTTTTTAGCTTTATTGAATTTAGTTTCGGACGTTAACTGGAAGAGAGGCTTAGCCACCTTAGAGCAATTCGGGATAAAGCGTTGATACCACATGACGAGACCAAGGAATGACTTAATCTTCTTAGGACATGGGGTCTTGCCATCGGAAAGCATCAAGCCCAACTTATCCACCTTCGTTATGGCTTCCACCTTAACAGGGTCTGTTGCAATACCACTGCTGTCAATGACGTGGCCCAAGAAGTGCACTGAGCGCGCGCAGAAGGTGGCACTTCTTGGGGCCAGCTGAGGTTGTGCATCCGCAACCGCTCAAAAACCATCTCGAGTCTCTTCAGAGCTTCCTCCTCATCCGGCGCAAAAACCATAAGATCATCAAGGTAACAGAGTAAGCTCAAGAAGTTCTGATCCCCAAAATCATCATCATCATGCGCATGAAACTCGCTGGGCTGTTACACAGTCCTTGGGGAAGCCTGTTGTATTCGTGTGAAGCCCGGCGACGGCGGCGAATGCAGTAAACTTCTTATGGTCTTCGTGAAGGGGATGTTATAAAATCCAGACGTGAGGTCCATGGTGCTGAACAGTGCATTTCCCCCCAAAGCAGCAAGGCAATCCGCCTGATGGGGAAGAGGGTAGGCATCCTTCACCGTCCGGGCATTGAGCCAGCGGAAATCAGTGCAGATTCGTAGATCGCCATTCCTCTTCCAAACCAAAACAAGCGGCGATGCAAACTCACTGGTTGACTTTCTGATAATGCCTCTTTCCTCCATTTCATTCAGCGTCACTCTAAGCTTTTGGTAGTGGGCTGGTGGCACACGTCTGTAAGGGAGTTTGAAAGGTCTTTCATCCACTAGGTGGATTTTGTGGACAAAGTCCTTCACTTCGCCACAATCAAGTCTCTGCTTAGAGAAAACGTCAGAATATTTCAGTGCAAATTTGCACATCTCTTTCTGACAGTGATCTGACACTTCACAAGAGCTAAGATTCAAGTCACTCAACCCATGTTCCCTCAGGGCTTCTTCCATGTTGGACAAGTCAGGGGTTGATTCTGTTGAGACATGCTGGCTGCTAGACCAAAACGCAAACAGTCAGCAGGCTGAGATCCTCAACAGCCAGACATGGGGACACATCTGCCAACTTAGCATTCCTCCTCATTGCTATTGGCTTGTCTGTGGGGTTTATGACCTTCATAGGGATCCATCCATCTCCCCACAAAGAAGTCACCACCCTGCCAACAAGAATATTTTTTGGGGCAGAACGAGACTTTGTTGGCCCGACCACCACAGTACAGCCTAGTGAGCCACGGCACTTCTCTGGGAGTTTACCCCACACAAGGTGTTCATGACCCGTGAAAGAGTCACAGCTTGAGCGAGTTTGACAGTCCCCACAATATCAGGCACATCCTCGCCTTTCCACCGATGTACACCAGCGAGCATAGCAAGAAAGTCATCACGTCCTCTGATGTCAGGACCAGTCGTCTCAGAAATCATTTTCCAATACACATCTGATTCCTTGAATTTATGAGTCAGATACTTAATCACATTCGTCCCAATAATGAGCTCATCTATTTGACCGGGAACAACCAGTGTGGGGAACAATCACTGTGCACCCATATACTTCGAGCTTCAAATCACAAACTCTCCTAGGATTCACCCTCTGCCCCCACATCCAATCAGAACAATATCCAATTCTTGCTGCCCACCACTGTCTAGGGTGCCAGCGGCAATGAGCCTTTGTTCCACCTCCTCACTCAAAGAACATGCCATGGAACCTGTGTCTAACATGGCACTAACAGTATCACATCCATTAATAACCACAGCGGTGTAGAACAAACTATCACTGCCTTTCAACCGCTGTGTATTCTGAAGGATGACTGTCTGGTGACTAGGAGCACTCTCACAAACTGACTCATACACTGACTGGAGATCAATACTGAGGGATTTGCCACTAAGGCCCACACTGCCCCTCTCAAAATGTAGGCCGTCTAGTTTCCCTGATCCAAAGGGGAGACAGGGGCAGACCGAGGCACCGAAGGGGACATGTTAGGGCACTGTTGTTTCGTGTGGCCAGATTGGTGACATAAGAAACACAGGTGGAGCAGCCGACAGTGGGCGAAGGTAGAGTGAGAACTGTCGCTACAAATACTGCAACCCCAGACTCTGAGACTTTTCTCCTCTGGTACGAATGGTTATAACCTTGAGAGGTAAGAGGCTTTGTAGGGGCTGTTACACGCGTTAGTACCTCACTAAGCATCTCCGTCATTTTGTCCATGCTGTTCCGTATCGAAGCCAATTCCACACTACCTAAGGGTTGACCCACATTCTGCTTATAGGACTGTAACACAATGTCAGACTCGGATCTCCCTGCATCCTGTACATCATCACCCACCATAGCGACAGCCTGTCTGGCCAACTGATTAAGTAACAGGTTTACTGGATCTGGATTTCACCTCCCTGTGATATTCACAATTCTTTCTTGGACCTCCTTAGCTGTCCAACTGTCAACAAGTTTACTTTTAAACACCACTGACAATGATGGCTCATTACAGTGTCTCACAAACATCCTAGCGACCTTGTCGCTGAGATCCTCTATGCCTCTCCCCTGACGCTGCAAACACTCCTCTGCTATATCAGCTGCCTTGTTAAGGCGCACCAGTAATCGATTGGACTCTCATGAGCCTTGGGAAGTGTACTATAAAAATCAGCGAGCGGCATGGATGAATACGACAGGTCACTGAAATGTTGTTTTAGGATAGCAAAGATTGCATCAGGATGTTGCTCAACACTCAGTGATGGGTCACTGCGTAGTCCTATTCGCACTACGTCCCTGGCCCTCCCCATCAGCCTGCTTTAGGATTTCATTAGATTGGTCAGCAATGCTGACACACGCCTTCCTCAAATACACTGACATTAAGGTTCAATCCATTCATGGACAGAGCATTTGTCAGTCGCCTCCACGAAAAGATAGGGGCTCTTTGCGATCTGATTTCAGGGCCATACTGAGCTGCGCCAGGTCCACTGTAGTGCTGCAAGCTGGTGCACAGCTACCATCCCTGTTCTGGCAGTTAGCACTCTCCTCTCTGACAGTAACCTAGCAGCCACTGAATCTCCTATGTGCTTCCCCAGCTCTGTGATTAAAACACCCAGATGTTGCAGTGCACTCTCTGTCTCACTAGAATGGTGATGAATAGGAGTGGAAGTGAAAGGGGTTTGGGCAGCCTGATCAAACAACAAACTAGTCCCTCCCTCACCAGAGCTTGCAGGAACCCCTCTACCATAACCCCGAGAACCCACATGACTAGGGGGCGATAGTGAAGTAGTGGGTAAGGTCAGTCCTCTGCCAAAACTCACTGTTGGACGAGCATCCATGTCACAAGGCACTTAGTTGTTTACCTCTGTGCTAGTTACACAACAGCAACACAAATCCAATTAGTGAAATCCTACAAATTAACTTTCCTAAAAAAAGAAAATGTATATATACACATATATGCATGCACAAAACGAGGTGCAGTATAGCACTAAGCCGGTAAAAGAAATTAAATACACTTCTGTATCACTGCAATCACTGGGAGGATAATTTACATGCAACCGTCACTTCCACCACTAAGCTAGCTAAATGTAATATCTACGATAAAATTGACTCGCCAAATAACAGTCATAAGTGAGCCAAAAGGGCTGAGAGTCAGTGAAACTTCAAATGTTATAAACAAAAAAAAACAACAATATCTGGCTGGAACTTATGCCAGTAATGGATCACAAATGTCCACATAAATCTGCAAACCGGTCCTCCTGCAGCCCGCTGGATGTAGGATCAACAGTAAAGTTGATCACCCGCAGTCACAGGTCACGGCACCAGATGTAACCCCTCATAGTATTTTCGGTTTAATCTCAGCAGACAGGAGGAATCACGCCACGACTTCTTTCAGGTTCATGGCATTTATTTTCAGCTTCAGCTCTGTTAGACAAACACATTTACGTGGTTGGTGGTGATGGAATAACGTTAAATTCAGCTCCAGCTCCGCAGTTAAAATCATCAGCGAGCAAGAGGGCTAGCTCATTACAATGTGATAAATATAGTTTTTTTCCAGAACCAAATAAAAATATGTTACGCATTCCAGAATGAAAATTTACAAAACAAATATACATTCTGCTTATCCGTAACATGTCTAATCAGATGGTCATATAATTACAGAGATTACCACGAACCCATTTTTTAAGTTAATGTGAAACCCGCAAAAATACAAGTATGACAAGGGCTTTTACAGTGTTCATTAAAACAGGCTAACAACGGCATTTTCCCGAAAACGAAAATAAAAAGCGTACCTGTTAGACAAACACATTTACGTGGTTGGTGGTGATGGAATAACGCACAATTCAGCTCCAGCTCCTACACGTCCGAATAAAGTTACAATTAACATACTGAAATAAATGCTTTATGTAAATTAGCTGCGCGGTATTTCTCTGAACACAAGTACACGAGGCAGAGCAACTAAACGCTAGCCACAATGGCTACCACACTCAGCAAACACACTTCACTCGATTAAGCAATATACATATGGATTGATGACTCAACAACAGTCACAAAACATGACGAGACTATTCATGTCATTCATTATACACTTTAATCCAAGCAAAGTTACTTTTATGACGATATTTGAAACAATTGACGGAGCCGTTTCAGTACGCATCGCAGTTAAAATCATCAGCGAGCAAGAGGGCTAGCTGGCGATTTTGTTTTCTATAAATACCACCACCGCCCACCACATGAGGGAACCCCAATCAAACAAACACAAGAGGCCTCGCACAGATGCAGGCAGAAGAAAAAGGCTTTTACCAAAAAAAAAAAGAAATTACAAAGGCTAAATGACCCTCTTGAATATAAATGGAATACTAAATGAACATTGAAATGAATTTTGACGAACTTCAACAACCTATAATAACCCTGTTACACTGGCACAGCACTCACTTGGGTCGGCCCACTTATCAGATCTAATTCACCGGTCGTAAATTCTGTGGAGGCTCTTGTTAGGGAGATGGTGCCAGTGTTTGATCAGGATGTTTGTGGTCAGGATGCGGCTACATGTTTGATGCATCTGAAACAGGGCAAAAAAACTGCTGCGGAGTTTTCTATCTTATTTTGCTCCCTGGCGACAGAGACATCCTGGCCGGAGGCTCCTCTTATGACTGTGTTCAGTCATGCCCACTCTGAGAGATAAAAGACGCGTTATTACATTGGAGCCCTGTTCAACCTTAGATTCTTTGGTTCGCACTGCTGTGCGAATTGACAATCGCATCCGCGAACGTAACAGGGAGAAACTAAACAGATTGCCGCTTGCGGACAACGGGGCCAAGGTTGCCAGTGGCGAGTGTGCGGCTCCTATTCCATCTACTGAAAATTCCACTCTGGTTGAGGCCATGCAGGTGGATGGCTCGTTTGAGAGCCGGACTCATAAACCTGCTCGCAGAAGAATAATCTGCTTTAATTGTACTAAACCGGGTCATATCCGCCCACGTTGCCCGAAGCTTCAGGGAAACGGGAAATCCCTCTTGTGGTTTTGGGGGCACTAGAGGGGCAGACCCAATTTCCCTTCAGAACACTAATCCCTGTTGAACTGACTGTGGGGAGCAAGAGTTATTATTGATGCGTTCGTGGATTTGGGCACCGTGAATTGTTTCATGGATATTGAGTGGGCTAGGAGGCACTCTGTTCCCACCTGTTCCCTCTCACAGCCATGCTCTGTGAGAACTTTTGACGGTCGCCCGCTTGAAACGGAGTTATAACCAAAAGTTTCTGAACCACTAAATCTGTTCATTTCCTTTGGTGGCCATTCTGAAGAGGTTTGGTTTTTATTATCAGTTCCCCTGCTTTTCCCATTGTTTTAGGACATTCTTAGCTACGGGAACATAGACCTTGTATCAGTTGGGGGGAACAAAACAATCCTATCGTCCTCTGGGGCACCAATTGTAGGTCTCATTATAGAGAGAATGTGACTTGTTTTCCCAGACATCAAGCTATGGGGCAGGCTGATGCCTGGAGCGAGTGTGAGGAGGGTGTCTCACCGTACCCTTCTAAACTAGAAAGAGGGGCAGAGGAGGGGTTGGAGTGGGATCCTCAATTTGATTAGCGACAGCCAGAGGACGATTACCTTTTAGAGGATTTTTTCGATTCTGAATCAGTCACTGAGACGTTAGATTCTGAATAGGGTGAGGAATTTGGGGCCACCCTGAACTTTAGTTTGCCTCCTAATGTTCCTAATGATTATGCTGATCTCGCTGAGGTTTTTAGTAAACAAATTAGCATCGACGTTACCTCCCCATCCTCCGTACGATTAAGCGAGATCAATCTCTACACTGGTACTACTCCTGCTAGAGGTTTTCTATACTCGCTGTCAGGGCCTGAGCGTAAGGCCATGCGAGAATATATTCAGGAAGCTCTCGCTAATGGTTTTATTCGACCGTCCCACGTCTCCTGCCGTGGCGGGGTTTTTTGGGGAAAAAAGGATGGCGGTGTGAGACCCTGTATTTATTATAGGGGTTTGAATAAGATCACCATTAAAAACCGATACCCCTTCCGTTAATGAATTCTACGTTTGAACGTCTGCATGAGGCGTCCATTTTTACCAAGCTAGATCTCCGTAATGCTTATAACTTAGTTCGCATTCGGGAGGGGGACGAATGGAAAACGGCATTTAATACACATGAAGGGTACTACAAATATTTGGTCTTGCCGTTCGGATTGGTTAACGCCCTCGGTGTTTCAGGCACTTGTTAATGACATCCTCCAAGAGATGTTGGAGAAATTCGTCTTCGTTCATCTTGACGACATTTTTGATTTTTTCTCCAACGCTCTCAGAGCATAAACAACACGCCAGACGTGTGCTTGAGGCCCTCCTCAATGCAAAAAACTTTTTGTCAAGGTGAGAAATGTTTCTTTCACGCCCAAACTATCTCGTTTCTGGCTTTATTGTTTCCAAGGGATTGGTCCGTATGGACCCAGAAAAGGTGGCTGTGGTCAGGAATTAGTCTGCTCCTCAAAGTGTTAAGGAGGTCCAACGCGCTTCTTAGGCTTTTGGTTAATTTTCACAAGAGGTTTATCCGTATACCACACTTTCGTCTCGCCTCGAGTTTGTCAGGCGTGTTGGATAGCGATTTCATTAACTTTTGATTGAACAATTAGTTTCTACTATTGAACACTAATATTCCATTCCTTAATTTAAGCGTGTGCCTTTATTTGTACTCTTTATATTTCATCGTCGACATAGTCTTTCAGTCAACATAAATCGGTAAGCTAGTCCTGTTAGCTTGGTTATCCACAACCACATTTTTCTTATTTGTGTACGGGTTTGTTTAAAGGCAAATAGAAAAAAAATGATGCATCGATTTATAATCACCAAAGCATCTACTAGCTCAGACATGTCTAGTGCAAGACCTACTCAAGAGCAGGCAGAGTGCACTAACGTTAGCTTTTCTTCCTCTCGTGGTGCGGAGAATAATGCTACTGCGGGTGATACAGTCTGTGAGCATGGTCTTAACGACAGGGCTCCGACACAGCTTATGTTAAAAACGCTCCTCATGCGGATTTTTCGCCAAGATCCTTGGGCATTCAACTCAAGTTGGTACCGCTCTTGACCATGGTTAGAGTACTCAGTTAAGCTAGAGGCACATTCAGCCGAGCCAGTCAAAAGTGTTTGTGGCTAAAAATGACAGATGTTACGTTCACTAGACAAGGTTTCACTAATTGGAAAACAGCATTAGAGTCTGACGGGGGATTCCATTAACATGCCTCTAGCCCAGTGGTTCTCAAACTCGGTCCTGGGGGACCGCTGTTACTGTGTATGCTGGTTTTCGTTGCAACTAGAAATGCAACTCTAGAATTCTATTAAGCAGTTGATTTTTTTACAACCCTCTAACTTCACGTTATGAGAGAAATGCTATGCCTTCCATGGGAAATGAAAGCCCCATGTTCATATTGTGTTTATAATGCTGCAGTACAAGTAATTGCACAAGGTCTAATATATTTACTAATCCAAGTCATACAAAAGTTAATTATTGAGCCCCTATTGGTTGCTGCACACAAGCTTAAAGTTTTGATTTTTAGCTTACCGGCCCTATGGGCCGATAAGCTATTGTCGTGGTGTGGCGTCCGTTGTCCGTAACATTTTTTGAATTTTTTTTTGGCCTGATAAATTTTCGTAAATTTGCACAACATATTATTGTACCATATCTCCAGACTTTTTCTCGGATTTTTGATTGGAATCATTTTTGTTCGTTTTATGGGCCCTTGAAATTTCTGGGCCTCAATGTTAAAGATAGGACTGAGAAATTTTAAAAATTATTTCTCAAAACCGATACATATTTTTTTTTCAATCAGGCAATCAACTCACTTGGTACCATCAATGCATATATGAGCTTACCATTTTGATTGAATTGACGGAAGTGGGCTATTGGGGGCGCTGTACTTTATGAATATGCAAGATGGCCTGTGGAGGCCAGATGGTTGCAGATAGAGATCAAGGGCTCTATCTTTCACACTGCCCTACCCGTTGCCACTACCCGCTACCCGTGAATTACGCATTCAGCAGCTTCCACTATCCCTAAACGGTATCTTGCGCCACACTACCTGCTAAACATTATGGCGGCTCCCTTTATTTGGCGCCTGGAGGTGCCCGTGGGTCGTTTATGCTTTCCCTACAATAGCTATATTGACCATAATATCGTTAGGAAAAGTGTATAGCGGGTCCTCAAACCACCTCGGAAGAAATTGAGGAAAAAAAGAAAAAACAAAGAGAATGAGAGAAAGAGGAAAGAGCAGAAAGAGAGAGACAGAGAGATTTCGATTGAGAAAAATTAGACAGAGGAGAAAGGCTCCAAATGGAGCTACTAAGAATCAAACTGCAAGCTGAAAACAAATTTCGGGCTAGCCAGGAGGTAAAGCTGGTGCCTCCATTCTCGGAGAAGGAGGTTGATAAGTATTTCCAGTGCTTCGAGAAGGTAGCTAAGAGTTGTCAGTGGCCAAAGGAACACTGGCCTCTGATGTTGCAAACTGTCCTCAAGGTAAAGCTCAACAAGCCTATTCGGCTTTGTCTGCAGATGATTCCTCTGATTATGAGGTAGTCAAAAAGGTTATTTTGACAGCTTATGAGTTGGTTCCAGAGGCTTACCGACAGAAATTCAGAGGTCTGAAGAAATCTGACAATCAGACTTATGTGGAATTTGCTAACGAGAAGAAGGTTTGCTTTGAGCGTTGGTGTACTTCTATGGAGGTCAAGGATGATTTCAACTCACTAAAAGAGATGGTGTTAGCTGAAGAATTCAAGAACTGTGTCAAGGATGATATTAAGACCTACCTTAATGAGAAGCAAGCACTGAATTTGCAATCAGCTGCCAAGTTTGCAGACGAATATGTTCTCACACATAAGTCCAAATTTCAGTCTAGCGGTAACAATAGATGGTCCCAATTTCAGAAGAAAGGTAACGGTGATACCCAAGATTCCTCACCCAAAGACAAAGACAAATCTGGTGATGGTGCTCAGAAATCCAGTCAAAGGTCTGTTCAAAGTGTGAAAGCTGACAGTGACAAAAGTGATCTAATTTGCAATTATTGCAAGAAATCTGGTCATGTTACAACTAACTGTTGGTTCCTTAAAGCTAAGACAGAAAAAGAAAAGGATACCAAACCTAATGCCTTTGTGAAGACAAGGTTAGAAACCCCTGTAGTAGATGACCGATCTGCTAAATTGCCTGCTCCTTGTGAGGCTAAGAAGCCTGATACTGCTGACTTTGTGAGGGAGGAATTCCTTCCATTTGTGTCAGAGGGATTTGCGGCTCTGAATTAGCATTCTCCTCCTGTCCCCATATATATCCTAAGGGATACCGGAGCTTCTCAGTCACTTTTGTTGATGGACTCCTTGGAGTTACGTGATGAGAGCGCTTCTGGGGATTTCATACTTGTACAAGGTATTGAAGGGAGGACTGTATCTGTACCCCTGCGCTCTGTATTCTTGAAGTCAGATTTAGTTACAGGACAGGTAAAGGTGGGACTTATGTCAAGTCTGCCTATCAAGGGTGTTTCTCTGTTGCTAGGCAATGACCTGGCTGGGGGCAATGTAGTTCCCCTGTTCATCTTACTTCACAGCCAAGCACTGAAGATGGCGATGAAGACCCATCTCTGTATCCTTCCTGTGCAGTGACCGTGCTATGGCCAAGAAGGCTCAAGAAGAAGATGATGTGGTGCTGTCCAGCACATTGAATAGTCATGACTCAGGTGGTTCGCCTCATGACTCTGTTCAGCCTACTATGGTTTCTCCGTTTGAGGACTTATCAGACACTTTTTATCAGTTCTCTGTTCAGCCAGCCAGATGGGTCTGGTGATTCTGATGTGTCTGGAGACTTGTCTCTGTCCAGAAAGCGGTTGATTCAGGAGCAATCCAATGATCCTGAAATTTGTGTACTAAAGAAGAGAGCCCTTCCTGATGAAGAAATAGACGCAGTTCCAGTTGGGTATTATCTCAAGGATGGAGTGTTGATGCGGAAGTGGCGCCCTCCTGATATCCCTGCCAATGCAGATTGGGCAGTGGTCAAGCAAATTGTTGTTCCGAAGGTCTACAGGAATGAGATCTTAACAATGGCTCATAGTTTGCCTTTAGGAGGTCATCTTAGTGTTAACAAGACTGTTGACAAGATCATGAAACACTTCTTCTGGCCTGGACTTGGGAAAGATGTTTCCAACTTTTGCAAAACCTGTCATACTTGTCAGGTAGTTGGAAAACACCAGTTAGGCCCACCTGTAGCTCCATTATAGCCTATCCCAGCATTTGGGGAGCCCTTCTCCAAGGTCATGTTGATTGTGTTGGTCCATTACCCAAGACTAGATCTGGAAATCAGTACTTGTTGACAATCATGTGTGTATCTACCAGGTTCCCTGAAGCCATACCTCTACGCAACATCAAGGCAACTGCAATTTCGAACGCTTTGATAAAGTTCTTCACGTTGTTTGGCCTTCCCAGGGAAATTCAGTCTGATCAAGGTAGCAATTTCACTTCCGGATTGTTTCAGCAGGTTGTGTATGAACTAGGTGCAAAGCAGATTCTTTCCAGTGCCTATCATCCAGAGAGTCAGGGTGCCTTAGAGCGGTTTCATTCTACTCTCAAGACAATGATGAGGATTTATTGTTATGACCATGAGAAAGACTGGGATGAAGGTGTTCATTTGCTGTTGTTTGCAGCTAGAGAAGCAGTGCAGGAGTCTACTGGATTCAGTCCGTTTGAGCTAGTGTTTAGCCATGAAGTGAGAGGACCTTTGCTATTGTTGAGTGAACAATGGCAAGAGAAAGAGCCGCGATATCAGTCTGTTAGACTATGTTAGCAAGTTCAAGGAAAGACTGCGTGCAGCTTGTGACCTAGCCAAAGAGAACTTGAAATCAAGTCAGGGAAAATGAAAACTTGGTATGATCATAAGGCTAGAAGCCGTGAGTTTAAACCAGGAGACAAGGACCTTGTGTTGTTTCCCTTGCAGTCCAATCCATTGCAGGCTAGATTTCATGGTCCTTATGAAATTCTGACAAAAGTCAATGATCTCAATTACATTGTGAAGACTCCAGATAGGAGAAAGCCAAAACAGTTGTGTCACATTAACATGCTGAAGCCTTATCATGATAGGAATGCTAGGGTTGCAGCTGTCACTTCAGATCCTCCTATGGCCGAGACTTGTGAAAATGAGGGCGAGTTTCAAGATGATGAACCTAGAATTAAAGCTGAAGTTCTTTCATGTAAATTGTCAAATTCTGAAGTGTTGCAAAATCTTGATGTAAAACTCCAGCACTTAGAACCCTCACAGAAAGATCAGTTTGAGAGGTTGATCCAGAAATATAAAGATCTATTTCCTGATGTTCCAAAGAGAGTTTCTATAGCCTCTCATGATGTAGATGTTGGTGATGCCAAACCAATAAAACAGCATCCGTACAGGATGAATCCTGAAAAGAGAAAGATTGCTGAGAAAGAGGTTGAGTACATGTTAGAACATGACATTATCAGACCCTCTAACTCAGATTGGAGTTCACCCTGTGTTCTAGTTCCAAAACCTGATGGAAGTACTAAATTCTGTACAGATTATCGCAAAGTCAATGCTGTAACTAGAACTGATGTGTTTCCAATACCTAGGATTGATGATTGTATCGACAGAGTAGGGCAAGCAAAGTTTCGGACCAAGATTGATTTATTGAAGGGTTATTGGTGTGTGCCTTTAACTGAGAGGGCCTAGAGCATCTCTGCTTTTGCCACACCATCTGGGTTATACCAGTATGAAGTCCTACCCTTTGGCATGAAAAATGCCCCAGCCACGTTCCAAAGGATGATACTGTCTACAATCGCCGGATTGCACACACGGGTGCGTGCATCGGCGACCTGATCACATGGAGTGACTCCTGGGAAGAACATCTGAAAGATGTAGAGACGTTGTTCCAGCGCTTGACCCAGGCTAACCTGACTGTTAACCTGAACAAGAGTGACTTTGGTTGTGCTACTGTTACGTATCTTGGCTACGTCATAGGCCAGGGTAAGGTGGCACCCATAAATGCTAAAGTCCAAGCCATCATGGACTTTCCAGTTCCTGACAACAAAAAAGCTTTGCGCCGCTTCCTTGGAATTATCGGGTACTAACGCAAGTTCTGCAAGAACTTTGCTGAGATTGCTCTCAGTCTCACCAACCAACTGAAGAAAGGCATAAAGTTCACTTGGGATGAAGCATGCCAAAGAGCCTTCGATCGCCTGAAGTCTCTGCTGTGTCACTTCCCCGTGCTCAAATCTCCTGACTTCCTGACCGTTCTCCATGGCGGTCGATGCTAGCGACCAAGCTTGTGGATCTGTGCTCCTACAGAGAAGTGGCTCTGATGACATTGAGCAACCCGTGGCATACTTCTCCAGGAAGTTCGATCGCCACCAAAAGAACTATTCCACAATTGAGAAGGAGCTGTTGGCTCTGGTTCTATCCTTACAACACTTTAAGGTTTATTGTACAGGGCAAAAGCCAATGACTGTATATACTGACCACAATCCGTTAATGTTTTTGAGCAAGATGAAAAACAAGAATCGGAGATTGTTGAATTGGAGTTTGATTTTACAGGAGTTTGACTTGGAAATCAAGCATGTAAAGGGTGCTGACAATGTAATTGCTGATTGCTTATCCCGTGTTTGAGTATGTGAATATATATATCACCTGTGTTTATTAGCATATTGTATTATATGTATATATATATATATATATATATATATATATATATATATATATATATATATATACACAAGTGTCTACTGAACCATTTTTGTATTGAAAAGAAAAATTTTGCCTTTATAAGTCAAAAATTTTCCCTTTTGGAATGGAGGTGTAATGTGGTAAAAAGCCACTAGATGGCAGTATTGACATTTTTTTTTTGTTAAGCAATCTAAAACTAGGTTTGGGCATGTCCCGGGCATGCCTCAGAGGGGGCTGGAAAAGAGTATATAAGGAGAAAAATCGAGAGAGTGGGGTAGTAGGAGAAATTGCAAGGAGAAATTGCGGAAGGATATATTTGACCAGACCTGTCACTCTTTTTCAAGACCTATGAAGCTTTTTGTGGATTTTTTGCCTGTGTTGGAGCATTTTCCTGTCCCAGGACATTGCAACATAGCAGCCCATCTCCATTACAAAGGAAATGTAAATATCTCATTTTTTATTTGATTTCAATCTTGGTCAGTAGGGTAGAGTGTCAATTAGTTCTAAGTGTTTGTTTAATTAAATCAGTTGAAGTTTAAGAATTTTGTCTGTCATCCCTTGCTGTTCGTGACGCCATAACAAATTGCGGCCATAACACTAAGTTGTGGTGATTGTTGACGCACCCCTTTCAGCCCTCACGTTCCCAGCGCCCCCCGAAGTTGTCCGAACGCCCCCGTTGAGAAACCCTACTTTAGATCAATGTCATTATCCCACTCTTTACAGTAATTGTCCAATGGACAGCTCCTACCTTTTTGCTTAGTTAATGTATGAAATAATCTGTTTCATGTAAACTGTTGGTGTTTTTTTTCTTTAAATTTATTTAAAGGTGACCTATTATGCTATTTTTCCAAGTTTATATTTTGGTCGTTGACTCCTCTAGAGTACTCCTGATCGCGCAAAGTAAAAAAAGGGTACTTATTTCCTTCATACTACCATCCTCAAAAAACCCCATTTGTAGTCCATTGTAGTCTCTGCCTGAAACGCCTCATTGGGGTGGCTCTTCCGCTATGGCCCCCACTCCCCGTGTGCCCACTTTCTTATGATTGGCCAGCTCTGTGGAGGGCGGATCTAGGCGGGACAAGGCAGCAGAATGCAGTTTTCCGGGTCAGTCTCCTCAGATTGAAACTGACACGTCTCCCGAAGGAATCGACAGGCATATTCTGCAATCAAACGCAGTACATGTGTATAGATCTAATGAAATTAACTTGTTCTAATAAACGCAGCGGCAAAAGTGGAGGACGCAGTCCGAATGTCTGGCAGGTCAAGCTCGAATTTGCTGTCTACCTACGGCTACTATGGTGGGTACACCGGTGTTTCTACTCTAGCTAGGATTGAGGGAAAGCTAGAATCCACCCCATATAGACACATTTGTAGAACGGGTCGACAAACCCAAGTGTAGACCGGAGACCGTATAAATCCGGTGGGTCTGAGTTTAGAGGGAAACACGGACAGTGAGGAGCAGCTAAAAGTGGACTAACAACTTATGGACTGCTTTGGTGTGTGTTAGGACCTGCTGGTTCGTGTGCACAACTGTGGTGTGTTGTTAGCGTGGAATAACGAACAGCTTCTGCACTGTTATATGACGAAGGGGCGAAAGCTCCAGGCTAAACGGCCTTTTCGGAAATTGCCCGTGGTAATGGTTTACTCATTGCGTCGGAATGACCAGCTTTTCCTAGCGGAATATGGGCGAGTTATGGACATTGCACGAGAGCTGGATAGAGCTCCGGTTATGTCATGAACATAATACAGGTTTCACAGACCGCAAATTCCATTTGCGTGAACCGTTGCTTATGTGGAGCTAGCGAATCGATCACTATTACAGGAAAGAATTTACTATTCAATCGATGGCAATGCAGAGAAATCGATTTGTTAGACCGGACACGTTATAGCCTGTGCGCTTCCCTATTGCTTTCACCGGTAGAATCATAGAGCTTACCCAGACATTGGAGATGTATCAGGCTGACCCAGGTCATGGATAAGTAAAGGGATCGTTTGACAAGCACCCAAACGCACCCTAAGCTTTGCAAAACCTACGTCTGGTCTAACTGCACCTCTCCGGTTAGCTTCAACCGTAGTGGCTACAATCAGGCAACATTATGATGAAACTGTCACATTGATGCTTACCGAAGTAACACAAGCATACCGATCATAATTGATGCATACAAGTTAACCAGGAGCATTTTTAATTAGCAGAGCACGTGAGCTAACATGCAGTAGCTGATAAGCGGTCATAACTTTGAATGTAATCTGACGCGCGAAAAATTTGTTTCACGTCTGGTGTGAAAGCTGCTTAATGCCCCCATAACGCGTGTATTCGCATCTTTGCATTGACTTTGAATGTAACCGGTTGCGCGAAAAATTTGTTTCGCGTCCGGTGTGAAAGTGGCTTGACATGCCCATAACGCGTGTATTGGCATCTTTGCATTGACTTTGAATGTAATCAGTCGCGCAAAAAATTAGTTTCGCGTCTGGTGTGAAAGCTGCTTAACGCGCCCATAACACGTGTATTCGCGTCTTTGCATTGACTTTGAATGTAGGCTAAGCTGTCCCACAAAAAATTCATTTCATGTCCGATGTGAAAGCAGCTTTATGGATAGTACGCGACAGCTAGAGAGAGCTTGGTTATGTTATGAACATAATACAGGTTTTGCAGAACGTAAGTTCCGTTAGCGCGGACAAGTTGCTTATGTGGAGCTAGCGAATTGATCACTTCTACAGGAAAGAATTACCTATTTAATCTCCGCCTTTTTCGGCTTTTTATTAGCCACAACAATTTCTAAAGGGGGATGAAATTATGTCAAGGTAGTGCAGAGAAATCATTTGAAAACCGGTAGAGCTTCTGCGTTTCGCATTGCTTTCACGGTAGCACCAGAGAGCTTGCTCAGACATTTGTGAAGTATCCTGCTGATCCTGGTCATGTATAAGTGAAGCATCACTAACTGTAGTGGCCACAATTGGGCAACGTTATGATGAAACTGCCACATTGATGCTTACCGAAGTAACACAAGCATACGGATCAGAATTACTGCATATAAGTTAACCAGGAGCATTTTTAATTAGCACGACACGCAAGCTAACATGCAGTAGCTGGTAACCGAGCGGTCATAACCACAGTAGGTATGTTACTATCAGCGCATCGGCCGCGCGATATTGGTTCCGATAGCGCGTTGCGTAATTTCCCGAACTGGCTGAGGTATACCCATCAAAACCGCCTTTTATGGGCAAAAAGAGGGGAATTCCTGGAAATCCCGTTGAAGACGTAGATAAAAATGACCCCGAATTCCCCTTGTTACCTTGTTTTCAATTTCCGATTTCCCAGACGCCCGTCTGAGCGGTTCAAAGTTTGAGGTGACAAAAACACCCTTCAATTTTATAGAAGCTAAGTAGGAATTCTAATGAAAACTGCACAGACTATTAGATTAAGTATTCAAGATCCAACAGACAAAAAATTATGACATTCGGAGTGCCAGCAGTCTGTTTCTACCGTCCGCAAAAAAACCGTCTGTGGTAAAAATTCCAGAAATGGCGCCCCCATTGCGGGTTGCACAGCGAAATTCAATTCTGTTTCATTCATCATTTTGGAATAGGCAGATAACATTCCAATGAACATTATCTGAAAATTTCATTGGAATATCTAAAGAATTAAGAAAGTTATAGCATTTTATGCAAACCATGTTTTCGGTCACAGATTTCTCATTTTTTTCTATAGAAAACTAAGGACATTTTTTACCCCTCATTTCCCAATTTCCAAGTTTAATAACTTTGTCAGTTCTTAACCTATCACATTGATCTTGGTATGATTGGAAAGTTTATTTCAAGCTCTTTCAGGAAAAATAATTCATTTCAGCATAGAACCATTCTGAAAATTTTAGTAACATACCTAACCACAGAGACAAACCCTTGCAATACAGGTTTTACAGACAGCAAGTTCCGTTACCGTGGACAGTTGTACCAAACATCCAAATTACAAACAAGTATTAAAAGTTAGCTTCAAATGAGGTTTATGTTCACATACCTTCTGTAGAATTTCCCCTGATATCACTCTTGCATATTTAGGACACAAACATTAGCAACAGTAACTTGGCTACGTTAGCCGCTGTGCTACAGCCACAATCAACTGGCTATCACGTCAGGTTGGCTTATGCAGTAAAAGCAACTTACAGCTTCTGCGTCTGTGAGTCACGGACAGTCGCGACCAATACAGGCTTTATCTTCAGATATTTTACAAAAAGCCTCGTTTTAAGGCCAGTTGTTAGTGCTAACTATCGCTAGTGGTCCTGCTAGCCACCCGTAACACGTTCGCTTCACTTGCATTATTTGCGGTTATATCGTTACTTACAGCTTGTGGCTCCGAGCGCTTGATCGATGCAACTGCTTCAGGTTTGAGAAGCAGCTGAAAGGCTTATCCTGTGTCGAATTATCCTTTGTTGAGAAAGCTGTCTTTGGTAAAATGCTGAACACAAACAGCTAACGTTCCCTTTGGCCGTGGCTGTTTGCTGCCAGCAAACAAAAAAAAAGCTACCCACTGATTTCTGATGGCATCCTCTTTTGGAAGAGAAATTGGTGTTTTTCTTTGCGTCCAAAAGTAAACGGACAAGCAGGTTTGGGAGAGATACTGACAAAATTGCACCTCAAATGATCTGCGGTTCTTCTTTTGTATTTCCAAAAGTGTCGACGCTACTAAGGCATAGTATGATCTGCCGTTGTTCGTGCCTGCTAGAATAGTTCCCGGTGTGGGCAGGTCCAGCACCGTGATTGGCTTTGGCTTGGTCTGTACTAATTGGATGACACAACCTGACATCAGGTTTTGCCCAGATCTCGCCAAGATCTCAGGAGGAGCTGTTCAGAGAGGAAATCACGTTCACAAAAATCACATTCTTGGATCACGGCAAAACCCTGTATCTTATGTTTAGAAACTTTTCAGAGGTTGAGTATGGACAACTAAAATTATAACATTACTAATACAAAACCCAAAACCAGTGAAGTTGGCACGTTATGTAAATCGTAGATAAAAAACAGAATACAATGATTTGCAAATCCTTTTCAACTTATATTCAATTGAATACACTGCAAAGACAAGATGTTTAATGTTCAAACTGGGAAACTTTTTTTTTTTTTTTGCAAATAATCATTAACTTAGAATTTAAAGGCAGCAACACATTGCAAAAAAGTTGGCACAGGGGCCTTTTTACCACTGTGTTACATCACCTTTCCTTTTAACGACACTCAGTAAACGTTTGGGAACTGAGGAGACCAATTTTTGAAGCTTTTCAGGTGGAACTCTTTCCCATTCTTGCTTGATGTACAGCTTAAGTTGTTCAACAGTCCGGGGTCTCCGTTGTCGATTTTTACGCTTCATAATGCGCCACACATTTTCAATGGGAGACAGGTCTGGACTACAGGCAGGCCAGTCTAGTACCCGCACTCTTTTACTACGGAGCCATGCTGTTGTAACACGTGCAGAATGTGGCTTGGCATTGTCTTGCTGAAATAAGCAGGGGCGTCCATGAAAAAGACATTGCTTGGATGGCAACATATGTTGCTCCAAAACCTGTATGTACCTTTCAGCATTAATGGTGCCTTCACATATGTGTAAGTTGCCCATGCCTTGGGCACTAATACACCCCATACCATCACAGATGCTGGCTTTTGAACTTTGCGCCTATAACAGTCCGGATGGTTCTTTTCCTCTTTTGGTCTGGAGGACACGACGTCCCACAGTTTCCAAAAACAATTTGAAATGTGGACTCGTCAGACCACAGAACACTTTTTCCACTTTGCATCAGTCCATCTTAGATGAGCTTGGGCCCAGCGAAGCCGGGCGGCGTTTCTGGGTGCTGTTGATAAATGGCTTTTCGCTTTGCATTGTAGAGTTTTAACTTGCACTTGCAGATGTAGTGACGAACTGTAGTTACTGACAGTGGTTTTCTGAAGTGTTCCTGAGCCCATGTGGTGATGTCCTTTACACACTGATGTCGGTTTTTGATGCAGTACCGCCTGAGGGATCGAAGGTCACGGGCATTCAATGTTGGTTTTCGCCTTGTCGCCTTCGTGCAGTGATTTCTCCAGATTCTCTGAACCTTTTGACGATATTACGGACCGTAGATGATGAAATCCCTAAATTTCTTGCAATAGCTCGTTGAGGAATGTTGTTTTTAAACTGTTCGACAATCAGCTCACGCATTTGTTCACTAAGTGGTGACCTCGCCCCATCCTTGTTTGTGAATGACTGAGCATTTCAGGAAGCTGCTTTTATACCCAATCATGGCACCCACCTGTTCCCAATTAGCCCGTTCACCTGTGGGATGTTCCAAATAAGTGTTTGATGAGCATTCCTCAACTCTCTCAGTCTTTTTGCCACTTGTGCCAGCTTTTTTGAAACATGTTGCAGGCACCAAATTCCAAATGAGCTAATATTTGCAAAAATTACAAAGTTTACCTGTTCGAACATTAAGTAACTTGTCTTTGCAGTGAATTCAATTGAATATAGGTTGAAAAGGATTTGCAAATCATTGTATTCTGTTTTTATTTACTGATTTACACAACGTGCCAACTTCACTGGTTTTGGGTTTTGTATGTATTGAAAGAAGGATCAGCATAATAGGTCCCCTTTAACTTTCTTTTTGATTTTAATAACGTGTTTCAATAAAGTTTGTATCTGTGTAATTGAATTTCACATGATAGTTAAATCTTTTTCAGTTGAGCTTGTAAAATCTTGAGGGCTAGCGCCTTCTTTCTGTCACAAGCCCGACTAGCTTGTGGCAAAAAATGGGAAGATCGAGCCCTGCCGAGATATCAAATTTCTAAAACTCGAGCAGTAATTCTCATGAATACCTCGCCAAAAGCTCGGAATAAATTGAAATTACAATTCTCGTTTAGCAGATGCCTTGCAACCATACCCCATATGCTTTTCCTAGTGGCTATGTTGAAAAACACGTTCCCGAGTCGCCCATTTACATGTGAAGAGCTTGTTTTCAAAGCGCAATATATTCATTTTACTCATTTTGAGTAAATGAGCTTTTTTTATGTTGGCACTGTGACGCAAACCGCGTCACTGTTTGCAGGCAGCATTTGGTAACACATTACACTAACACCATATACATTTTTCCCCCACTGTTATTGTGGTGAGTGCACGCACCATGATTATTGGTTCATTTACCATCACAAGTTTTCATATGTCCCATAGTATTTTTTGTTTAGATCTTTGGAGTGTTTTGTTGAGTAATCTTGCTGTTCTCTCCTTCCCAGTCAAACAGAGGCAGTTCCGTGAGCTGCTTTTTATGGAGGCTGTGGGGAATCAGCACACCTGTGCTGATTGCCTGGATTACTCAAAGAGTTTGTTTGTGACCAAGTACGGTGACTTCTGAAAATGTAATTATAGGAAATGGTGATTCTTGTTGTTAATGGCATGAGTCTTTATAATGTAATGTTTCCTCTTCTGCTTTGTCCTGTAAAACAAGGCTAATTGATTAATTGGTCTGGTTAATCAGTGGGAGGGGCTTGGAGTACAAAAGGCTTTCTCAAACAGTCCTGGGGAGAAGTCTTTTTCAAGCTGATCGGCATGGGGTGGCAGTTTAAGTGATAGGAACTGTTTGGAGCTCTCCTTTTTGCTGTTACAAATGGGAACCTGAACTGGGTTTTTTTTTATTTTTTTTAATGGATGTCCATTTTTACTGGCGATTGCACAATTTTTTGGTAAATAAAAGCACCAATGTTTTTGCAAGTTCAGCCATTGTCTATCTTTATTCCATCTTGACCTACCGTCCTTAACAGCACCTATTGCATTTTACAGAAAAACACATACTTTGACCATGAAAAAATACACCATATAGTTTCAATTTCTAAAAACCGATTTTTGCACCATGTATAAGAAGCACAGGGTTACCAATCTATGGTATTATCTTAGTTTTTGAACTTTTAGCATTTACTGCATTTCGGAAACAGACTCTTCATGTGTCTGTGAATGTGTTGGGTCGGATAGAATAATATATAGGCCTACCCTTCATTTTACAGTTGACTGCAGTGACCATCTGAGAGCCCCTCGACAATGCTCCGCCCCCTCTGGATTGAGAGCCTAGCTCCGCCCCTGCCTGGGACCCATTTATAATCTATTTACTGAACTCTCCCATAACTTAAGCCATATACATGACCACAATAACCAACCATAACGGCATTACCATGTCCACTCCACTCCACTCCCTTCCCCCTTCAACTCAACTAACCACACACACACAGAATTATACCAATCAAGAAAGAAGTTTCTCTTTTTCTTTCTCCCGTTACTTCCTTTTCCTTTCACTTTAATATCAGTATAAATTTCCCCGTCAATATTCTGTTTTGTTTATATTTGCTTGTTTATTTATTTTTATTTATTTATTGGTTGTTTTGCTTGGCTTTGCCCATGTACCTCGCTTTTGGTTGGTTTTTGTTTGCCTATCCTTGTCTTTTTTTTTTTCCTTAAATATTATCTGTAATGTCATGATCTGTCTTGTCCTGTCTTGTCCAGTTTTGTCTTGTCTTGTCAGCGTCTGCATTAGTCCAGCATGTCGAGTATGTCTGTATACTTGTCTGTCTGTCTGTCTGTCTGTCGACATACTTGCATCTGCCTCTCTGTATACGTCTGTCTACTTGTCTATTTCGTCATGTCATGTCACGGTATTTGGATGGGTACGTTGTGGTCACGGAGTGGTTCCAATAAATGTCTATGAACTCAATTTCAGTTTGAAATGAAGGTAAGTTATCCTCCGAAAAAAGGGGGTGTGGTGGTAATGTAATCATAGGGTCTTCCAGGACCAGGGGCCTAGTGCACCAGAGTCGGATCCTGATATCCTGAATCATTGCACAAAGCCAACAGCGGGTAGAGGATGATCGGCTTAGCTACAGGGACTACATGTCAGCTGGGGCACATGCGTAGTAGAGTCCAGTCAAAAAATATTTACATATATACAGTGCGATATCAACGGAGCAGAAATGCAAACCCCAAGCTTATTAGTACGTGTGTAAAGTGTACCTTCGTCGCTGTTTTAAATAAAGAAGATGGCATGCAAATGCGAAGTTTCCAGAGTGGCCTCATTTATCTTTGCCGGTTAACCAGTGAAGAATAAATTAGACTATCCATCCATATATTCTTTGGGTGAAAACACATTGAAAGTGTCAGGTAAACTATTTCAATGCTGTCGGTGAATTCGTGTTAGTGTTTCAATCTGTTTGCATCGCGTGCATCCTTAAGAAGTTTGGGGAAATTTTTATCAAGCATTAACTGTTTTTAATGTTCGTAGAACCTGTTTGTCGCAACGTTTTGTGTGACATGCAGCTGTCGTAGATCCTTTTGTGACCGCTTCCAGTTCGACGGCCGCCATGGGACGACATAACAATCAACGTAGGCTAACTTAAAAGCAATAACACTATAAAAACCCGAACTGTGACAAACTGATGCTGCGAACAGGCTCTACGATCAATAGAGATAGTTTTTTGGTAAAAATTACATGAAACTTCTCAAGGATGAACGCAATATAAACAGATTGAAGCGCTTACACGAAATCTCTGATGATCTTGAAATAATTTCTTAAAGCTTTCAAGAAGTTTCGCTTCGTCACACGCATGCGCCGGGTGTGACATAGTCCCTTTAAGCCAGCTGCTGTTGATCCTGCTGAGTGCGCGCGCATGGCTATCTCAAATAGATTCCGAGATAGATCACAGAATTGCTGATCATCACCGAGGATATTCAACAGATGCAGCAGACGCATGCGCAAGCTTTCGATTAAGGATCGCGTTCAGACAGAGGAACGATGCCGTCTCTGAAACGCCTGTGCTACTCCTTCAGTTTCTGTCTTAATGGTGCAAGGCGTTTGAGAGGACTATTAAAGTGAGCTAAACTCAAGTTAAAGGGGACCTATTATGCTTTTCCGTCTTTTCTAAGAAATGTTATAACGTCGAATAGTCATGTTTGACTATGCCAAAACATCAATTATTGAGGTTCGTGCATCTTGCAGTAATCCTTGTGGGCGGTTTCCGTTTTTTTTTTTTTTCTTCCAGGCTTTTTCACGCACTGTTTTCCGGGGTTTTTTTAGTCGGGGAGGTAATGTGATGTCCCAATGCCTCTGACTTCCAAATATGGACAGGCCGCTCCGTGCACAGCGGATAGGCAGGGCTAACGCTGTGCATGGCCAGATACACCGCCTCCGCCTCCTTCAATATACAACACCTATCAGAGGAAGCCGACAGAAAAATGCCTTATAGAAGATGTTTGTGTCCTAAATATGCAAGAGTAATATCAGGGGACATTCAACAGAAGGTGTGTGAATATAAACCTCATTTGAAGTTAACTTTTTATACTTGTTTGTAATTTGGATGCTTGGTACAACTTTTCACGGTAATGGAACTTACTGCCCCCAGAAACTGTATTGCAGGATAACGTTTGTTGTCATAAATGCTCGGTTACTAGCTACTGCATATTAGTTTGCGTGCTGTGCCACTTAAAAATGCTCCTAGTTAACTTATAGGCGGTACTTCTGATTGGTATGCTTGTGTTATTTTGGTTAGCATCAAGGTGGTAGTTTGTAATAACGTTACCTGACCATAGCCGCAACAGTTAAAGCTAACCGGAGTGGCATTGTATGTGTCTGCAAAGTTGGGCTGATATTAAGGTTGCAGTTAGACCAGACGTAGGCTTTGCAGGGCTTGGGGTACGTGTTTGAGTTTGTTTACAGCAGCTGTGAAACAATCTTTTTACTTATCCATGACCGGATACGTCACCAATATCTGGGCTAGCTCTCTGATGCTACCGCGGTGAAAGCAATCACAAAATGCACAAGCTATACATGTCTGATATAACAAACGATTTCTCTGCATTGCCTTGCAGAATTCTATCCACCTATAAAAAGCTGAAGCTGAAAAAAATTGTAGATTGGATGCGAAATTCTTTCTGGTACAAGTTATTAATTTGCTAGCTCCACATAAGCAACGCTTACACTGTTTGTGTTTTTGCCACAAGCTCATTCAGTAGCTTTGTGTCAGAATTGTGTTTCATTTTGGTAGAAATGGTCATCAGGAGCTTTTGGCAAAGTTTCTTCCGGATAAGTGGGTATATAACATGACTTTGTAATACAGCTACAATCACCCGCATGCAACGCGAGACAGTACGAGCAAAACACTAAAATTTCAACGTACCACTCATTGACATCCTGCTAAACATTGCTGCAACACTTCAATAGCATCTTCCTCCCCGTTCGTGGTAGAAATTTTTACAAGAATACTTTTTCCAATTTACCAAAATTTTGCTGTCATGCACAAACTCTGAAATGATTGTCCGATCTAGAAGATGTTTTCTGAGTAGTTTACTTAATTTTCTGCTTTTAATCACTTCTGATTGAAGCATATTCAAATTAAAAAGTAATATGTTTACGTCAGATTGATTGCACAAAGCCAACAGCGGGCGGAAGAGGATCGGCTAGGGGAAGCCCGCTGTGGCTGATCCTGCTGAGTGCGCACATATAGTTACCCCGAGATCAAATCGCTGATAATCACCGTGTGTACTTATTAGATCGATGCAATAGACGCATGCTCTAGCTTTCACTGAAGTACCGCGTTCAGCGTGAGGGACGATATTGAGGCTGTCCCTTTCTTCTCGCTACAACATGATTATACGCTGTAAGATTTCACGCGCACGCTTATGTTTTTGACGGAAGTGCGCGAGTGTGTCTCACTTCTCTAACGACCAAAAGTGCACTGTGCTTGATTTGCACTTTATCCACACTTACGGTAAGACCGCACCTGAGCGATATTTGGCCAAGTATAAATATCATAATGCATCACCAGCTGGTGAACTGTTTTCTGTTTAGACTATTTGTGTACTGAAATAAGAGACAATAAGTAACTATCTAAATGAAGGTAAAAATACTGGTCTTAATGTCAACATTTTATCCCATAATTATGTCTAAAACCCATCATGCTTGTGACTCTAACCTCAATGTTTTAATCTCATTAATTCAATTTTTTATGGTTTTCTCGTTATAATAATATTAATTATAATAACAACAACAACAACAACAACAACAACAATAATAATAATAATAATAGAAATAAAATAAACATTAGAATAATTTCAATTTCAAGGCTGCACTTTGGGTAAAACATACGAGTGGCAGACAGGAGTTTGATGTGGTGCAGAACAGACAAAAGAGTACGAGCTGAATCTTTCATTTGACCAGACACATCCGATTCCTTTATTTTTAGAGCGCCTTTTAGCGGGAATACAGTAGCTCTGTGGCTGGATGGAACTAGATGGAGGTGTACACCTCAACATCCAAATAAAGCCTGCTGAAGCAGGGCAAATTAACAAGCATAAATCATGTAAACAAGTAAATAATATGCCGGTATTGAAATGATATCCCCATATCTTTCTGTTTGTTATTATATTTAGGCCCTAATTTCATAATAAAATTTTATTATTATTCATATCTTTTATTTCACATTGTGAGAAATAGGAGGCATGTCGTGAGAGCGTGTGGAGATGGTCATATGCCTGAGTTTCATATGCATTGTCAAGTATGTTCCAATTGCTTTTAAATATCCCCTTGGCACTTAATACGTGCTTGCACACTATAGGCAAAATGTCGTTCCACGTGGCAAAACGTCACCAAAGTGTGTGTAAAACAAGCGCACTCAGCCAAGCGTGGAGAAATGGGACAGCCCCATAGTCTCCGAAACGCCTCAGTTTGCTACTCCGATAGTTTCTGTCTGAATAGTGGAAGGCGTTTGAGAGGAGTATTAAAGTGAGCTAAAATGATATCAAACTAAATTTAAAAAAATGAAAACAGTATAATAAGTCCCCTTTAAAGTGAACTGGAGAAGTGTTTCAGTGCCATCGAAAAGGAGTGCCTGATGCACGTCGGCATCTGTGTGAATGGGATAGGCCATCGTTACCAGGCATAATTGAGATATAACATCGAGACAAGAAATTAGGCAGATGTGATTATGCATAAAATGCACATGTGAACTGCCAGGCAAACCCAAGTGCTTACAAATTTTTACAAGCATATTTTCTGATATACCACAATATTGAACAAGCCCCTTTTTTTGTCCTGCAAAAACCCTGAAATGATTGTCCGATCTAGAAGACGTTTTCAGACTAGTTGACTTTACTTTCTACTCTTAATCATTTCAAATTGAGGCATATTCAAATTAAAATGTGAATGTCAGAAAATAACGTCAAGGAGCCTCCTAAAAATGTTTGATTCCAGCATCACGAAGCGAGTAATATTGTGCACGTACACGGCGTTAAAGCATCGACTCTACCTTTCCCGTCGCAGCCTGAATAAAACGGAGAAAAGTAGCAGCAGTGCTGTATGTAGGGGGTTACCACAGCGATATAAGACCACGCTGAAACACGGTAACCTACTTCATACAGCACTGCTCATCTAGTCAGATGAAAGTCTGGGGAATAAGGACAAATCTGATGATGACAGATTCTAAATATGGTTAAAATGTTACATGGAAGGGGGACTGATTGAACTGTGATGGTCACTGTCACATGGACACTTGGATATAATGATCGAATATTGGATATTTTACTGACATCAATGGTCACAAGTTCTTAAAATAATTACTGTGAGCCTACTATAATTGAGATACCAATGTGTAGTGGAGAATTTAGAATGACTGTTAAGGACAGTGATTTTCAATTTGGGTGACTGCTGACTGAGGTGAGGTGAAATTAGCTGGAGGTATGAGCTCAGCCAGAAAGTAAGCCAGGTCTGGAGCTGACTGGCTCCACAGACTTTGTTTCCATAGAAACTTGTGCCATGGCTTAGCCTGCACGCTCTCTGCAACCGAAATGGGGCTTGAGATCTGGCTACTCCCTTATCCCGCCTTTGAGCAGTAGGGCCCAGGTCTGGGAAATGAAAAGCAGTCACAAATGCAAAAAATTGCCTGACACCAGGCTTTTACATGTTTTGAAATGTTTAATATCTATTTTAAAGACCAGAACATTTAAAACGTGCTTATAAACTTTAGCTAAGCTGTGTACATGAACAATCAGTATCAATACACTGCATGCGAATCTTGTGCATATTCAAGATGGTTAATGTTCTGGTCTGGCAGAACCAAAGTGCTTATGAACCTTAGCTAACCTGTGTCTATTTCCACTCATTAACAATGCACTGCATCCATACAGTATGCATATTCAAAATTGTTTTATTAAAAAAAAATGTGGAGTGTACAGACCTAACTTCAATTTAATGAGGCCTATTTATAAAATTCTTTCCCTGCAAAATTTCCATCAGCCAGTGGCAAGCCTGTCAACCCTTAATTAACACGAGAGGAATTAAATTTTGCAGCCAATTAATACATTTAGTTTTTAATCATAACGCTGTGTAGATGAAGGTGCCATTTATGATTTTTCAGGAGATACAGTGTTTAGACATTGAACAGCAGGAAGAGGAAAACAGCTGTATAGCTCTGATCAAACGACCATACCTGGGATTAACCAAGTAATTAATATAATTCATGGCCTATTGATGTGAACTGATATTTACATAATTTAAACAGCCATTGTGTGCCTGACTGCAGAGATAGAGTACCAGCAATGATACAGTTGAATTTGGACTGTGAAACATGCTTAATTAACATCAGTATACTGCAATTCCGCAAGTAGTCTCCTCTCGGCTTTTCATTTTAGATATAGGGGGTGGACAAAATATTGAAGTCCCCCTGAAAAAAGGCTCTAAATTAGAAGACTTAAAACCTACTTACTGAACAAACCAGTGTCATTCCTACTAATATAAATACTATTAGTAGTTGGGGTGTGTTTAACAGGAGAAAGACGTACGATTAGTGTACTAAACAACAGTCGTAAAATTCCTGGAGCCCAAACTGCTTTTGTGTTCTTCTCAGAGATGACAATTTAAAATGCTAATGCGTAAAACACTTATGTTTGATAGTTGCTAATAACCAGTAAATTACAGCTCAAAAAATCAGAGGAACTGAGTCGGTTCCCAAAAAAAGCAGTCTATCATGAGTTAAATAAAGCTGCCCTTGTTTCTGATGACTAACCCCGGTGCTTCCTTTCGTTCCCTGGAGCTGTGACTTACAGCTAAACTCATACCGAAGTGCAGCATTCTCCTGAAATCAGAGTTACAGTCGAGGTAATATTACAGGCAACGGACACTTTTCCTCTTGTTTGACCTTAGACATGTTCGAGACGCATTGTTCAAGAATTTAACATTTAATTTGTATTCTTTGAGTGTCTTTCTGAAGTTGATTTTTATACTGGTTACATTTCACGTTATTCCATGTTGAATGCATTTTATCATTTTTCGGACTTAAATATTTTAAATGGAATATTCACTGACTAATTGTTGGCCTTAAGTACAGGAATAGCCAATACAATCATAGGGTGTGCCTCCAGAAAGGTCTATAGTCACTGTAGGCTCTTCTGTAAGCAAAACTAGAACCCATGCCGGCAAAATGAGATTAAATATTTATATTAGAAAAAAAAAAATTGGTCACTTTAACTTGAATTGATAGGTTATGCATATTCATAAATGTTGAACGTTTAATTTGCATAATATGTAATCATGGTGATATAGGCATTTGGTTGATTGAAACAATTTATGTTTTTTCATCAATGCCTACGGTTACAGTTATATGAATTGTTTTTTGTATATTTTACTCATATCAGAGCTGAAATACTTGCCTGTCACTCACTTCACGTTTTGTCTTTGTTTCATGAACTCATTTTCTCAACCTTACGTAGAACAAATATGCAATTTAACAGACAATCACAAGCATACATCTCATGCGCTTACATTATGAGGCTCAGGGGAAAGGCTTTGGCAGCAGATGCAGGACAAGTTATTAAGGCATGGTAGCTGCTTAAGCTTGGAGATGCAGAGTAGGGGTTCAGTGCTGCAACTGAGGTCCATGAATGCGAAGGCAAGATCTTGAATGACGCAGAAGACTTTGAAATCATTGAGATATGTGAAGGGCATGGTAGCAGCTAGAGGCAGGTAATGAAACACTATGATGGCCAGAGTGATTTGCACTGTTCTTTGGGCTTTCTTTTTCATGGGGCTAATCTTCTCCTTGCCCAGGACTGACTTCCTCAGATTCCTTATGATAGAAATGTTGCAGAAAACCATGATTATGCTGATGGTCAGGATTATTCCTGTGAAGAACATACCTGTGAAATATCCCATCCATATGCTCATGAAGCCATAGGCTATCGTGAATGGCCAAACAAGCATGGAAATGGCCACTCTGATCTTGTTATCCTTGATGCGGGAGAACACAATGGGGTGGACCACAGCCACGTAGCGGTCCAGGCAAATGCAGGTGAGGAAGAGAGGGGAGGTGTCTTTCATCCCAAACAGCATGTTCATGAAATATAAATTGGCTCCCTGATTGAAATATGCGATGCGAAGGTAGTTCAGCAGGATAATCAGGGAGTAGAGGGCATCTACAATGGCCAGGTTTACGAAGAAGACATCGGAGGTGGAAGAGTCGATCTTCTTTCTGGCCACCAGCCAAAGTACCATGATATTGGCAGGGTAGCCCAGAAAAACATTGATAACAAAGGCAATATATTGAATCACATACACATAATATGTTATTCTACATCCTTCATTCACACTCAAGAGCTGGAGACTGGATCCTGAAGAGGAGTGGTTGAACGGTAGAATGGAGTTGATGGCAGAGCTGTTCATTTTGGCTTTTATTTACCAAGCAGGTCTGAGGGTTGTTGTCTTGAGAAAAAAGAATGAATATAAGTTAAATGGTCAAGCCTAACTGAACAGAGCAATGGTCCTCACACTTAAACTGACTGTAAGGCTAAATTATGTTCTTATATTTATGCTGATTCCTGCATTATTTTACATCATTCTTTTCTCCAAAGTATTTCCATCATAACACATTTACTGCAAAAAATACCAATGGCAACACTCTTTTGTGGCCAATTTGCACAAAATCAAGCTCCCTCTATTGATAAATAAATTAATCATGTGAAGGGAGCCTAGCAGAATTTTGTAGTATTGTGGCAGTGAGGGATAATTTTTTATCTGGGAAGACGGCCTCCATGCTGGAAAAACTACCTTTCCTCTGAGCAACCACTCTTTACTCTTAGAAACTGCACAGCTGCTTCCCGAGATTGGAGACAGTGTTCCCAGAAGACTAGGTTTGCCCTTTGGGTCTACTGTATTACAGTCTGCAACAGGCTCTCACTCAAGCACAGCTTAAGAAATGAAAGAGTGATTCATCAGCTTGAAAGAAAGAATAAGTGACTCACCTGAGAAACTGCAGAGGCTCAGCATACACTCCTTAAGGTCAGACAGGCCAGTGGGCAACTGTATCCTGATCACCTGTGTCCAGGAGGGTTATGTTTTTATTCAATATAGTTCTAGTTCATGAAAATATATAAATTTGTGTGGTATGCAAGCAGTGCAGCCTCTAGCCAATCACAAATCCAGTGAGGGAGCAATAGCACAATACCCTGTCACCACAGGATTATATGTGAGGACGGGTGGGTGTGCCAAAAGTTTTGCGTAAATGGGGGTTAGATTTGGGGCGCGAGTTTGATTTGTGACAAACAGCTATGCAGTAAAACAGAGGAGGGGCTAAAAGGAGGGGTAGATGAGTACCCCCCTATCCCTGTTCTAACAATATATTATTTGTCAGTGATGCAATCCAAGAAGTGCATCCCAGACAAACAAGTGACGCAACGCAGTCAGCCAGCTGGAGCACAAGTGAGACTGTAACCTGGTGTAAGGTCTTATACATGAAACCACAAGGTTCATCAAAGCACACTAAAACAATTCTCTTTCATCCTCACAAAGAAAGGAAATTGAGCCCTCAGTTACAGTAAATGTATTTCTGCAGATAATATTAGGTACATTATTGATGGTTTGACTTTCATTTAAATGTTTGGCAATCAGGAAGTCAGAGTTAACAAGTAATTTTCTTTACTTTCACTGCATAGACGTCACTAAAGCCTGGCATCTGTTCCAGGAGATCTGTTGTCCTCTATGTTTTCATGTCTATCGTTAGAGAGGAGAACACAATCAAAGGTGTGAGATCTCACACAGCTGCAGATGAGTAGAGTCAGGTGTATTGGGGTTGAGTTGATAACTTACAGGATGGTAAATCCCCTTGATCTAAAGGACCCCTGTTGGCATCGGGCGTGTAGCACATATTTCCTGTCGGCCTGTTAACCTCTCAGTTGTGAATTTAAGGGAAAGGGGAGAGTCACAGTTAAGGTCCATGTGTACTATACCTGTGAAAAAGCATTCCTAACATAGCAACTAACATAGTTCGCTCATTGACTGTCAGCGGTTCCAACTATGTATGTTAGCATCTGTGCTATCGAAACGACTCCCGGCTTCCCTGCATGTTGGTGTAAAATTGGGAAAGGGGCCTGATGACTGCAGACACTGATGAGTGGGGGAGCCCAGAGGCTAGGAGTGGCAAATGGCTGATAGCTCGAACTGGGCCTCAAGGAACCCGGAGCCATGCAAGATAACAATAAAACTGTTCAGACTTCCTCCGTTATGAGTGGGCCCTGGACGTTTGCTCAGCCTGCAGTAGAAGGTGTTTATGGTCTTTTCTATGTCCCTGGTGTAACTCTGTATGGCAGGGGTAGTTGCAAGGCCTCTGACTGACACAATGCCCCTGTGGAAGTAATTTTATGGCCCTCAGTCTTTTATAAAACTGGACCTTAACTTATCTATTTAAAATAATCTAAACCTTTGGAAACTTCACAGTATGCTCATATGTTCAATATACTGCTATGAAATTACTTCTGTACTTTTAACCCAACTTACCTGGATAATAACTCAGCTGAAGGCTTTTTCATGACAACTGCTTTATTGATAAATTTTTTCTGAATTGTTTGCTATGTATGTTTTTGTTTTCATTCGAGGAGTTGAATGCAATATATTTCATATCAAATGGAATTATAATTCATTCACTTTCAGAAACTCCCTAAAATTGGTTAAGTTAGAATTTTCTCTCAGGTAATAGTACCATTTACTAAATTACTTTACAGCCTCTGGATGGGGAAAGCCCAAAGTTTCGGTTTTGACCCCCTTCTTGGCAATTTATGGCCATGCGCCTGCATTAAAGGATGGAGTGAGTTTCAAGGAGAGAGAAACAATCCCTTCGGGGGACACCTTATTCGATCTTACCCCCGCGCATGTTAGTGCGCGTGTAGTGCATATTCACCTGAAAGACTGTATTCTTCTTTTCCCGCCTGTGCTCTGTGAGTAGCCATGTATGACGTTTGTCTCTGTCTAAATTTGTGGTAACGTGTATTTGGTTTCTTGATTTAAGTTCTTGCCTACCTGGTGAATAAATTATTGTTATTCCTGTAAACTTGCGTGGCCTCTGTGACTCTAATCCGTTTACATTCTTTTCAGCCACTTTAGGGGTTTAATCTCAACCAGGAGACCGACTGATCAGCGGCTTTGGGATGGGAATTGGTTTTATTAAGTTGGAGAGACAATCAATTTACTCATATAAAGGGTCTATGTAGCGCCGGTTCTGGGAATTTAGCCATAAGGGAGCCCATGGACGAAAAGTCGGTTTCCGTTAAATCCCCTTAAGGAACCCTCTGGGTGTTTGCATAGACCTGGGTTTGTAGTCTCTGAGCCAAAAGATGCCTTTGCTGCAGTGGTTCCTCCCATCCCTTGGTATTACCAGCGAACCTAAGATTTGGCAATAATGTTAAAACCCGGGAGGAATATATTGAGTAACAGAGGTTTTTACTTAAGGGTCCAAGGTGCACTCACCCCGAGATCCACGCATGTTTGCACTAAATTCTAAAATTTAATTCTAATTAGAGTCAGATATTGAACAAGAGTATATCTAATTTCTTATGTTCTCAGATCAATTGTAACCGTTGTGCCTTTGTGCCCTGTTCTACGAGCAGAGAAAACTGATTCATTTTTATTATGATTCGCACCAGCCAAAAATTCACGCACCAGCCAAAAGTTTGCGCTTAACCTTCGCCTTTGGCAATTTCCATCGTTGGTATTGTGAGGTTTAACATTGGACGCGGGTTAGGAGTAATGACTGATGGGAGAGTGTCCTTTTTCCGATGGTGAGTGGAGGAAAACTTTTTGCAAGACTCACAAGTCATTTGATAAATCACGCGGATTAATGGTAGAAGTTAAGAGACCCCAAGGCGTTACTGTTTAAGCACCAATACCCTTGAAGACTAGGATTGTTACTGTTCAGTGCAAACTTGCTAGTTAATGCAACTATTAACCGCGTTATCTGGGTGTGTTAGTCGGACTATGAGAAATTTGATTTGACGTGATTCCAGTCAGACTAACATGATGTTTAGTTCGTTTACATGCATTTAAACACAACAATTCTATTTTTTTTTAACGCCATGGAAACGCACTGTACAGTAATCACACTTTACAATAAGCGGACAGGTCAGAATCAGAATCACTTTTATTGTCATTGCGCTGTAAAACAGCACAATGAGATTTGCTTGTGCAGCCTCAAAAACAATGTACTCACACACACAGACTTGCACACACACACCCACACACACACCTGCACACACACACACGCACATCAATAAATATTAAGAGCATCAGGAGATTTGCAAAAAAAAAAAAGAATAAATAAATGAAAAAGAAAAAAAAATAATAAAGCAGTGGTAGCAGCAGAGTATCGCTTTTGAGTCCCATATTACAAAAGTCCTTATATTGCACTGACCCACACAGGCCTAAGTCCACTTGTCCCACATTGTCTTAGTCCCATATTGCACATGTCCAATATTGTTTCAGTCCCGTATTGCACATGCCCTTCATTATTCTGTTCAGCTCTGTAATAGCCCTAGGAAAAAAACTATTTTGCAGCCTTGTGCTGCAGGCTTTGAAGGCCCCATAACACTTGCCGGATGGGAGCAAAGAGAAGAGGTGAGGGGTGTGTTCCATCCTGCAGAATACTGCTCGCTCCGCGGAGACAGCGAGTCCTGAAAATATCATCCAGTGAGGGCAGGGGGAATCCAATGATTTTTCCGGCCGTTCTTATGACTCGTTTCAGGGATTTCTTGTTTTCTGAGCAGTTGGCGTACCATGTTGTGATACAATAAGTTAAAACACTCTCGATGGAGCAGTGATAAAAGGCCTCGAGCAGCTCGGCAGGCAGGTTGTTTTTCCTTGAGTGTGCATAAAAAGGAGAGCCGCTGGTGCGCCTTTTTGACAAAGGCAGTTGTATTTGTTTTCTCATTTAAGATCCTCAGCTATCCAGGTGCCCAGAAATTTAAAACAGGAGACCCTCTCTACTACCTCACCTGTGATGATTAAGGAGGGGTGGGGTGGGAGTGGGGTGGGGGTGTACTCCTTCTGCCTCCTGAAGTCAACTATGATTTCTTTGGTTTTCTTGACATGCAGGGTCAGATTGTTTCCTGTGCACTACTCTAGCAGTCTGTCAACTTCATCTCTGTAGGCTGTCTCATTCCCATTGGTGATCTATGCTACCACAGTTGTTTCATCCGCAAATGTTATGATTGTATTTGAGGGGTGGGTGGAGATGCAGTTATATGTGTAGATGAAGTACAGCAACAGGCTCAGCACGCAGTCTTGTGGTGCACCGGTGCTGAGAGACAGACTGAGGATCGGGTGGGCCCAGTCTGACTGACTGTGGGCGGTCAGATAGAAAGTCCTTAACCCATGCACATAGAGTGTTGCTGAGGCCCAGGTTGAGGAGTTTAGTGACCAGCCTGCGGGGTACAATAGTGTTTGAACGCCGAGCTGTAGTCTATAAAAAAGCATTCTCACACTTGTCCCTTTCTTGTCGAGATTCGTTAGAGCTGTGTGGATGGCTATGATGATCGCATCCTTCGTGGACCTGTTTGCCCTGTAGGCGTACTGATGCTGGTCCAGGTTGGGGGGAAGGACAGATTTTATGTGCTTCATTACCTGCCTCTCGAAGCACTTAGCAAAGATGGGGGTGAGCGCCACAGGTCTATAGTCGTTCAGGGTGCTGATGTTGCTTTGCTTGAGCACTGGGACGATGGTGGATTTTTTGAAGCAGGTCGGTGCGGTGGCTTTGGACATAGACCTGTTAAAGATGTCAGCGAAGACATCTGCAAACTGGTGGGCGCAGTCTTTGACCACCCTCCCTGGAATCTCGTCTGGCCCCTCTGCCTTCCTGGCGTTCACAGACGTAAAGACGTGTCTCACTTCCTCTGCCAAAACAGTGAGTGAGTAGTCTGTGTCAGCAGGGGGGTGGGGAATAGCTCTGTTATGTGAGGATTACGCCAGGAACCACAAGCGAGAACCAGTGAATACAAAAAGGAGGCTTTATTGCTGGAGGGGGGGGGGAACCCCAACAGAGCAGGCAACGGTACAAAGTCCACAATCCAATGATCAGAATCGAAAGGGCAAAATCCAGAATCGTGAACCAGGCACCAATGACAAAAAATCGAGTCAGACAAAAGAGGTTCGATACACAGAGAATGTGGCTAAGTACAGGGAATAGGCAAAAATCGAAAACAAGGACGGTCCAGTCAGAAAGGTAATCACTATGAAAACAAGGCAAGAGAAGCGTGGCAAAAGGAGAACGTTCTGACAAAGAACTGCTGTGAGAAGACTCCTAATAAACACTCATGGGAAGTCACATGTTGAACAAGACACAAGTGCAAGAAGACAGACTGATTACAAAGGAGGGAACATGAGGGAGAACCTAATCACATGAAATAGGCAACTGCCAAAACGCGGACAGGGATCACGAGACAATCCTATGACAAAACATACAGCTCCGGTTAGGGAGTTCTAACGCACAGATAATGAGAGGCAGGACAGAGGAGCAGGTGCGGAGGATCCGCTGAATTGCAGCAAAGACTAAGTGAAGGCAAGAGGCGGAGACTAGAATAGGGCGAGTGCTGAGAGCTTGTTAATCAATTAGTAAGTGCAGCTATACAATCCCTGGTGCTCGTTAGAAGTTAGTATTATATACACAATGTTAGTCTTGGTTAGTATTTTAACAAAATAATAAACTGTTAGTATGGGTTAGTAAAATATTAAAGTAAGGTGATGGAAGCAAACGAGACTAGAAGGAATGGTGGAAACCCAGAGACCATTAAATCACCTAAGCATGTGACACGCAGGACTGGGGAATGAGCTGTAGTAACAAAAGACCAGACAGGGGAGACAAAGTGCAAAGAAGGGCATGGTGGAAAACATGAACCGGACTATATACAGAAATATGGGTAATGGCAAAAATGGCAAGACATGGCAGAAACAAAACATGGCATGGAACAACCTAAACAGAACATGGCAAAACAGAACAGACATGGCAAACTGACAGAATCATAACATGTTATCCATCACTGATGTTTCAAAGCGGGCGTAACAATTGTTGAGCTCCTCCGCCAGGGAGACACTGATGTTTGTGGGTCGTTCACGGCTGCCTCTGTGGTTTGTGATCTGCTGGATGCCTTGCCACACGCTTGTCGGATCTTTATTGGTAAAGTGATCTTCGATCTTTGCCTTCCATGCAGCTTTTGCTTGCCTAATGCCTTTTTTCAGATTGTGCCTAGCTGTGCTGTACAATGCTGTGTCACCTGATTTAAAAGGGCTGTCATGCTCCCTCAGTAGGGCCTGGACCTCCATGGTCATCCAGGGTTTCCTGTTAGGGAAAGTCCGGATGCGTGTATTGATGGCGATGTTTTCAGCACAGGTTCTAATGTAGCAAAGCACAGTATAGGCATAGTCATTTATGTCATCATTACAGAACAGAGTCCAGTTAGTCCATTCAAAACAGTCCTGTAGCTGCTGAGTTGCGTCCACAGGACACCTCTTAACAGTTCTGATGGTAGGTTTCTGCCTTTTAACAATGGGGCGATATGCTGGAATCAGGAGTAGTGACAGGTGATCAGACTGGCCCAGATGTGTGAGGGCAGAGGCTCTGTATCCCTTTATGATGTTAGAGTAAGCACAGTCCAGTGTATTTTTCCCTCTAGTCACACATTTAACATGCTGGTCAAATCTGGGTCTTTAGGTTAGCATGACTGAAATCGCCAGCCAGGATGAAAACGACCTCCGGGTAAGCACTCTGCTGTTTTTCTATGGCTGTTAGCACATAGCTGAGCGCTAATTTTGCTTTAGCATCCGGTGGGATATAGACCACCATCAGCACAACAACAGAGAATTCCCGTGGTAGATAGAAAGGTCTACATTTAACTGCTAAGAGCTCCAAGTCAAGTGAGCAATGTTTATCAATGACATAAGAATTTGTACACCAGTTCTTGTTAACATATGTACAAAGTCCACCTCCGCGGCTATTGCCAGAGTCCTCTGTTCTGTCGCTCCGGTGGAGTGAGCGGCCTGCTAGCTCAACCACTGCGTCTGGTATCCTTGGATTTAACTAACTTTCTGTGATAATCATCACAGAGCTGTCTCATATGGTTGACCGGGTTGATAGATCCAGGCTTAGTTCATCCATTTTATTTCCAAGTGACTGGGCACTTATGGCATAAAAAGGCTAATGAGAGGCGGTCTGTTTGGATCCTCTTTAGCCTAGCCAAGTAGCCAGACCGGCAGCCTCTCTTCTGTGTGTGTTCTCGCCGCCATCTCTGGGGCTTGTCGCTCGATGTAGTGATCCACGGAGACTTCGGTGCTCTGGCAATTTCCTGCGGTGTTCCATGCGAGTGTGGGGAGGCACTCGTGATAGGGACTCGATATGTTCTCCCGATATGCAGTTAATCTTCTGTGTTGTAGGGGATGTTTGATGTTCCCAAACTGAGCTCAACCACAAAAAAAAGTCCAAATAACAACCACACAAAGCATTGCTTTAGGGAGTTCTGAGCCGCAGCATCTATGCATGCCGCCATCTTAGAAGGTGGGTCTCCAGAAGAAGTCATTTGCTTCAGTTATGCTGAACTAATGAATGACTTGATGATATAAGGCATTAATTATTGCTGGATGTATCATGAATTCATGTTTCTGAACATTTAATGGTCAAGTCTTTGTGACTTTGTGTGATTTATTCACACGTAAAGAGAAACAAAACCCCCAAACCACTTTTTAAAAGCCTATAAGGAATGTTTTTCAATATTTTGACGTAATGCTGATGGAGTCAGGTCCAAGGCTTTACATTTTTGCCCTCCACTGTTTGAAATGCTGCTATTGCAATTGACTTTTTTCTATTGGCTGATCTGGTGGCAAGTGAGGTATATGGTAGCCTGACTCCGCCAGCCTACGTACTTCCGCTCAATTTCATTTCGCTTCACCACTTCGTCTGATCACAGAGAGCTCTGCCTAGCGTGGCCGAGAGCCATGATGTAGCCGCTGCACAGAGTTTGTAATTGTAGTCTCCAAAATCAATAATTGCGATGGATATAGATACACAGGAGGCCATTCGCACTGTCGTGGAGAAAATCCCTGGTATCAGCGACTTAAAGCCACAACAAGATGAATGTTTGGTTAGTTTTTTGAATGGAAATGATGTTGTAGCCTTTCTCCCTACAGGTTTCAGGAAAAGTTGTCGTATCTACTTAACATCCATCATGAAACATATGAAATAGGCAACTTGTTCTTCATCTCTGTGAGACAGCCAAACCGCCTCACCTAGCTTATAGCTTCTAGTGTTACATTGCCCGCGAATTTTACACTATTTAAGTTAGCAGCAAACTTTTTAAAAGCCGCGTTTTTTCATGTCACAAGACCTATTCACTGTCTCAGTGTTATGTTGTCATTATCCAAATGCTTAGAGCCAAACTACAGTACCAGTGAGGATAAAGGTCCGCTAAAGTTAACGGAAGTTAACCTCTTTTGGTCCACCTTTTTCTGATTGGCCTGGCGGCTGGCGGAGGATGACAACAGGTGTCGGTGTAATCCCAGCAGGCAGAACTTGGGGGGACTGTCGATAGGGGGGAGCGGTTTTTGGGAATGACTGGTGTGTACCAGATGTTATTGCAGGCCTTGAATTTTGGCAAGAATAAACTCTCACAACTGTTTCGGATACGACTTATTTACAAGTCAATGGATGTTTTTGTTAGGCCTATTAGAGTTTTAAAATATCTAATTCTATAAGAGGCAGTTAGAAGTAGGAGTAGTCATGAAGTAGAAATGCTTTCCTTATAGATGACAACTTACACATTTATTGTTGCGAAATATTTATTAATACATTTATAATTTCTCGTTGGAAGCCCAAAATTTTTAATCTTGCTCGTGTCACTGTATATGTCGATAATTTGTTGTGTTGAAATAGCTATTGGTCTTAATAATGGAAGACATTGGCTTGTGTAACCCCTCATAGTATTTTCGGTTTAATCTCAGCTGACAGGAGGAATCACGCCACGACTTCTTTCAGGTTCATGGCATTTATTTTCAGCTCCAGCTCTGTTAGACAAACACATTTACGTGGTTGGTGGTGATGGAATAACGTGCAATTCAGCTCCAGCTCCGCAGTTAAAATCATCAGCGAGCAAGAGGGCTAGCCTATTACAATGTGATCGTATTTTTTTTTTTTCCAGAACCAAATAAAAATATGTTCGCATTCCAGAATGAAAATTTACAAAACAAATATACATTCTGCTTATCCGTAACATGTCTAATCAGATGGTCATATAATTACAGAGATTACCACGAACCCATTTTTTTTAGTTAATGTGAAACCCGCAAAATACAAGTATGACAAGGGCTTTTACAGTGTTCATTAAAACAGGCTAACAACGGCATTTTCCTCAAACGAAAAATAAAAAACGCATCTGTTAGACAAACACATTTACGTGGTTGGTGGTGATGGAATAACGTATAATTCAGCTCCAGCTCCTACACGTCCGAATAAAGTTACAATTAACATACTGAAATAAATGCTTTATGTAAATTAGCTGCGGTATTTCTCTGAACACAAGTACACGAGGCAGAGTAACTAAACGCTAGCCACAATGGCTACCACACTTAGCAAACACACTTCACTCGATTAATAATATACATATGGATTGATGACTCAACAACAGTCACAAAACATGACGAGACTATTCATGTCATTCATTATACACTTTAATCCAAGCAAAGTTACTTTTTATGACTTGATATTTGAAACAATTGACGGAGCTGCTTTCAGCACGCATCGCAGTTAAAATCATCAGCGAAAGCAAGAGGGCTAGCTGGCGCATTTTGTTTTTCTATAAATACCACCACCGCCCACCACATGAGGGAACCCCAATCAAACAAACACAAGAGGCCTCGCACAGATGCAGGCAGAAGAAAAGGCTTTTACCAAAAGAAATTACAAAGGCTAAATGACCCTCTTGAATATAAATGGAATACTAAATGAACATTGAAATGAATTTTGACGAACTTCAACAACCTATAATAACCCTGTTACACTCTCCTCCCTGAATTCGCAAAATTCTCAAGCACACCTTAATGCATAGAGGACACCATTAAAAAATTAACACCTCGGTGTCAATGAATCCCCTCATATCTCATAAGCAACACTGTGAATGAATAACGCACATGCAATAACAGCGTGCCCAGTCAAGCCACAAGGCTGTTCAATGAAGAACTCAGGAGGGAAGTGCAGCGCTAAACACAACCCTTCACTGATAACATAAAAAGTGCCTGTATACACTTCTAAAATACATTCACAAACTCATACTGCTTACAGTAACACGGCTTAAAGATACAGAAGGCGGGAAAGATAAAATAAGCCATCCATAGGGAAGGGAGTTCAACGACCGTGTTAACACTAAATAAAAGAGCTGGCCCACATCTTCAGCTTATTAGTCTGTGTGTGTAGCTTCTGCCCATTCATAGTCTGAATAAGTCTGTTGACAGGTCTAATGGTACGGCCAGCTCTAGATTTGACTGTTGCACTCACTGGGCACGGTTCAGACTCAGCAACTTGGGGAGGTCCGACCCAACACGTTTTGGCCAATCTGGCATCCCAGGCCGACATCAGGGACCAGGGGATCCCGAAGGTGCTTCCTCCACCATGGGCAGATCCTCTTGACCACAGTCCATCACACAAGTGGGCACAGGTGGTTTGTTAACATCAGGGCGACTATCTTCACCCTCCATGGGAAGTTGAGAGATCCAGTCCTGAGTACGGGTGATGCTGGTCACGGCACAGCCGGGCTGTACGAGTTGTTCAGTAGAGAGGTCCAAAGCTTCATTCCCATTAGAAGCACAGGAAGAAATCAGAGAGGCACCGGCATCAGCCTCAGGCATGACGGGCAGGCAATTCACACAAAGCAGCAGGTTGCGGTGAACAATCTTTGTTTGGCCTGAGATGGGATCAAGAATCTCAAAGGTGTGAGTCTGGGGGTTCCTGTTGACCACAGTGTAAATCACGCCTGCCCACCGATCAGCTAACTTTTCTGCGCCTCTCTCCCTTTGTTTGCAAGGAGAACCCTGTCCCCAAGCTCAATATCCCCTCCTTTGACTCTCTTGTTGTATACGTTAGCCTGTCGCTTCTGCTCAGCACTGGAATGTTTCTCCACAAGCACCATAGCCTCACGAATATCTCTCTTCAGGTCCTCAACATATTGTGGATACATGACCTCATCATTGTCTCTCAGAACAGACTTGAATAAAACATCGACAGGCAGGCGGGGAACCCGACCAAACATAAGGTAGAATGGTGGGAACCCAGTAGTCTCATGAACGGTACTGTTATACATAAATGTCAACGTGTGCAACATTTGAGGCCAGACATGTTTTGATCGCGGTGGGAGGGTCCTAATCATATTCCCCAATGTGCGATTAAAGCGCCCGCCGAATTGTTCCCCATTGGGTGGTAGGCTGTGGTGCGGGACTTTCTGACGCCAGAGACTTGAAGAAGGGCTGCGATCAACTCACTCTCGAAATTGGCTCCTTGATCGGAGTGAATTCTCTCAGGAAAACCGTAATAGCAGAAGAAATTGTCCCATAACCTCCGAGCCACCTGTTTGGCAGACTGGTCAGGGCAGCAGAAAGCATGAGACAGCTTAGTGAAGTGGTCGGTCACGACTAAGACATCGACAGGACGGTTCTTGGAGTCCTCTGCAGTCCAAAAAGTCGATGCACACTAATTCCAATGGTGCCTGTGTCTTGATGCTCTCGAGCGGCGCACGACCATCTGGCTCTGGTGTTTTGCCCATCACACACCTAGCACAACGCTTGACGTGGTCCCTCACGCCTTGCTCCATAGAGCCCAATAGAATCTTTGTTTGGCAAGGAGAGGGTCCTATCTTGACCCTGGTGACCTGCGTCGTCATGACAACCACGCAGAGCCGCCCTCTCTCAGCGACAAAGGAATGACATATTGATGTCTCTTCTTTCTGGTAAGTGGGTCTTTGGATACCCCGATACAGGATACCATCTTGTAGCACCAACTTGTCCCACTGCCTAATAACCCTCAGAGCACTCACAGTCTCGGGCGTGGTCTCTCTCTCCTTGATGGCCTGGGTGACACCGCTCAACATAGAAAATCACTCTCGCTAGGTCAGCATCTTCCAGCTGTCTGTCCCTAAGGGTCTGTTTGGTGATAGATGGCAACACATCTTGACCAATGGACATGACACTTTGGACATGATCTACCAGGACCGTGGACCTGATTCTCGCAGCCGTTGCCCATTCCTTATGACAGTCTAAGAGAGCCGACACTTCAGCTCCAGACAGAGAGCCGACCCCGGTGCTGCTGTGCTTGCTACCACCACCATCTTTCTCGAAGCCCTCTGAGTAGACTGGTGAACATTTGACCCCCCTAAAACCTCCTGGACGCCACCCCCAGATAGACCCTCTGACTCCCTCAAAGAGACACCCGCACGGTTCACTAATAATACGCTCACCAATCCTCATCCCCGAAAAAGGCTGCCTACTTAAGGCATCTGCGACTACATTTTTGAACCTAGAACATATCTAAGGGTCAAACTCATAAGCAGCTAACTTTGCAACCCAACGTTGCTCGTGATGCATCTAGCTTTGGCTTTGACAGAATGTGTGCGAGTGGGTTGTTGTCCGTCCACGCAGTGAAAACATGACCCTTAAGCCAGTGGCTGAATTTCTCGCAGACTGCCCATTTCAGAGCTAGAAACTCCAAGCGGTGAGCAGGGTATCTACTCTGAGCTTTGTTGAGGGACTTACTTGCAAATGCTATTGGGCGGGCCCGTTCGTCACCTGGAGCAACCTGGGAAAGAACAGCACCTAAACCATCAGAAGATGCATCAGTGCAAAGGATAAATGGCCGGGAGAAATCTGGGTGAGCGAGCACGACGTTGGTTAGTAAAGCGTCTTTTCAGTCTCTGTAAAGCTTGGTCACACTCCTGGGTCCAGTCTGTAGCGGTCAGTTTTCTGTAAGTCACACGCCTCTGACCCCCCTTTTTAGCTTTATTGAATTTAGTTTCGACGTTAACTGGAAGAGAGGCTTAGCCACCTTAGAGCACCCGGGGATAAAGCGTTGATACCACATGACGAGACCAAGGAATGACTTAATCTTCTTAGGACATGGGGTCTTGCCATCGAAAGCATCAAGCCCAACTTATCCACCTTCGTTATGGCTTCCACCTTTAACAGGGTCTGTTGCAATACCACTGCTGTCAATGACGTGGCCCAAGAAGTGCACTGAGCGAGAAGGTGGCACTTTTGGGGGGCCAGCTTGAGGTTGTGCATCCGCAACCGCTCAAAAACCATCTCGAGTCTCTTCAGAGCTTCCTCCTCATCCAGCACAAAAACCATAAGATCATCAAGGTAACA
Organism: Gymnothorax javanicus; assembly: GCA_029692085.1. NCBI lineage: Eukaryota > Metazoa > Chordata > Actinopteri > Anguilliformes > Muraenidae > Gymnothorax > Gymnothorax javanicus. The sequence goes on along the minus strand of CM056200.1, from coordinate 18,620,046 downwards.
GAGTAAGCTCAAGCAGTTCTGATCCCCAAAAATCATCATCATCATGCGCATGAAACTCGCTGGGCTGTTACACAGTCCTTGGGGAAGCCTGTTGTATTCGTGGAAGCCCGGCGACGGGCGGTTTAATGCAGTAAACTTTATGGTCTTCGTGAAGGGGATGTTATAAAATCCAGACGTGAGGTCCATGGTGCTGAACAGTGCATTTCCCCCAAAGCAGCAAGGCAATCCGCCTGATGGGGAAGAGGGTAGGCATCCTTCACCGTCCGGGCATTGAGCCAGCAGAAATCAGTGCAGATTCAGAGATCGCCATTCCTCTTCCAAACCAAAACAAGCGGCGATGCAAACTCACTGGTTGACTTTTCTGATAATGCCTCTTTCCTCCATTTCATTCAGCGTCACTCTAAGCTTTTGGTAGTGGGCTGGTGGCACACGCCTGTAAGGGAGTTTGAAAGGTCTTTTCATCCACTAGGTGGATTTTGTGGACAAAGTCCTTCACTTCGCCACAATCAAGTCTCTGCTTAGAGAAAACGTCAGAATATTTCAGTGCAAGTTTGCACATCTCTTTCTGACAGTGATCTGACACTTCACAAGAGCTAAGATTCAAGTCACTCAACCCATGTTCCTCAGGGCTTCTTCCATGTTGGACAAGTCAGGGTTGATTCTGTTGAGACATGCTGGCTGCTAGACCGAAAACGCAAAAACAGTCAGCAGGCTGAGATCCTCAACAGCCAGACATGGGGACACATCTGCCAACTTAGCATTCCTCCTCATTGCTATTGGCTTGTCTGTGGGGTTTATGACCTTCATAGGGATCCATCCATCTCCCCACAAAGAAGTCACCACCCTGCCAACAAGAATATTTTTTGGGGCAGAACGAGACTTTGTTGGCCCGACCACCACAGTACAGCCTAGTGAGCCATGGCACTTCTCTGGGAGTTTACCCCACACAAGGCGTTCATGACCCGGTGAAAGAGTCACAGCTTGAGCGAAGTTTGACAGTCCCCACAATATCAGGCACATCCTCGCCTTTCCACCGATGTGTACACCAGCGAGCATAGCAAGAAAGTCATCACGTCCTCTGATGTCAGGACCAGTCGTCTCAGAAAATTTTTCCAATACACATCTGATTCCTTGAATTTATGAGTCAGATACTTAATCACATTTGTCCCAATAATGAGCTCATCTATTTGACCGGGAACAACCAGTGTGGGAACAATCACTGTGCACCCATATACTTCGAGCTTCAAATCACAAACTCTCCTAGGATTCACCCTCTGCCCCCCACATCCCATCAGAACAATATCCAATTCTTGCTGCCCACCACTGTCTAGGGTGCCAGCGGCAATGAGCCTTTGTTCCACCTCCTCACTCAAAGAACATGCCATGGAACCTGTGTAACATGGCACTAACAGTATCACATCCATTAATAACCACAGCGGTGTAGAACAAACTATCACTGCCTTTCAACCGCTGTGTATTCTGAAGGATGACTGTCTGGTGACTAGGAGCACTCTCACAAACTGACTCATACACTGACTGGAGATCAATACTGAGGATTTGCCACTAAGGCCCACACTGCCCCTCTCAAAAATGTAGGCCGCCTAGTTTCCCTGATCCAAAGGGGAGACAGGGGCAGACCGAGGCACCGAAGGGGACATGTTAGGGCACTGTTGTTTCGTGTGGCCAGATTGGTGACATAAGAAACACAGGTGGAGCAGCCGACAGTGGGCGAAGGTAGAGTGAGAACTGTCGCTACAAATACTGCAACCCCCAGACTCTGAGACTTTTCTCCTCTGGTACGAATGGTTATAACCTTGAGAGGTAAGAGGCTTTGTAGGGGCTGTTACACGCGTTAGTACCTCACTAAGCATCTCCGTCATTTTGTCCATGCTGTTCCGTATCGAAGCCAATTCCACACTACCTAAGGGTTGACCCACATTCTGCTTATAGGACTGTAACACAATGTCAGACTCGGATCTCCCTGCATCCTGTACATCATCACCCACCATAGCGACAGCCTGTCTGGCCAACTGATTCGTAACAGGTTTACTGGATCTGGATTTCACCTCCCTGTGATATTCGTCAATTCTTTCTTGGACCTCCTTAGCTGTCCAACTGTCAACAAGTTTACTTTTAAACACCACTGACAATGATGGCTCATTACAGTGTCTCACAAACATCCTAGCGACCTTGTCGCTGAGATCCTCTATGCCTCTCCCCTGACGCTGCAAACACTCCTCTGCTATATCAGCTGCCTTGTTAAGGCGCACCCAGTAATCGATTGGACTCTCATGAGCCTTGGGAAGTGTACTATAAAAATCAGCGAGCGGCATGGATGAATACGACAGGTCACTGAAATGTTGTTTTAGGATAGCAAAGATTGCATCAGGATGTTGCTCAACACTCAGTGATGGGTCACTCGTAGTCCTATTCGCACCACGCCCCTGGCCCTCCCCATCAGCCTGCTTAGGATTTCATCAGATTGGTCAGCAATGCTGACACACGTCTTCCTCAAATACACTGACATTAAGTCGATCCATTCATGGACAGAGCATTTGTCAGTCGCCTCACCACGAAAGATAGGGGGCTCTTTGCGATCTGATTTCAGGGCCATACTGAGCTGCGCCAGGTCCACTGTAGTGCTGCAAGCTGGTGCACAGCTACCATCCCTGTTCTGGCAGTTAGCACTCTCCCTCTCTGACAGTAACCTAGCAGCCACTGAATCTCCTATGTGCTTCCCCAGCTCTGTGATTAAAACACCCAGATGTTGCAGTGCACTCTCTGTCTCACTAGAATGGTGATGAATAGGAGTGGAAGTGAAAGGGGTTTGGGCAGCCTGATCAAACAACAAACTAGTCCCTCCCTCACCAGAGCTTGCAGGAACCCCTCTACCATAACCCCGAGAACCCACATGACTAGGGGGCGATAGTGAAGTAGTGGGTAAGGTCAGTCCTCTGCCAAAACTCACTGTTGGACGAGCATCCATGTCACAAGGCACTTAGTTGTTTACCTCTGTGCTAGTTACACAACAGCAACACAAATCCAATTAGTGAAATCCTACAAATTAACTTTCCTAAAAAAAGAAAATGTATATATACACATATATGCATGCACAAAACGAGGTGCAGTATAGCACTAAGCCGGTAAAAGAAATTAAATACACTTCTGTATCACTGCAATCACTGGGAGGATAATTTACATGCAACCGTCACTTCCACCACTAAGCTAGCTAAATGTAATATGCGATAAAATTGACTCGCCAAATAACAGTCATAAGTGAGCCAAAAGGGCTGGGAGTCAGTGAAACTTCAAATGTTATAAACAAAAAAAAAAACAATATCTGGCTGGAACTTATGCCAGTAATGGATCACAAATGTCCACATAAATCTGCAAACCGGTCCTCCCAAGAGCCCGCTGGATGTAGGATCAACAGTAAAGTTGATCACCCCGCAGTCACAGGTCACGGCACCAGATGTAACCCTCATAGTATTTTCGGTTTAATCTCAGCAGACAGGAGGAATCACGCCCACGACTTCTTTCAGGTTCATGGCATTTATTTTCAGCTCCAGCTCTGTTAGACAAACACATTTACGTGGTTGGTGGTGATGGAATAACCAGAGGTGTCAAGTAACGAAGTACAAATACTTGTTACTATATTTAAATAGAATTTTCTGGTATCTATACTTTACTTGATTATTTATTTTTCTCACAACTTTTTACTTCTACTCCTTATTTTTTTTACACAAATATCTGTACTTTCTACTCCTTACATTTTGAAATAGGATCGTTACTTTAGTTTATTTCTTTTTTTTTTTTTTTTTTTAATGGTAGGCTATCCCTGTTTCTTCCCTCATGCGGTATCCGTGAGACAGTTAAGGCGGCATCCAATGGACTGTCTGTGTTTAGATTCAAACGCATAATAAACTCAGAGCCATAGCATGGCGGCGGCGGAGAAAAGAAATCAAGATAACAGCACAGTGGATAATAGATATTCTAGCAGTTCCTTCCCAGTCAAACGAAATGTCCAAAGGCACAAGCGAGGCTGTTGGCCAAGAAACCCCCAAGTCATTCAACATCCCTGGCCCCACGTGCAATAGTGGTTTGAATTGCTGGGGCTAAAGACAACTCCTGCCGAATGCACTGCAAACCTTGTGGACCGAAGCGGCATGAGCTTATGGTATTCAAAAACTCACCGTCCAGTTTGAAAAAACACATACAGGTAAGCTTTTATTCTTTCTCAGTAGTCTATTACAAAGTATACAGTGGCCTGTTTCAGATAATTTGCGATGTTTTCTACAGTAGTCAATGGGGCTAATTTATAGTTCGGGTCATTTCCAATGCCAGCTTTGCTAATGTTAGCTGGCTAAGTGGAATTGAAAAAAAAAAAAACAAAAAAACTGGTCGACTTCAGTGAAAGATTTCTCGATATTTAATTTATCCTCGTGTTCAGCAGCTTAACTAACGTTATTTATGTAGCCATGATGCTATTGATTCAGACAATTAACTCAACACCACGTAAATTTAGCTGTCTACACAGCTTGTTTGCAGCTTCTAGAATTGGTTACAAAAAGCCTGGGTTAGCCTGTGGTTCTGGATAAGATAGCGTGAGCCCACATAAAGAGTTCCAAATTATTGCTCAAATAGGATTCTAGCAGTAGTCTTAGACTTTTTTTGTCATTTTTTGACAAAATTCTTGCCTGGTATTGTTTCTCCTGTCTGTTTATATCACTGACATTTATATCAAACATTGTGGGATAAGTAATTCTCTAGCTAGGCTTAGTTTGTTCCACATTATTGAGCAAGTCACAGGTTTCATACAGTATAGGGTCAAAGAATTATCTTTTTATAGGGTAAACCTCTGAAATAGACAGTGCAGTGCCTTGTGAAATGTATGAAAACATTTGACACCTTACAGTGTGATGATTTTAATGTATTTTTTTTCCCATAAACTATGATATGATAATACTGCATGAAACCTGTTATTTATTTAATAATGTGGAACAACTCAATTTTGGTAGTTTACCATTATTTGGGCTTAGCTGGAGAATTGCCTATCACACGTTTTAAAATTAATATCAGTGATATAAACCGATAAGAGACACAATACCCAAGGCAAGGGTTTTGTGCTTTCATTCACAGAAGAAACATCCCAAACTCCGCGAGAGATATTCCACTTAACTTTATCTGCCCAGAAAAGAGGGTCAGGAGGCGTTCCAGATGAAGGCACTGCGACCCCATCCAAGCAAATCAAGTACTGACAAATTCATTGTTGGATTTGTTGTGAAAGGGTTGCACCCTCCTAATGTTGTAGAGAAGCAGGCCTTCATTGATCTTATCCATCATCTTCTATGTTCATTTTCACAGCTGTTTTTGAAGGGAATTAAAGGGAAATTCTGAACTGACTAACTGCATTGTGAATTATGTTTAAGTTTTACACTTGCCCTCTCCAAGCTTTACTCTAGCTGGTGTATGGTATTATGTTACTGCTAAGCTGACAATCAGACTCAGGTTTCCAACAAAAACAGAAAAAAATGTTCGGATAGCTTTGTATGTGTCGATATGTCTTGAATGTTGGGTCATTCCATGTCAGATCATCAAATGGGTCTCACCACCACCTTCTCAATTTCGCTAATTTTTTGTATGCAGCGGTATAAATGTATGTCACTGACAAATCCAAAATTTCAGCTCATTCAGACCAAAAATGAATTTTTGGTGAATTATTTTCTAAGGGTACTGTCCGCCAGTTTTTTTGTCAATTGACATTTTTCTTGTATTTAACATGGCATGACTTTTTTTATTATTACACCTATAGCTTTGAAACTTTGCATCTAAGCTAATGTTATACTGCTTAATCAGAAAATGCAGTCCATATTACTTTATCTTTCTTGGTTGTGGGGCTATGAGGACACCAAAAGTGCCTTTTGTTCAGGCAGTTCCATGTTTAGGTCCCCAAAACACCTCCGATATAAACCCTAGCATAGGCTCTCTGGCATTTTTTTTTCATTCATTTGTGTCTGCTGAATATAAATCTGGCTGAATTCACCATGAATTCATCACCAACTGCAGTCAGTACCTTTCCAAATGTGAAAAAAACGCTAAAATGCCACCTGTTCAAACCCCCGTATCTCCAGGGGCACATTTTTTGGATTTTCTTCTTTTTTTTTTTTTTAACTGATTCCTCTATTATAGTAGAAAGTCCCTCCAAAAATTGTTGATGTGTTTTGACCAGTATAAATTTTGCAGGTGTCTGAACTGTGGTGGGGTAATCTCGAGAATCGCGTGGCACTTTAAGCTTCTTACACATTTAACTTTGCAACATTTTAAGTGTTTTCAATCATTAGGCAATCACATACTAAATTGTACCAATTCCTGTATTATAGTAGACCTAACAAAACAAAAATTGTCGATGTGACTTGAATGACATGAATTTCAGAACTGTCTAAATATAGGTATGTTACTATCAGCCCATCGGCCGCGCGATATTGGTTCCGATAGCGCGTTGCGTAATTTCCCGAAGTGGCAGAGGTATACCCGTCAAAACCGCCTTTTATGGGCAAAAAGAGAGGAATTCCTGGAAATCCCGTTGAAGACTTAGATAAAAATGACCCCGAATTCCCCTTGTTACCTTGTTTTCAATTTCCGATTTCCCAGATGGCCATCTGAGCGGTTCAAAGTTTGAGGTGACAAAAACACCCTTCAATTTTATAGAAGCTAAGTAGGAATTCTAATAAAAACTGCACAGACTATTAGATTAAGTATTCAAGATCCAACAGACAAAAAAATTATGACATTCGAGTGCCAGCAGTCTGTTTCTACCGTCCAAAAAAAAAACCGTCTGTGGTAAAAATTCCAGAAATGGCGCCCCCATTGCGGGTTGCACAGCGAAATTCAATTCTGTTTCATTCATCATTTTGGAATAGGCAGATAATATTCCAATGAACATTATCTGAAAATTTCATAGGAATATCTAAAGAATTAAGAAAGTTATAGCATTTTATGCAAACCATGTTTTCGGTCACAGATTTCTCATTTTTTCTATAGAAAACTAAGGACATTTTTTACCCCTCATTTCCCAATTTCCAAGTTTAATAACTTTGTCAGTTCTTAACCTATCACATTGATCTTGGTATCATTGGAAAGTTTATTTCAAGCTCTTTCAGGAAAAATAATTCATTTCAGTATAGAACCATTTTGAAAATTTTAGTAACATACCTACTAAATAGGGGTCAGGCAATTTTTGAAAATCACACTTCTTTGCATCAATAAAATTTACTGACACTAATTCTTGTAAACTGACTGTCAAATTAAAACTTTGTATTCCATGCTATGTTAACAGTGTTATTGCTTCCTAAATGCAGCAAAGAGCACAACAATGTTGTCTGTCCCAGTTTTTGTCCAACTTATACTGCCGGGGCTGTGCGTCCAGTGACATCTGGAGTTGGAACAGTTCAGAGAATGTTATTGAATGGCACCCAGCATTTTTCAGAAGTCCATGTTAATGCTTGTGTCCTCTTGTTTCGCTTCACTTAAAAAAACAATAGCAAATAATCAGAAATTATTGATCAATAACTGGTTCAGGTTTCTCCCTGCCAACATGATCTACCAACCTGCATATATTGACCTTCCTGTGAATGTGTCATGCATTGATGAATTGAGAACTTAGAATTATTGTGATTCAATAATCATTAATATTGTAAGAAGCTGAAAATGCCAAGCGATTCTTGAGATTACCCCACCCCTGTTCAGAAACCTGCAAAATTTATATTAGTCAAAAACATCAACAATTTTTGGAGTGGTCTCTCTACTATAATAGAGGAATCAGTTAAAAAATAGAGGAAAATCCAAGGTGTGCCCCTGGAGATACGGGGTTTTGAACAGGTGGCATTTTAGTTTTTTTTTTCACATTTGGCAAGGTACTGACTGCAGTTGGTGATGAATTCATGGTGAATTCAGCCTGATTTATATTCAGCAGACAAAAATGAATGGAAAAAATGCCAGAGAGCCTATGCTAGGGTTTATATTGGGGGTGCTTTGGGGACCTAAACATGGAACTGCCTGAACAAAAGGCACTTTTGGTGTCCTCATAGCTCCACAACCAAGAGAGATAAAGTAAAATTGACTGCATTTTCTGATTAAGCAGTATAATATTAGCTTAGATGCAAAGTCTCAAAGCTATAGGTGTAATAATAAAAAAGTTATGCCACGTTAAATACAAGAAAAAATGTCAATTGATCTAAAAAAAACTGACGGACATTACCCTTAGAAAATAATTCACCAAAAATTCATTTTGGTCCGAATGAGCTGAAATTTTGGATTTGTCCATCACTAATGCATATTTATCTAATGTGAAAATATGGAAGCAATCTATGACTACATGGTGACAAATGTTTTGTATATCTGATGATTTGACATGGAATGACCCTGTTACTACGTCAGATTGGATATCTGATAGCCATTCCAATAAAGGTTTTTTCTTTTTTTGGAAAGAAATGAAAACTTTGTTGGTCGTCTTTGATGGCATATCCGGATATAAAATTAGACATACAATGCACTGAGTTTTTTCACCCTTTTTACTTTACTTTTTTACTTAAAAAGTATCTTTCTAGCCTGTACTTTTTCACTTCTACTTGAGTAAAAATCTTGAGTTGATACTTCAACTTTTAACTAAGTAATTTTGAACCCCAGTATCTGTACTTCTACTTAAGTAAAGGATTTATGTACTTTTGACACCACTGGGAATAACGTACAATTCAGCTCCAGCTCCGCAGTTAAAATCATCAGCGAGCAAGAGGGCTAGCTCATTACAATGTGATCGTATAGTTTTTTTTCCAGAACCAAATAAAAATATGTTCGCATTCCAGAATGAAAATTTACAAAACAAATATACATTCTGCTTATCCGTAACATGTCTAATCAGATGGTCATATAATTACAGAGATTACCACGAACCCATTTTTTTAAGTTAATGTGAAACCCGCAAAATACAAGTATGACAAGGGCTTTTACAGTGTTCATTAAAACAGGCTAACAACGGCATTTTCCCGAAACGAAAATAAAAACGTACCTGTTAGACAAACACATTTACGTGGTTGGTGGTGATGGAATAACGTACAATTCAGCTCCAGCTCCTACACGTCCGAATAAAGTTACAATTAACATACTGAAATAAATGCTTTATGTAAATTAGCTGCGCGGTATTTCTCTGAACACAAGTACACGAGGCAGAGCAACTAAACGCTAGCCACAATGGCTACCACACTTAGCAAACACACTTCACTCGATTAAGCAATATACATATGGATTGATGACTCAACAACAGTCACAAAACATGACGAGACTATTCATGTCATTCATTATACACTTTAATCCAAGCAAAGTTACTTTTATGACTTGATATTTGAAACAATTGACGGAGCCGTTTCAGTACGTACCGCAGTTAAAATCATCAGCGAGCAAGAGGGCTAGCTGGCGATTTTGTTTTTCTATAAATACCACCACCGCCCACCACATGAGGGAACCCCAAACAAACAAACACAAGAGGCCTCGCACAGATGCAGGCAGAAGAAAAGGCTTTTACCAAAAGAAATTACAAAGGCTAAATGACCCTCTTGAATATAAATGGAATACTAAATGAACATTGAAATGAATTTTGACGAACTTCAACAACCTATAATAACCCTGTTACACTGGCACAGCACTCACTTGGGTCGGCCCACTTATCAGATCTAATTCACCGGTCGTAAATTCTGTGGAGGCTCTTGTTAGGGAGATGGTGCCAGTGTTTGATCAGGATGTTTGTGGTCAGGATGCGGCTACACGTTTGATGCATCTGAAACAGGGCAAAAAAACTGCTGCGGAGTTTTCTATCTTATTTTGCTCCCTGGCGACAGAGACATCCTGGCCGGAGGCTCCTCTTATGACTGTGTTCAGTCATGCCCACTCTGAGGAGATAAAAGACGCGTTGGCTACATTGGAGCCCTGTTCAACCTTAGATTCTTTGGTTCGCACTGCTGTGCGAATTGACAATCGCATCCGCGAACGTAACAGGGAGAAACTAAACAGATTGCCGCTTGCGGACAACGGGGCCAAGGTTGCCAGTGGCGAGTGTGCGGCTCCTATTCCATCTACTGAAAATTCCACTCTGGTTGAGGCCATGCAGGTGGATGGCTCGTTTGAGAGCCGGACTCATAAACCTGCTCGCAGAAGAATAATCTGCTTTAATTGTACTAAACCGGGTCATATCCGCCCACGTTGCCCGAAGCTTCAGGGAAACGGGAAATCCCTCTTGTGGTTTTGGGGGCACTAGAGGGGCAGACCCAATTTCCCTTCAGAACACTAATCCCTGTTGAACTGACTGTGGGGAGCAAGAGAGTTATTATTGATGCGTTCGTGGATTTGGGCACCGTGAATTGTTTCATGGATATTGAGTGGGCTAGGAGGCACTCCGTTCCCACCTGTTCCCTCTCACAGCCATGCTCTGTGAGAACTTTGGACGGTCGCCCGCTTGGAACGGGAGTTATAACCAAAGTTTCTGAACCACTAAATCTGTTCATTTCCTTTGGTGGCCATTCTGAAGAGGTTTGGTTTTTTATTATCAGTTCCCCTGCTTTTCCCATTGTTTTAGGACATTCTTAGCTAGGGGAACATAGACCTTGTATCAGTTGGGGGGAACAAAACAATCCTATCGTCCTCTGGGGCACCAATTGTAGGTCTCATTATAGAGAGAATGTGACTTGTTTTCCCAGACATCAAGCTATGGGGCAGGCTGATGCCTGGAGCGAGTGTGAGGAGGGTGTCTCACCGTACCCTTCTAAACTAGAAAGAGGGGCAGAGGAGGGGTTGGAGTGGGATCCTCAATTTGATTAGCGACAGCCAGAGGACGATTACCTTTTAGAGGATTTTTTCGATTCTGAATCAGTCACTGAGACGTTAGATTCTGAATAGGGTGAGGAATTTGGGGCCACCCTGAACTTTAGTTTGCCTCCTAATGTTCCTAATGATTATGCTGATCTCGCTGAGGTTTTTAGTAAACAACGAGCATCGACGTTACCTCCCCATCCTCCGTACGATTGCGAGATCAATCTCTACACTGGTACTACTCCTCCTAGAGGTTTGCTATACTCGCTGTCAGGGCCTGAGCGTAAGGCCATGCGAGAATATATTCAGGAAGCTCTCGCTAATGGTTTTATTCGACCGTCCACGTCTCCTGCCGTAGCGGGGTTTTTTTGTGGGAAAAAAGGATGGCGGTGTGAGACCCTGTATTTATTATAGGGGTTTGAATAAGATCACCATTAAAAACCGATACCCCCTTCCGTTAATGAATTCTACGTTTGAACGTCTGCATGAGGCGTCATTTTTTACCAAGCTAGATCTCCGTAATGCTTATAACTTAGTTCGCATTCGGGAGGGGGACGAATGGAAAACGGCATTTAATACACATGAAGGGTACTACAAATATTTGGTCTTGCCGTTCGGATTGGTTAACGCCCCCTCGGTGTTTCAGGCACTTGTTAATGACATCCTCCAAGAGATGTTGGAGAAATTCGTCTTCGTTCATCTTGACGACATTTTGATTTTTTCTCCAACGCTCTCAGAGCATAAACAACACGTCAGACGTGTGCTTGAGGCCCTCCTCAATGCAAAACTTTTTGTCAAGGCTGAGAAATGTTTCTTTCACGCCCAAACTATCTCGTTTCTTGGCTTTATTGTTTCCAAGGGATTGGTCCGTATGGACCCAGAAAAGGTGGCTGTGGTCAGGAATTAGTCTGCTCCTCAAAGTGTTAAGGAGGTCCAACGCTTCTTAGGCTTTGCTAATTTTCACAAGAGGTTTATCCGTAATTTTAGCGCCGTTGCTGCCTCCATTATTGCGCTCTCCTGAAAGAATACCTCCTCAGCATTTTTTTGGTCTCCAGCAGCTGAGGCTGCTTTTCAGGAATTAGAGAAACGTTTTTGCTCAAAGCCCATTCTGGTTTTGCCCGATCCCTCCCTCCCATTTGTTGTGGAGTTGGATGCTTCGGAGGTTCGAGTGGGTGCTATTTTGTCCCAGCGCCCCCTTTGGGACAATAAGCTACACCCATGCGCATACTTCTCCCGGTCTTTGTCTGCCGCAGAACGGAGTCACAGCATTGGTGACCGGGAGTTATTAGCGGTCAAGTTGGCATTAGAAGAGTGGCGCCACTAGTTGGAGGGGGCTGAACACCCTTTTGTGGTTTGGACGGATCATAAAAATCTCCAGTATATTCAGCAGACCAAGCGACATAATTCCCGGCAGGCGCGGTGGTCATTGTTCTTTAACCGTTTTAATTTTACGCTAACCTACCGCCCTGGCTCTAAAAACATTAAGCCTGACGCTTTGTCGCGGATTTACGACCGCTCTGATCATGATCCTACCCTGGAGCCAGTTATTCCGGATGCTCAGATTGTGGCGCCCATTCAATGGGAGGTTGAGGTGGTGGTTCAGGAGGCTTTGAAGACCGATCCCGGTCCTGAGGGGGAGCCTCCTGGCTGTTTGTTTGTCTCGCCTGGAGTTAGGCCACAGGTCCTCCAGTGGGGACACTCTTCCCGCTTGGCGGGGCACCCGGGGGCCCATCGGACCAAGCAGTTCCTGGCCCAATGTTTTTGGTGGCCGGGTATGATGAGGGACATTCAGGAATTTGTCGCTGCCTGTGGCATCTGCTCCAGGAACAAGACTTCCTACCTCCCTCCCTCTGGTCTGCTCCGACCTTTGCCCGTTCCCAGGCGCCCTTGGACACATATTGCGTTAGACTTTATTGCGGGACTGCCTGTGTCTGACCGTTTTTCCAAGACTGCTCATTTTGTCGAGCTACCAAAGCTGCCTTCAGCGTGGGAGAGGGCCCTTCTTGTGGTTAACCATGTGTTCTGACTGCATGGGCTTCCGCATGATGTGGTCTCTGACCGGGGTCCTCAGTTTACGGCCAGATTCTGGCGGGCGTTTTATAAACAGCTGGGGCCCACTGTGAGTCTCTCTTCTGGGTTCCACCCAGAGACCAACGGGCAGACTGAGCTGACTAATCAGTCATTGGAGAACAGTCTTCGATGTTTAGAGGCGGATAATCCGCTTCATGGAGCCGATTTTTAGCATGGGCTGAGTATTCCCACAATTCACTGAGGAATTCCTCCACGAGTCTTTCCCCGTTTGAAGCTCAGGTGGGTTACCAACCCCCACTGTTTCCTGAGACTGAGAATGATTCCGAAGTTCCCTCAGTCAACCATTTTATGCGTCGCTGTCGGTCAAATTGGACCAGGGTCCGTTCTTCTCTGTTGCGCTCGGGGCTCAAACAAAAATCTGCCACAGATAGAAGGCGTCATTTGGCCCCATCTTATCATGTGGGTCAGAGCGTTTGGTTTTCTACCCGGGACCTCCCCTTGAAGGTAGAATCCCGAAAACTGGCCCCCCGCTATATTGGCCCCTTCAAGATTGTGCGGAAGATCAATCCGGTCACCGTCCAGTTAAAGCTCTCTAGATCTTTGCGCATCCATCTGTCGTTCCACGTCTCTCGGATTAAGCCGGTTGGCACTAGCGTCCTGGCCCCTGCCGAAACACCCCCGCCGACACTGCGAATGGTTGAGGGGGGGCCGGTTTACACCGTTTGCTGCATTCTGGCCGAGAAGCGTGTTGGTTGTGGGGTCCAGTTTTTTGTCAACTGGGAGGGATACGGCCCCGAGGAGCGCTGCTGGGTTCCTTCTTGGGATATTCTGGATCCCACACTCATTTCTGAGTTCCGTGCACGGGGTTCCCTAAGGACTTCTGGAGCTGTCCCTTAGAGGGAGGGGTCCTGTCATGGTTTTGGAAGCTGGCAGTGGCTTTGGGAGCTTTCTTTGTTGCTCTCTTCTGGGACGATATCGTTTTGCCCACTAACGGATTCTTGGGCCAGCTGGCATTAATTGGGGGCGACGCCCAGACTCTATTTAAGCCTGAGCTCCGCCTCACTGCTCTTGCTAGAGTGTCAGTGTTTTGTTTGCACTTTAGCCGGTAAGGTCTCTACTTAGAGAATTGTTGAGGTATTAGCTGCAAAAGAGGAAAGTGCTAGTTAGCAAGGTAATCTTTCTCGGTTTTCCTCTCTCTGGGCACCGTCTGGTGCTAATTCTTTTTATCTCGGTTTCCGAGATTTTTCCCTTCCTTTTCGTTCTGTCGAGCTCGCGTTGCTTCCTTGTTGTTGCTCGGACTGGATCTAGGTCCTTTGGAAGCGCAAGTCTCCCTCTGATTTCTGTCTGTATTTGTCTCTTATTTTGCTATTCTTCCTTTTGTTCCGGCTATAGCATTTGACGTCTCAAGAAACCAACCATCAGACTTATGAAGAGTGGGCCAAATCGCCTGTGGAAGCTAAACGGTTGCATATAGAGATTAAGTTTGTATTACTGACATATGGGAAGTAATACATGACCTATATTTTGGCTGTGTAAACGTTGACCTCAGATGACCTTGAAAGGTCAAACTTGAGGTCAAGCAAAATGTTACAATTTTCAAAGGTTTCTAGGCTTGAAAATATTGAAGATTGGGAACATATGTGCATTGAACACTTGATTGAAGTCATGTATGAACTTTCATTTGGTGGCCTTGAACTTGACCTTTGGTGACCTTCGAAGGTGAAACTTCACATAGTGAAATTTCAATGACTTCTATCACCAAAACTATTACAGATAGAGCTTAGTTTTGTATTGCGGGCATACAGGAAGTCATGTATGAAGTTTCATTTGGTGACACTGAACTTGACCTTCAGTGACCTTGAATGCCCAAACTTCACAGTGAAATTTCAATGACTTATATCACGAAAATGGTTACAGATAGTTTTGGTTTGTATTGGAAATGTACAGGAAGTCATACATGAACTTTCATTTGGTGGCCTTGAACTTGACCTTCGAAGGTCAAACTTCACATAGTGAAATTTCAATGACTTCTATCACCAAAACTATTACAGATAGAGCTTAGGTTTGTATTGTGGCCATGTAGGAAATCATGTATGAAGTTTGGATTTTCATAAAGCATTTGACACAGTACCGCATAAGAGACTTATTTTTAAAATGAGCTCCATTGGAGTTACAGGTGGTATTCTGAAGTGGATTCATAACTGGTTGCAGGACAGAACACAAAGAGTGGTGGTCAGTGGTATATCATCTGAGCTAGGTAGGGTGGGGAGTGGCGTCCCCCAGGGATCAATGTTGGGACCCCTGCTGTTCCTCATCTTCATTAATGACCTTGATAGGAATATTGAGAGCAGATTAGTGAAATTTGCAGATGATACTAAATTGGGGGGCTTTGCAAATAGTTTAGAGTCCACTAAAGTGATTCAGGATGATTTGGATAGAATCCAGAATTGGGCAGAAATGTGGCAAATGAAATTTAATGTAGCGAAATGTAAAGTAGTACATGTAGGTAATAAAAACATTAGACGGGATTACTTCATGGGAGGTTTTCAACTGGAATGTGCTCCACAAGAGAAAGATCTGGGAGTGATTGTTGACCAAACCCTCACAGGCTCTAGCCATTGTGCCGTAGCTGTTAAAAAAGCCAATCGGATGCTGGGATACATTGCCAAAAGTATTGAGTTCAAATCCAAGGAGGTGATGCTTCTTTTTGTACAACACATTCGTCAGACCACATCTAGAGTATTGTGTACAGTTCTGGGGACCATACTTAAAAGAAAGACATAGAGGCTTTAGAGAAAGTTCAGAGAAGAGCCACGAAGCTAATTCTGGGTATTAAAGATGAAAGCTATGAGAAAAGGCTGAAGATCCTTAATCTCTTTAGTCTTAGGAAAAGGAGACTAAGGGGTGATTTGATTGAGGTTTTTAAATATGTTAAAGGGATTAACAAAGTGAATTATGTAGGATTCCTTCGACCAAGTGTTGTTAGCTGAACTCGGGGTCACAAATGGAAGCTGACTAAAGGTAAATTTAGCACTGATATTCGGAAATATTTCTTCACCCAAAGAGTAATTTCGGTGTGGAACAGCTTGCCTGACCATATTGTTGAGGCAGAGACCTTGGGAGTTTTCAAGAGCAGACTTGACTTAAAGCTAGATACCATTGAGTCATTGAGTATCTGAAGTGATATATTCACGATGGTACAAAGAAACTGGCGAGCCTAGTTGGGCTGAACGGCCTGTTCTCGCCATTTATGTTATGTTATGTTATGTTATGTTTCATTTGGTGACCTTGAACTTGACTTTCAGTGACCTTGAACGGCCAAACTATACAGTGAAATTTCAATGACTTTTATCAGCAAAATCATTACAGATTGAGTGTAGGTTTGTATTGGATAAGTATACGAAGTCATATGAACTTTCATTTGGTGACCTTCATATTGACCTTCGAAGGTCTAACTTGACCTAGAGAAAATTCAATGACTTCTATCACTGAAAAAGTAACAGATGGAGCCTAAGTTTGTGTTACTGACATAGGAAGTCACATATGAACTTTCATTTGGTGACATTCAGCTTGACTGTTGATGACATTTGAAGGTCAAACTTGACATAATACAATTACAATGACTTGTCTTACCAAAACGGTCACAGATGGAGTCTAGGTTAGTATTACAGACATATAGGAAGTCAGGTATGAACTCTCATTTGGTGACCTTCGTATTAACCTTCAAAGGTCAAATGTGACCTAATGAAAATTCAATGACTTATGTCACTAAAACGGTCACAGATGGAGCCTAAGTTTGTGTTACTGACGTCTAGGAAGTCACATATGAATTTTCATTTGTTGACATTCAACTTGACTGTCAGTGACCTTTGAGGGTCAAACTCCACATTGAAATTACAATGACTTGTATCACCAAAATGGTCACAGATTGAGCCAAGGAGACATTTAGAAAGTCATATATGAAGTCAATTTGCTGACCACAACTTGACATTCTGTGACCTTTGAAGTTCACAAGCGACAAATTGAATACATATTGACATATTTTAATGACTTGTATCACCAAAACTGCTTTAGAGCTTAGGATTGTATTACAGAAGGTCTTATAAATGTATGTGAACTTTAATTTAGTGACCTTGACATTGATTTTCATTGATTCAAATGTCAAACTTCACATGAAATTTTCATAACTTGTATCATCGCTGTAAACCTGCTTTCCGGTAAGCTACAGGACCCTTGGTCCTATTTTTCTATTCTATCAGAGTGGGGAGGTGTTTTTGATCCCATAGGAAAAGGAAAGAAAATCTCATACATATATGAACTGAAACATTTGGTAGCTAATGAAGTTGATGGGGGCCACTCAGTGGCACACTTCACAGGCTTTTGAGGATTTGAAAAAAGAGACAATGTTTAATTTTTCTCTGAATGTAACACACGTAACGCTGAAAATGAGGCTGTAGCAAAAAAGTTGGCAAAGGGAGGGAAATTTTTCTTGCTTTCCATGAAAGAGTACTGACCCAGGACCACAAACAATGTTTAAACAAGATGGAAACTCCAAGCAAAAAAAATTGTAGTCATATTTATCATTGTAACGCACGTATCGCGGAATGGCTCAACTGAACTCACCGCTTAATCTGACTGCAAGGCTAAATTATGTTCTTATATTTATGCTGATTCCAGCATTGTTTTGCATTATTCTTTTCTTCAAAGTATTTCTCATCATAACACATTTACGCTGGCCTATTTTGTGCAAAATCAAGCTCTCCCTTTTGAGAAATTATTCATGTCCCGGGAACCTAGTGCAATTTGCAAGCATTGCGGCTCTGCAGTGTTTTTGTTTCCAGGGAAAACTACCTCCATCCAGGGAAAACTACCTCTCTCCTGAGACACCAGCTTTACTCTTTGAAACTGCACTGGAGCTCCTCAAGATTGGAGAGAGTGTTCCCAGAAGACAAGGTTTGCCCATTGGGTCTATTTTATTACTGTCTGCAGCAGTCCCTGTGCCCCCGTCCCTGTTCTAACAATATTTTATTTGTCAGTTGCAATCCAAGCAGTGCATCCCAGACAAACAAGTGACGCAAAGCAGTCACCGTACAGAAGCACAAGTGAGACTGTGTAACCTGCTGTAAGGTCTTACACATGACGCCACAATGCTCATCAAAGCACTCAAACAATTCTCTTTCATCCTCACAAAGAAAAGAAACTGAACAATCAGATACAGTAAATGTATTTTAGCAGAGGTACATTTATGATGGTTTCATTTTCATTAGTTTGGTATTAAGGGAGTTTACAGTTTTACAATCTGTTCCGGGAGATCTATAGTCTATATCTATATTGTTTTTTATAACAATCATTAGAGAGGAGAACACAATGAAAGGTGAGAGATCTCACACAGCTGCTGATGAGTAGAGTCGGGTGTATTGGGGTTGAATTGAGATCTTACAGGATGGTAAATCTTCAGCACATTTCTGCAGCCCTGATCTAAAGCAACAGACATAATTAAACATTTTACTGCATGGAGCAGAAATCAAGCCTGACTGGGGCTGGTGTTATTGCTGAAAACCGCAGCAGTTTGGAGTCAGAAACCATGGCTCCAGGTTCCATGCCCATCAACCATTTTCAGTTTCTGTCCAAAAATTATTCCCTAGCATAGCGGTCGACATATGGATTAGTTTACTGATGATCCGCAATTGGTAAGTAATGACTTCATCACTGTCAGACCAAATGGGGACTGACACAATGACATGAGATATGTGATCAGCTCAGGGCTACCCAGTTCAGTTCCTTGAGATCAACCGTCCTGGGCCTCGTTTCCCAATAACGATCGATCGTAGAGCTCTATGAGGGTTTGCTACAAGCGATCTTACGAAAAATCCTCGTTGCTAACGTACGTTTCCCGAAGCAGCTCTTAGGCGGGAGCGCGCGCACGGAAGTTAAAGGGATAGTTCACCTTTTTTTTTGAAGTGAGGTTGTTTGAGCTACAAATTGCCACTACTTACATTAGATGCAGTAGAAAGCTCTCTGATCTCCTCCAGGTAGCCGCACCAGCGCATAGTGCTGGGTGGAAATTTAGGCGATACACTGTTGTGAACGGAAACACAGAAAACAGCGTATTTTCGCGGCCTAAAAGAGGTCCTACCTGAAAATAATACACCATTTCAACTGTACGCTGTATTTAAAAAAATTACAACACTTTAGCTGCTCGGAAAAAAGCACAGTTGCTCTTGAACTAACCAACTGACGTATTCCTGCGCGAGGCGCACCGTAGTTCACTGCGCGCAGTAGCGATCAGCTGTTTGGGTCAGACTCCGAGCGGTTTCAATGGCATAGAATCACGTCTCAGATTAAAAAAAAAAAAAATCCCTCCAATAACCAGCACAGCAGATACACAGTATGTGGCTGCATAGACCCTTTGCGATATCAATTTGTGCTGCAATGTTACATTCGACTTTTTCACAGGTGTTTCGCTCTTTTACATGATGCTTGGGTACAGCAGTGCTCTTCAGCGTGCACCTTTGAGATTTCCCTGAATGTAGCCAAACGAAATCCTCTTTGGAAAAAATGAATCCTGCAAACACGGAGTTCTTTTAGGGATACGGGTGGCGTATCAATATCCGTGTTGAGGCAACTCGCCACGGCTAGAAGTCCAATGTTCCGCAGAGGAATGCGGTGGAAACTGGAAGCGCACCAGGATACAGCTTTGCTGTCACGTCCAAGAAAGCGACACACACGGACCATTTTCGAAATGTTTGCACAAGTTAAACGGCCGTCCGACCTCGCAACCGCAGTTAAGCCGCTTGCACACTGGACGCGAAACGAGTTTTTTGCACGCAGATTACATTCAATGTCAATGCGAAGACGAATACACGCGTTTGTGCAAGCAGCTTTACTGTGACCCAAACAGCTGATCGCTACAGCCCGCAGTGAACTACAATGCGCCTCGCGCAGGAATACGTCAGTTGGTTAGTTCAAGAGCAACTGTGCTTTTTTCCGAGCAGCTAAAGTGTTGTAATTTTTTAAATATAGCGTACAGTTGAAATGTTGTATTATTTTCAGGTAGGACCTCTTTTAGGCCGCGAAAATACGCTGTTTTTGTGTTTCCGTTCACAACAGTGTATCGCCTAAATTTCCACCCAGCACTATGCCCTGGTGCGGCTACCTGGAGGAGATCAGAGAGCTTTCTACTGCATCTAATGTAAGCAGTGGCAATTTGTAGCTCATACAACCCCACTTCAAAAAAAGTGAACTATCCCTTTCAGTATTTCGTAACTTCACTTTGGCCTGATGTCCACTTCAATGGTGCTGAGACGTTTGATTATTTGATCTTAGGCCACAGTCACCGATTTGAATGCAGGCCTGTGCTGCTCTGCAGTCAAAACAAAACAAAATATTCATAAAGTAGTAAGAATAAATGAAACATATTAATCAGTGGCAGCACAGCATGTAAAGTAAAGGTGATGTGCCTGTGATGGCTGCTTGGCTGAAATTAAAAGAAAAAAAAAAAATCCTTATAATTAACTCGTGGTCTTGACTTGTTTCCAGTCATTCTTCTTGATCAAGTTTTCCAATAATATGAATAATCAATCGGCAGTTAAATTCACAGCTGTCATCTTAATGCATTGCTGTACCAATAGTACAACGGTAGGCTACAATTCAGGGAAAAAAATTATTCGGAAAAGATAGACAACTCTCTCGCTTTTGTGCCTCCAGATTGTTTAAATTACAATGAAGAAAACGGAGATTCGCAGCAAGAACCCGCAATTTAATAATGTCGTTTGAAATGCAACTTAACGTCAATAGGCTATAAGACGTTTTATTTGTTGTCTCACAACTACTAGTGAGCTGGGGAGATGGTAGTTGCAGTTCAGTTGCGTGCCCAAGTTCAGTAGTGGCCTGCACTTCTCTCCATTATGATGCTGTGCGTTCATGTGCCAATGCTGCACAACTTACGTGACTAGAAGGAGGAGGCTGGTAACAGATTGGCAGGCATGAACCAGCTAAGAGATGCAAAGTACTGCTAGTTTCTGGGCACGTCAAGTTATTGGGCATATTTAGAATACGCCCCTTTTCCCCTCGCGTGAACAGCACTCCAGTTGCATCAACCACCGCAGCGAAACATTTGCGTTTTCCTCGTTTTCCTTTTCAGGGTTCCTGTACTTCTACTACAATGTTTTAATTTGCTGACATGTGTATATAGGCTATATCTTTTTTTGTTATGACGCGTAATTTCTTCTTGCCTTTATGTATTAATGTAATTATTAAAGCCATGTCTATAATTGTTAGTTTTTTGTGACTGCATATAAAAATCGCAATTCAAGTTCCACAAATCACTTTCATTCATGAACAGCATCAGTGGTCATGATTAAATACGATAATATTAAAAAGAACACGCTCACAGAGAAAAAAAATGTAATAGTTTGCGATGACTCCTGCAGGTTTTAAGAGCAAATGCACGCAAAAATCAAGCAAAATGGCAAAATCGTGGCCACAGTTGAAAAAAATCAACCTACCATAATTTTGAGTTTTTGAGAAGCGATTGCTGAGTTTTAAAGGGTTCTGGGGTTTATTTTTAAATTTTAATCAAATTTGTTCAGAAAAACGGGATTTTAAAATTTTGTTGGTCCTTGACAAGAAATTTGGGTCAAATACACTGGCCTGAAAAACCCGCTTTTGGAAGCCAAACAACGCTTTCACTTCACTTAAACACCTAATTTGCACAAAACAGACAATCTATGACAGATTTCCGGTTTTAGAGGATTTTGTGACAGCTAATTAGCGCATTCGTTTGGAGACAAATAAGGTGTAAGGTAGCGATCTAGAACCAGACGCAAGAACCAAGCAGTGCAGTAAAATTGGATTTTATTATAGAAGGGGGCGAACCCCCGCAGAGCAGGAGGCAACGGTACAGAGTCCACAATCCAAAAATCAAAATCCAAAGGGCGAAATCCGAGTCGTTAACAGGGCAGCAATCACAGTACTAGTAGTCGGGCAAAAAAGGGTTTGATACACAGATGCAACAAAAAATCCAAAACAGAGCCAAAATCGTAAAACAGGGATGGTCCAGTCAGAAGTGAATCTCAAAGAATACAAGGCGAAAACAAGCGAAGCACAAGGGAAACGTTCTGACAGGGAACTGCTGTGAAAAGACTGCTTAAATACACACAAGGGAAGTCACATGCTATGATTAGGATCAGGTGAAGAGGATCAGACTAATTACGAAGGCGCAAACACGAGGGAGAACCTAATCACATGAATTTGGCAAAAGCCAAAATGCGGACAGGGATCACGAGACAGCCTATTGACAAACATACAGCTCCGTTAGGGAGTTCTAACATGCACAGGTAATGAGAGGCAGAACAGAGTTAAACAGGTGCGGAGGATCTGCTGAAACGCAGCAAAGTAGATTGAATGAAGACAAGAGGCAGAGACTAGAACAGGGCGAGTGCTGAGAGCTTGTTAATCAATTAGTAAAGTGCAGCCATACAATCCCTAGTGCTCGTTAGTAAGTTAGTATTATATACAATGTTAATCAGGGTTAGTATCTTTAACTAAAATAATAAACTTTTAGTATTGTTAGTAAAGACAGAACAGCAAGGCGAAGGAAGCAAACGAGATTAGAAGGAATGATTGGAAACCCAGAAACCATGAAATCACCTGAAAGCGTGGCACACAATACTGGGGAAAATAAGCTGTCACATAACATCAGACCAGACAGGGGAGACAAAGTGCAAGGCATGGCAAAATGCAAAACAATGACTGGAATATAAATGGGGAAAATGGACTATGGCAGGAAATAACAGAATGAACAGAAACAAAACATGGCATGGAATTGAGATATTGCAAAACATGAGCAGAACAGAACAGAACAGAGCAGATTCATAACACAAGGTAGCTTACCGTGAAAACTAGGATGGCTCTAGCACTGGGGGCAGTGATTTTCATTGCTTCAAAATCAGGATTTACAACCTTGAAACCTGATATTTCAAATATATCAAATCATTTTTTTGGCGTCTCAAGCGAGCACCTTAGAAATTGCCCACGAACCCGGCCCAATTCTGTCAAATTTGCTTGGTGAGTGAACATTTACTTGTCCCTTTTGTTTTGAAGCGAAGTGCGAAATCCCCAATAAAACACAATAATAATACCAGGAAATACAAAGATTATAGTTTGGTTTGACTTATTTTCCGAGGGTGGTCACTCACCGGCAATTCTGGATGGAAGCTTGATCTGCTTTGGCATTCTTTGGCGTTCAAACTACCAGGACGAAGGGCTCGTTATGTATTTTGCACATATACAGGAGCAGTATTTCATAACGCAGGAATTCTCAAAAACCATTACTAGACACAGAAGATCCACTGCTATTTTCATAGTTAGAACCTCTGGAATCTAGTTCCTAATTGAACTCCTGAAAGTGCTCTGCAATGAATCCCAAAATGAGTCTCCATTTGAACCGAACAGCCGAGCTCGATTGTGTGGCGGGCTGTCAAATAAGCCTGTCAATTTTCAACCCTTGCGTGACATGTATCGCACAATCGTTTCATTCGCAAAAAAATGGTGTGCGCTGAAAAGTCATCCCACAATAATTAACACTTTTTTTATTTCTTTGATTTTCAAAAAAGGGAATTCCGTGAACAGCTGAACTGCAATAGAGCGCCAACTTTAGTGTGACTAGCTCAGTGGAGGCTCTAGAACTGGGAATTGGGGTGGCACAGACACGTCCCTTTTAGTCCTGGCTAGTTCTCAATCATTTTCCTTTATTGACGCGTTTTCCAATTATCGTAATTGGCAACTGAAGACTCTGTTTCTCTCCATATGCGATCTAACACTGATGAAATCATGGGCTAAATTCAGTACAGAAAAATAATTTACTTATTAATAGGTCAATACTTTGCGTTGATTGAACTGATCGGCATTCCAATGAAATATCGCCTTTCACTCTCGGTATTGTGTGGGTTGATTAAAAAAAAAGTGGCAGTCAGCAGTTAAATAGGCTATAATAAAAGTGTGCGGCTCAAGCTATTTGTTTGAAAGTCGACAGCTATATAATTTTGAACAACGTTGATTTAAATACAGCAAATACACGTCTAGATGAATGATTGTCGTCTTACCTAATCGGGGAGGACAAGCAGCACCTGTTCAGTGTGGAGTGCTCTCGGAGTGAACCTTTTGTTAATCATGAAAATAACTGAGAACAGGTCAGGACTAATAATTGTTTTAAACGGATGTTTTGTGCACCCAATTCTCAGTTCTGGCTTCGCCACTGTAACCTACAGAATTTAGCCCATGATTTCATCGCTGTTAGATCGCATATGGAGAGAAACAGTGTCTTCAGTTACCAATTACGATAATTGGAAAATGCATCAATAAAGGAAAATGATTAAGATCTAGCCAGAACTGAAAGGGACGTGTCTGTGCCCCCCAATTCCCAGTTCTAGAGCCGCCACTGGGAACTAGATTCCAGAGGTACTAACTATGAAAATAGCAGTGGATCGTCTGTGTCTGGTGATGCTTTTTGAGAATTCCTGCGTTATGAAATACCGCTCCTGTACATGTGCAAAATACATAATGAGCCCTTCGTCCTGGTAGTTTGAACGCCAAAGAATGCCTAAGCAGAGCAAGAATCCATCCAGAATTGCCAGTGAGTGACCACTCTCGGAAAATAAGTCAAACCAAACTATTATCTTTGTATTTCATAGTATTGTTCCTGTGTTTTATTGGAGATTTCGCACTTCGCTTCAAAACAAAAGGGTCAAGTAAACGGTCACTCTCCAAGCAAATTTGACAAAATTGGGACCGGGTGTGTGGGAAATTTCTAAGGCGCTCGCTTAAGACGCCAAAAAAATTATTTGATATATTTGAAATATTATGTTTCCAGGTTGTAATTCAAGATTTTGAAGCAATGAAAATCACTGCCCCCAGTGCTAGAGCCATTCTAGTTTTCATGGTAAACTACCTTGTTGTTATTTGTCTCTGCAAGAATGCACTAATTAGCTGTCACAAAAATCCTATAAAACTGGAAATCTGTCATTGATTAATTGTTTGATGTCTGTTTTGTGAAAATTAGGTGTTTTTAAGTGGGGAAAAAGCATTGTTTGGCTTCAGAAAGTGAGTTTTTCAGGCCAGTGTATTTGACCAAAATTTCTAGTCAAGGACTGGCGAAATTCTAAAATCCCATTTTTCTCACAAAATTTTACTAAAATTTAAAAATAAACCACAGAACCCTTTAAAACTCACCAGTCACTTCTCATAAACTCAAAATTAGGGTAGGTTGATTTTTCAACTGCAGCCACCTCTTGCTCGATTTTTGTGTGCATTCACTCTTAAGACGCTCGTAGTTTTCTGCGATCTACGACAATTTCTGAGAGCGTCTCAAGTTACAAAAGGTTTTTCGGAAACACTCCACAAACGTAGGATGCTTTGTAAGAAGGATTCTACGATCATCGTTGCCTTAAGATGCTTTTGGGAAACGAGGCCCTGTTGGGTTTCACTCCAACACAATCGAGACACTCCTCATTCAACAGGGGGAGATACTGATTACCTGCTAATTAGTAGAATCAGGCAGCTAAATTAGGCTCACAGGGAAAGGCTACAGGGACAGTACACTTCCAGGAGCAGGATTGGGCAGCCCTGGATTAGTCATATGTGAAGTTTTACACCATCAAAACTTTAAAACAGCTCATTCCTGCATCACTTAGTGATCACAATGAAATTCATACACGACATAGTGCTGTGAAAAAGTGTTCGCCCCCTCCCCAATTTCTTATTTTTGGCATGCAGGCTATGCTGAAATGTTTCATACCATGAAACTGGTTTTAACATTGGAAAAAGATTACCTCATTAAACCCAACACACAGGTTTAAAAGATGATTTTATTTATTTAAGGATAAAAGCCATCCAACTTCACCTGGACCTACAGTTTGCTGAAAATGTAATCACTCCTTTAGTAACTAAATCAACCAATTAGATTAATTTAATTGATAACGGAGTTTAATTTGCAAACGCACTCTTGGGCATAAGTATTACCAGCCCCGTTGAATCAAAACATCACTTAAATATAACCTGTTTGGCAATGTGAATTTAGCAAAAAGCAGTACTTGATGGAATTTAAGAGCAGATGAGAAACAATGCTGTTGACCTGTATCAGTCTGAAAAAGGTTACAAAGCCATTTCTAAGGCTCTGGGAATTCAGCAAACCATGGTGAAAGTCATTATCTATAATTGGGAGAGGGGGCTGTAACATTTTGTGTACTGTACTGTCCTGCTCCACTAGGGGACTGGTCCAGACCACTGGTCTTTGGAGCACGGACCACTGCAGTAACTGTCCTGCTCCACAAGGGGGCTGGTCCGGACCACTGGTTTTTGGGGCATGGACCACTGCAGTAAATCCTGCTCCACTAGGGGACTGGTCCGGACCACTGGTCCGGGGTGTCTCAGGACAGTGAAAGTTGCCTTGCAGAGGTACGGTCTCGGAACCACTGACTGTATAGGGGAGAGCCGGTGCGAAAGTAACGTGGGCCAAAAGTAATACGGCGATTTACTCACAGCCATCCGCACTTCAACGCGTCATATTAGGTCAGCTCGTGCAGCTCGCAACACTCTCCAGGCCCGTGAAAAATCTGGAGGTTTCGACGCTTCCTCACGGAACGAGACCGGGAAGACCGTTTTCCACAGTGGTGAGTAAATTCAGACAAATGGTGAACTTTTTTGGCTTAAAGATGGTCTTTATCGCTCCATGTGTCATATTTATGATTAAGTGATAGGTCATTTAGTTTTGTAACATATCCTGAAGTTTGAAATGTCAAGACTTTTTCCACTTCAGAAGCAATCCTGGTTCTAATGTCTGGAGTCACTGTCGAGGCGGATGTAGCAACCGTTAGGTTCGACCCTCTCTGCTAATGAGGCCGAATTTTCTTGTGTTATATTTTACCGACAGAAAATACCAAGAGTTAGGGTCAGAACTACCCAGAGAGGAAAGGTTGACCAGCAGGTCTACACAAGGGCCTTTCTTGATGTCCGAAGAGGCGAGAGTATAAGGAGGGCAGCAGAGGTGCATGGCGTTTGTCATGTCACCCTGTTCAGATACTGCAAGAGGAGGGCAGAGGCAGGAGGGCAGCAGGCCAGAGCCCCAGGGTACAGGGCTCACAACAAAGTCTTCACAGAAGAACAGGAGAAGAGACTGCAGGCATATATAAAGAGAGCAGCTGATATATATTTTGGCCTGAGTCCTAAAGAGGTTGGAGTAACACTGCAGACAGAGCTACACCACTATCGCCATTTGCCTAAGATAGCAAGCACCTCAGCTCCGGATCTGCCCCGGCTCTGAGGTGCTTGCTTTCTGGGAATTAACCTCTTTTTTCATGCTGTTTTAGGTGCGAAAGTTTGCATATGAGCTGGCCGAAAATATTGGCCTCAAAACTCCATGTTCATGGGAGAAAAACCAGAGCAACTTTGTTCCCCCTTACTTTATCTTCCCAAGGAAGAAGTTCCAGCACCACTTCATCCGGGATGGCCTCCTTGGCTGCACTGGTTCTGCCAATGGATCGGGGTGAATGCAGGAGGCCGATTTCTTGGCATTTTTACAGCATTTTGCAAGACACACCCGTGTGACCCCGGAGTCAAAGTTGCTGCTACTCTTAGACAATCATCCATCACACCTTTCTGTGGTAGCTATTGACTTTTGCAAGTCACATGGCATTGTACTCCTGTCTTTTCCACCCCACTGCTCCCCACCGTCTTCAGCCACTAGACTGAAGCGTTTTGGTCCTCTGAAGCACTACATTAACAGAGCAGCAGACAATTGGATGCGACTGAACCCTGGAAGAACTTTTGACCATCTACAACATCCCGAGTCTTGTGGCTAAAGCACTGCCTCAAGCTGTGACAGACAAGCAGCATTTCAGCTGGGTTGCCAGGGAGTGTCACCGGTCATCTGGCCCTTGAATCCAGATATTTTCAGTGAGACAGAGTTTGCTCAGCTCCATTTTGTGACCGACCGTCCTGCACCAGCACCAGCTCCATCCCCAGCACCCTCTTCATCACCAGCGCCAGCTCCATCACCAGCGCCCTCTTCATCACCAATCACCAATCCGCTCCATCACCAGCGCCCACTCCCGTAAGACACCAGCAACCTAGGCAGAGCCCATTTGAGCTGCATCCCCATGAGTCTGCCATTCCTCTAGATGGTGAGACTTTGTGTCTGTGTGTGTCTTTTAAATGTGCATGTTGAGCCTTGCCAAGCATTTATTATTTTTTTGAAATATTATCTATCCAGGTATGCTTGCGGTTCCAGGAACATCTAGTGGCACGCCAAAACAGAGGTTCAGCCCAGAAAAGGTTCGCCTATATCCGAAGGCTGGCTTGAGGAAAGAAAATAAAAGAAGAGGCAGAAAGAGGTGAGCAGGGTGTCGTTTTCAACTTGTCTTGATTTTTTTGCTTGTATAAAAACAAGCTGATTCTAACTACCATCTCATTGAATGTTGCAGGTCAACAGCAATACTGACCGACACCCCAGTAAAAGCTGCCTTGGAGGAGGAGACTCGGCAGAGGGGCCAGAAGAAACAGTCCTCTTCAACACGCCCAAAGAAGACGTTAAGCGGATACACTGCAACCACAGTTTCTCGGGGCAATGAGGAGGAATGTCTTGTTTGTGGGGAGACATTTGCCTCATCTTTGCCTGGAGAAGTGTGGGTGCAGTGCATCTTTTATCTGCTGTGGTCACATGAGGCATGCACTGAGGGTGCAGCACATTATATCTGTCACAACTGTGATGAAAATGTTTAAAACAAATTTGTGATTGTTTTTGCTTCTGTTTTAATGTCATTTTTATGATTGAATTGAATAAATGAGTGCATTGTATATTTACAATTGCATTTTAGCAAAGAAATTCTTAGATTTTTTCAAATGAAAAATGACGGTAATTCAAAATATTCCAGTTAATTTGATCAGGTTACTTTTGTCCCGCCCGTGTGCTACTTTCATCCCGACAGGAGGGGTCGAAAGTAGCGATGCGCAACTTCCATTGGACGGCAAACTATGCCGAACTCAATATATAGGGATGATTTAGCACCTGATATTGACAGAGCACACACAAAAGTAGTCAATCACTCCGAATTTTTTTTGCGGTCTGTAATGTTATCTTTTAAAATGATGTTTATGTGAAAAATGTTACTTTTGTACCAGCTCTCCCCTATGATTTTTATTAGATCATGCAAGAAAATGTGCACTGACCTCCTGTCTTTCAGCACAGAAATATAGCAAATCATTGTGTCTTCGTTGTGGTTTTTCCTTGGCATGGTTCTTGCGGACTCCATAACTTGAATTTGAAAAGCGACTCGTAGGCCATGTTGTTTTTCAGTGAAAAAAGC
Source organism: Gymnothorax javanicus (assembly GCA_029692085.1). NCBI lineage: Eukaryota > Metazoa > Chordata > Actinopteri > Anguilliformes > Muraenidae > Gymnothorax > Gymnothorax javanicus. Next base: position 18,590,797 of record CM056200.1, on the reverse strand, counting down.
GCGTGGTCGGAAGTGGTGAAATGAAGGAAGTAACTTTCAAGGCTGGCGTAGCACCAGTGATTTCCCCTGCGTATAGGTGCCCCCGTTGACTCAGCTGTGAGACTGCATCCACTATCGCGTATGGATAACTTTTTCTTTCCCCGTGCGGCTGGGTAGTCCTGTGAGGATTTTTATTTTATTTTTTGCTTACTTTGAAAGTACATGCTCAGGGCAGGGGGGGTTTCCGGAACCCAGGAAACCCCCCCCCCAGATCCGGCCCTGTACATTGAAACGAAAAGTCCAAAACATTAGTTTTAAAGAAGAGGTGATGGATTTGGGACATGTGTGTCTGGGTTAATGGGAATGAGTCAAACGTCTTTTTTTATATACCATAAGTGTTGCAATATAGGGGCACGATTGAGGTGCACGGAATAGAGGCACTGTGAATGAGCTGAACGCACAACACGGCACTTTTGCCCCCCCCCACTTCTTTAGTGAATCCGGCGCCCCTGGAGAGGAGTATTCAGTGAGCTAAACTCAAGTGAAAGTAAACTGAGGAGGTGTTTCAGCACCGTCGAAAGGAGTAGCTGATGCACTTCGGCGTTACCGTGAACGAGATAAGCCATCGCTGTCAGACAGACTTAATATCGAGCGAAACGTTATATACTCGACTTTTTGCATGACGTGCGCACGACAGCCGTGAAGGCCAAAGTGAAGTTGACATAGCCTTGAGGGCATGTGTATGTTTCACAAGTGCTTCACAATTTTGCGACAAGCCCTTTATGTCTTAGAAAAACTGAATTGATAGTCCGATCTAGTAGACGTTTTCAGATTCGTTGAGTTTACTATCTGCTTTTAATCACCTCTGATGGAGGCATACTCAAATTAAAAAGTAGAATGTTAGCATCTCAAAATTACTTCAAGGAGCCTCCTGAAAATGTTTGAATCCGTATCGCGAAGCGAGCGACATTGCACTCGTGTCCAGCACTAAGGCAATGACTCTACGTTACCCGTCGCAGTCTGAATAAAGACGGAGAAAAGTAGCAGCAGTGCTGTAGGTAGGGGGTTACCGCAGCGATTTAAGTCTGCGCTGAAACACGGTTAACCTATTTTATACAGCACTGCTCATTTTCTACTCTGATGGAAGTCTCAATTTGGGGAATAAGGACAAATCTGAAAATGACGGATTCTAAATATGGTTAAAATGTGACATGGAAGGGGGACTGATTGAACTGTGATGGTCACTGTCACATGGATAGGCCTACTTGAATATAATGATCGAATATTGGCTATTTTACAGACATCAATGGTCACAAGTTTCTAAGATAATTACTCTGGACCTACTATAATTGAGATAGCAATGTGTAGTGGACAATTCAGAATGATTGTTAAGGACATTGATTTTCAATTTGGGCGACTGCTGAATGAGGTGAGGTGAAATTGGCTGTAGACAGGGGCTTAGCTAGTTCGTAAGCTTGCTCCGGTGCTGGCGAGCTCCACAGACTTTGTCTCCATAGTAACTAGTGCCATGGCTTAGCTCACACGCTCTGTGCAACCGAAATGGGGCTTGAGATCAGGCTAATCCCGTGCCGATCCTGGGCTAATCCCTTATCCTGCCTTTGTGCAATAGGCCCCAGCAGTACTTTGCAAGATAAGTCTCAAAAACATCAGTGGGGTTCAAACAAAAAAGGGTAAATTTGCTGGAGCCCAATTTGCTTGTGTGTTGTTGTCAGGAACAGCTCTTTATATAAGGGTTTTCCCTTGCAGTCCCTCCCCTGCTGCATTCCTCACCTCCACTTCAAAGAGGTTCAGGTGTGGCTGGTTGAGGTGGAGGTGCGGGCGGGTTATTTAAGGGTTGGCTCTGCCATTATTTAGTGCAGCAGCATTCTGAATTGTTGCCCTGCTGTTTTGTGCTGCTGCTCCCCTTATGTTATGATTGTCTTTTTAAATATTAATTAAAAGTTTTGTTATTTTCACTCAGCCTGTGCGTTTGGGTCCTTCTCCAGCTTTTGGGTCCATGGTCCCAGTGCCCGCCGGATTGCAGGTTGCATCTGGCAGTACTAAACCATGACACTTTAATTTGGCAAAAGAACTGCATCAACAGTTGTGCCTTTGAGAGGTAAAGTGGGCTATCCCACTAATTCATTGTTTTGAGAAAATGAGATTGGAAGTTAAAACAGTTTGAAAAAATCAGGATGCCTTCTCCATGAGAATTATATATCATACATGCCAACTCTACCGCTTTTGGCGGTAGACTACCGCTTTCGGGGCATTTCATTCTGAAAAAAATGCCCCAAAAGCGGTAGTCTACCGCCAAAAGCGGTAGAGTTGGCATGTATGATATATGTTTACCTAATTGTCCAGGTGTAACAGTTTGTGGAAAATTTTTACAAGACCGCTTTTTACTGATTTAAGGAAAATGGCCGAAATGTGGAGTACACCACTTTAACTTTCTTGGCTGGAGAAAGGCTAAAAAACTTTTCAGTGAATACACATAACCATCATAACATTGGTGACACCTCATCATTGCCAGAAAAAACCTACTTTATCCGGACAAAAAATTTAATCCTTGAAACTAGACAGTTAATACCTGTATAAGAATCGTGTAAGATGGGAAAAGGGGGATTGGAGCACCGCTGGCGCTGATGAGTGCATCTGTGACACTGCAGCAAGACTGGTGGGCCTTCTGAGCATCAAAAGACTTCAACACCATGCAATATAACAAATTGTTGAGTTCCTGATGACAAGCAGCTTGTTGTTTGCTGGGGTTTGCGTGAAGGGAAGTGGGGGTGGTTTATGCCCCTAAGTGACTGGAGACCTGAACTGGGGGATGCAAAGTGTGAGCAAACTGTATTTGTGAATGGCCGGACAGGAGGCAATAAACCCGGCCTCTGAGCTGGGAGGGGGGGTTTGTATGGTCTCTGTGCCTCTGAGCTGGGAGTGGGGGGTTTGTATGGTCTCTGTGCCTCTGAGCTGGGAGTGGGGGTTTGTATGGTCTCTGTGCCTCTGAGCTGGGAGTGGGGGGTTTGTATGGTCTCTGTGCCTCTGAGCTGGGAGTGGGGGGGTTTGTATGGTCTCTGTGCCTCTGAGCTGGGAGTGGGGGTTTGTATGGTCTCTGTGCCTCTGAGCTGGGAGGGGGGGGGGTATGGTCTCTGGTTGAGCTGGGAGTGGGGGGTTTGTATGGTCTCTGTGCCTCTGAGCTGGGAGTGGGGGTTTTATGGTCTCTGTGCCTCTGAGCTGGGAGTGGGGGGTTTGTATGGTCTCTGTGCCTCTGAGCTGGGAGTGGGGGGGTTTGTATGGTCTCTGTGCCTCTGAGCTGGGAGTGGGGGGTTTGTATGGTCTCTGTGCCTCTGAGCTGGGAGTGGGGGGTTTGTATGGTCTCTGTGCCTCTGAGCTGGGAGTGGGGGGTTTGTATGGTCTCTGTGCCTCTGAGCTGGGAGTGGGGGGGTTTGTATGGTCTCTGTGCCTCTGAGCTGGGAGTGGGGGTTTGCATGGTCTCTGTGCCTCTGAGCTGGGGTGGGGGGGTTTGTATGGTCTCTGTGCCTCTGAGCTGGGAGTGGGGGGTTTGTATGGTCTCTGTGCCCTGAGCTGGGAGTGGGGGGTTTGTATGGTCTCTGTGCCTGGAGCTGTTTCATGACAACTGCATCAGTGGGGGGTTTCATACTGTGCCCTGAGCTGGGGGGGTTTGTATGGTTTCTGTGCCTCTGAGCTGGGAGTGGGGGGTTTGTATGGTCTCTGTATCTCTGAGCTGGGAGTGGGGGGTTTCATGGTCTCTGTGCCTCTGAGCTGGGAGTGGGGGGTTTGTATGGTCTCTGTGCCTCTGAGCTGGGAGTGGGGGGTTTGTATATTTCTCTGTGCCCATGAGCTGGGATGTGGGGGGTTTGCATGACCTCTGTGCCTTTCAGCTGGGACAGGGGGTTTGTATGGTCTCTGTGCCTCTGAGCTGGGAGTGGGGGGTTTGCATGGTTTCTGTGCCTCTGAGCTGGGAGTGGGAGTTTGTATGGTCTCTGTGCCTCTGAGCTGGGAGTGGGGGTTTGTATGGTCTCTGTGTGAGGGGGGGTCTGGTCGGAGCTGGTGTGGGGGGTTTGTATGGTTTCTGTGCCTCTGAGCTGGGAGTGGGGGGTTTGTATGGTCTCTGTGCCCCCTGTTGAGCTGGGAGTGGGGGTTTGCATCCACTATCTGTGCCTCTGAGCTGGGATGGGGGGTTTTTTTCTCTGTGGGGCTGGGCTGGGGAGTCCTGTGGGGGTTTTTATTTTCTCTGTTTTTTGCTTACTTTGAAAGCATGCTCAGGGGGGGGGTTTGAATGGAATGGTCTCTGTGCCCTGAGCTGGGAGGGGGGGGTCCAAATGGTTCTGTGCCTCTGAGCTGGGATGGATGGGGGGGACATGTGTATGGTCTCTGTGCCTCTGAGCTGGGAATGGGGGTCAAACGTATTTTTTATATGCCTCTGAGCTGGGAGTGGGGGGGTTTGTATGGTCTCTGTGCCTCTGAGCTGGGAGTGGGGGGGCACTGTGGTCTCTGTGCCTCTGAGCTGGGAGTGGGGGTTTTATGGTCTCTGTGCCTCTGAGCTGGGAGTGGGGGCCCCTGGATGGTCTCTGTGTCTCTGAGCTGGAAGTGGGGGGTTTGTATGGTCTCTGTGTTTCTGAGCTGGGAGTGGGGGGTTTGTATGGTCTCTGTGCCTCTGAGCTGGGAGTGGGGGGTTTGTATGGTCTCTGTGCCTCTGAGCTGGGAGTGGGGCTGTCATGGACAGCCTCTGGGCTGGGAGTGGGGGGTTTGTATGGTCTCTGTGCCTCTGAGCTTTTTGCATGACGTCTCTGGACTCTGTGAAGGGGGAGTGGGGGTGTGCCTCTGTGCCTGAGGGATGTGGGGGTTTGTATGGTCTCTGTGCCTCAATTTTGGGAGTGGGGGTTTTTATGTCTTGAGAAAAACTGGGGGGAATTGATGGTCTGTGCCTCTGAGTGGGAGTGGGGTTTTATGGATTCTGTGCCTCTGAGTTTACTATCTGCTTTTAATGCCTCTGAGCTGGGAGGGGGTTTGTCAAATTAAAAAGTAGAATGGGAGCGGGGGAAAATTACTTCATGGTGCCTCCTGTGGGGGTTTGAATGAGCTGGGAGCTGGGGGGGTGTGTATGGTCTCTGTGCCTCTGAGCTGGGAGTGGGGGTTTGTATGGTCTCTGTCTGAGCTAAAGTGGGGGGTGTGTATGGTCTCTGTGCTGTGAGCTGGGGGTGGGGGGTTTGTATGGTTTCTGTGCCTCTGAGCTGGGAGTGGGGGGTTTGCACTGGTCATTTTGTGCCTCTGAGCTGGAAGTCTCAATTTATGGAATAAGGACAAAGCTGAAAATGGGGGATTCTAAATATGGTTAAAATGTGACTCTGAGTGGGGGGGGTGTGTATGGTCTCTGGGACTGGGGGAACTGTGATGGTCTCTGTGCCTCATGGATGGGACTGGAATATAATGATGGTATTCTGTGCCTCTGAGCTCAATGTGGGGGTTTCTAAGATGGTCTCTGGACCTCTGAGCTGGGAGATGGGGGTGTGTATGGTCTCTGGACAATTCTGGGAGTGGGAATGATTGTTAAAGACTGGGATTTTCAATTTGTATGGTCTCTGTGCCTCTGAGCTGGGAGTGAAATTGGCTGTGGACTCTGTGCCTCTGAGCTGGGAGTGGGGGGTTTGTATGGTCTCTGTGCCTTTGAGCTGGGAGTGGGGGGTGCCATGGCTTAGCTCACACATGGTCTCTGTGCTCTGAAATGGGGCTTGAGATCATGGTAATCTGTGCGATCCTGGGCTGGGAGTGGGGGGTTTGTATGGTCTCTGTGCCCCAGCAGCTGGGAGTGGGGGGTTTGTATGGTCTCTGTGCCTCTGGGCTCAAAGTGGGGGTTTGTTTGGTCTCTGTGCCCTGAGCTTTGTTTTGGTCTCTGTTGTTGTCTCTGGAACTGTGCTCTGAGCTTTATATGGGGGTTTTTTGGTCTCTGTGCCTCCCTGGGGGTTTGCATTCCTCACCTCCACTTCAAAGTATGGTTCTGTGTGTGGCTGGTTGAGGTGGCTGGGAGTGGGTTATTTGGGGGTGGGGCTCTGCCATTATTCTCTGTGCCTCTGAGCTGGCAGTGGGGGAATTGTTGGTCCCTGTGTTCTGAGCTGGGAGTGGGGGGTTTGTGATGGTCTTTGTGCCTCTGAGCTAAAAGGGGGGGTTATTTTCTCTCTCTGTGTGGGGGGTTTGGGTCCTTCTGGGGTTTTTTTGGGTCCATGGTCCCTGTGCCCTGAGCTGGGATTGGGGGTTGCATCTGGTCTCTAAACCATGAGCTTTAAGTGGGGCAAAAGTATGGTCAACAGTTGTGCCTTTGAGCTGGGGTGGGGGTTTGTATGGTCCCACTAATTCATGGTCTTGTGCCTCTGAGCTGGAAGTTAAAACAGTTTGAAAAAATCAGGATGCCTCTGAGCTGGGTGGGGGGTTTGTATGGTCTACATGTGCCTCTCTGTGCTTTTGGCTGGGAGGGGGGTTTGTATGGTCTCTGTGCCATTGAGAAAAAAGTGGGGGGCCCCCATGGTCTCTGTGCCTCTGAGCTGGGAGTGGGGGGTGTGTATGGTCTCTGTGCCTCTGAGCTGGGAGTGGGGGTTTGTATGGTCTCTGTGCCTCTGAGCTGGGAGTGGGGGTTTTATGGTCTCTGTGCCTCTGAGCTGGGAGTACACCACTTTATGGTCTCTGTGCCTCTGAGGCTGGGAGTTTTCAGTGAATGGTCTCTAACCATCATAGCTGGGAGTGGGGGGGGATGGTGACACCTCATCATTGGTCTCTGAAAAAAAAAGCTACTTTGGGGGGACAAAAATTTAATCTGTGAAACTGAGCTGGGAATGGGGGGTTTATAAGGTCTCTGTGCCCCTAAGCTGGGAGTGGGGGGGTTTGGGGTCTCTGCTGATGAGTTCATCTGTATGGTTTCTGCAGCAAGACTGGGGGGGGTTGTATGGTCTCTGTGCCTCTGAGCTGGGATGGGGGTTTGTATGGTCTCTGTGCCTCTGAGCTGGGACAAGGGGCTTGTTCTGAGCTCTGGGAGTGGGGGGTCAGTTCTGGCCTCTAAGAGACTGGGGACCTGAACTGGGGGTTTCTGTGCTGAGAGTGGGGGGTGGTTTTATGGTGGGAGTGGGGGTTTGTAGGTCTCTGTGCCTCTGAGCTGGGGGTGGGGGTTTGTATGGTCTCTGTGCCTCTGAGCTGGGAGTGGGGGTTTGTATGGTCTCTGTGCCTCTGAGCTGGGAGTGGGGGTTTGCTGGTTTCTGTGCCTTTGATGTCACCCTGCATGGGAGGCCTTTGGCTTACCCAATGCCCCATATTGCCCTCAATCATCTGTGTAAGACTGGACCCTAACTTATCTGTTTTAACTAATCTAAACCTCTGGGAATGTCACAATATGCTCATATGTTCAATATACTGCTAAGAAATCACTTCTGTACTTACACCCAATTCACCTGAATAATAATTCAGCTTTAGACTTTTTCATGACAACTGCATCATACTCATACATTTTCCTGGCTTGTTTGGTATGTATGTTTTTGTTGTAATTCGAATGGCATATATTTCACATCCAATGAAATTATAATTCATTCACTTTTAGAAACTCCCTAAATTTGGGTAAGGTAAAATCTCCTCTCGGGTAATAAAGCTTCATTCCTTTTGTCTGAATGACCCCTCCTTCTCAATCAAATGGCCTGACTCTGTCTCAGTCCTGAGACCTGTAACCCGATATCCCACCTGGTTAACTTAGGGGGCTCTCTGGGTGGAGGGGGGGGGTAGCTGGTTTGGTTTATAGGAAAGAGAAATGAGCTGTTCGGGGAAGATCGTATCCGATCTGTCCCCGCGCATGTTAGTGCATGAGTAGCCTTTTCAATTATGGAATATCGTAATTTGAACTTCCGTATGTGGCCAATGTATATACGTCAGTGCGTGTGTATCCTTTTCCTCCAGGTTTGACTTTATTCTCCTTTTCTAAATTGTGTGTAACTTGTAATTGGCTTAATGTTGATTTGTTTGATTTAAGCTCTTGCCTACCTGGTGAATAAATTATTGTTATTCCTTTAAGCTTGCGTGGTCTCAGTGACTCTTTACACATGTACATTCTTTCTAGCCCCGCTGCGGCGGATACTTAGGCGGTCAATCCCAACTGAGGAACGACTGGCCAGCGGCCCAGTATGGGAATTGGTTTTATTAAGTTGGAGAGACAATCATGATCTACTTACATAAAGGGTTTATGTTTTGCCGGTTCTGGGATTTTAGCCTTTAGGAAACCCATGGACGAAAAGTCGGTTATCGGTTAAAATTCCCTGAAGGAACCCATGGGCGTGCATAGATCTGGGTTCGCTGTACTCAAGCCAAAAGATGCTGTTGCAGTGATGGCTGACTTCCAACCTCTAATCTAACCAACGAACCTGGGATCCGGACATGGTGTTAAAACCCGGGAACATTAATGGGAGTGACGGCGGTTGTCTTTTAAGAGTTCGAGGTACATTCAACTTCGAGATCCACGCATGTTTTCCCTAGATTATGAATTCTAATTTTCATTTGGAGTCAGATACTTAACGAGGGTATAACTCAATTTGGTATTCTAAATTTACTATGGAGTCAGATTAATGATAACCGTTGTGTTTTTGTGCCCCGTTCTTCGAACAGAGAAAATTGATCCATATTATTGTGATTCGCACCAGCCAGGACGTCGCGCTTGTTAACACCGACCCAAAAGAACACGTTGAGCCTTCGCCCCCTGCAATTTCCGTTGTTGGTATTGTTTGGTGGGGTTTTACAATCGTCACTAGATTCACCTATAGGCCTCCACTGGGGGTTGGAGTCATTTTCAGACTCAAATCTTCTCAAGAACTGCCTCAGCTCCAGTCAGCATGGGGGCTGCCATCTTGGAATGTGGGATAGCCCACTTTACTTCTGAAGGGCACAATTATGGCAGCACAAAAAACATTTTTTGTTGGATAGTTGCTAATAACCAGTAAATTACAGCTCCAGAAATCACCACAACATTGAATCAATTCATGTCTCAACCAGTTTCAACAAAAACTGTGCACCATTATTGAAAAAAAGTTGGCCTTGTCTCTGATGACAAACCCCAGTGCTTCCCTTTGTTCCCCAGAGCTGTAACTAACAGCTAAACTCACACCAAACTACAGCATCCTGCTGAATTCAGAGACTGAGGTTAGTATATGATGGGTGATGGACACTTTTCCTCATGGTTGACCTTGAACATTTTAGAGAGGCATTACTCAAGTTCTTTATATTTAATTTAAATTATTTTTGCATCTTTTTGGTTATATTCCATGTTGTTTCATGTTAAACGCATTTAATCATTTTGTGGACTAAAATACTTTGAATGTGGTATTTGCTCACTGATTGTCTGCATTAAGCACAGGAACGGCCAAAACAATCATTTTTATTTGCGTATATGCTGTGCTCTCAGAAAATCTTTTGTCACTGTAGGTGTTTCCTGGGCAAAGCTAGACCCCATGCTGGCATAATGAAATTAAATGGATATAATAAAACAGTCTTGGAAGTATGGAGATAAGTATCATTTACACATGACATAAAAATTGATTGATTGATCATACATGCTCATTTTTAAATTATCAAAAAAAGTTCAATTCGCGTAATATGAAATCATGGTGAAATAGACATGCGGGTGATTCAAATAATTTTCACTTTTTAATCAATGCACATGGTTCTAGTTTTACTAATTATTATCCCTTTCCGAATTACAGGCAAATTAATGATAATATATTTGCCTATAACTCAGATAACATTATTGCTTTGATTCATGAATTCATTTTCACGAATTTATGTCGAGAGTAAATGCAATGTAACAGTCACAAGCATACATCTCATGTGCTTACATTATGTGGCTCAGGGGAAGGGCTTCGGCAGCAGATGCAGAGCAATTTTTTCAGCCATGGCAGCTGCTTAATCAGGGAGAGGTAGAGAAGGGGTTGGGTGATGGAACTGTAGTCCTTAAGGCTGAATAAAATCATTTGAATTGAGCAGATTTCTGAGAAAGAAATATGCAAGAGACTGACCACAACTGGAGGCAGGTAATGAAACACTATGATGCCCAGATAGATTTGCACAGTTCTGAGGGCTTTCTTTTTCATGGGGTGCATCTTCTCCTTGCCCAAGACTGACTTCCTCAGACTCCATATGATAGAAACGTTGCAGTAAACCATAATGGTGAAGCTGGCCAGGATCAGCCCAATGAAGAATTCAAATGTTAAGTCTGCGTGCAATGTCCTGCAGAGGGCATAGGCTATCACGAGCCCCCAAACAAGCATGGAAAGAGCAACTCTGATCTTTTTGTTCTTGATGCTGGTGAACACAATGGGGTGAACCACAGCCACGTAGCGGTCCAGGCAAATGCAGCTGAGAAAGAGTGGGGAACCATTTTTGATCCCAGTCGTAAAGTTCAGTACATACATGAAATATCCAATTCTGAGTATGTCAAAACTAAAGCAGCAGATGGGGCTCATTATGCAAAACCATGCATCAGCAATGGCCAGATTGAAGATAAAGTTATTGGAGGTGGAAGAGTCACTCTTCTCTCTGGCCACCAGCCACATCACCATGATGTTGGCAGGGTAGCCCACTACAAGGTTGATGCTCCTTTCAATAAACAGAAACACAGCCGCAGCAGGGTGGGTTATGCAATATATTAATCCGTCCGAGGACTGGGGACTGGATCCTGAAGAGGAGTGGTTGAAGGGTCGGCTAGAATTGATGACAGAGCTGTTCATTTTGGTTTTATTTTATCTAGCAGGTTTGAGGGATGATGATCCTTAGAAAAGAGAGTGAATGTAAGTTACATGGTCAAGCCTAACTGAACTCACCACTTACAGCACTTTTCCACTATGCGGTACCGGCTCTACCCTACTCGCCTTTTTTGCTTTTCCATTCAGAAAAAGTACCTGGTATGTGGCACATGGTACACCTTTTGGTGGTACCTGCTCTCCCGGGGTTCCAAAAACAGCCGACCAGGTACTTCAGGGTGGGGAAGCAAAATTTGCAAAATAAATCACCATCCATAGATTGTATATTATTCTCAACTGCCATGTTTATTGAAAAAAAGAGATTAGACTCAGATTACAGATTACAGTCTTTGCTTTTTCAAATAACAGGTGCAGACAATTCAGGGGAGTGGTTGTGGGATTGTTTGTACTTTAAATGTTAGTGCAAGTTTTGCTTCCCCACCCTGAAGTAGGTACTAAAATGTGACGTTACAACATTGCAGCCCACTGATTGGTCACACAGAGACGTCACTGCGAATGAGGACTCCATAGTCAACCTCGGGACACCTCATTCAAGTTAGGTTGACGAGTCTCAAGATTAGCATAGTTGTATGATCATTGACTTTTATTGTTTTAGGCAACTTGTTCGATATACTGTGCGTTGCCTTTCCTTTCAAACACGGTTTTCGCTTGTTCACCAAAGCTGCTACATTCATGAAATGCGTTTCTCTTTGCTGTGACCTCCTTCATGGCGAAATTATGTGACGGTATTGTGTCCAGTTATGTTCCCCTACCTAATTCCCCTTGAGAGAGTTATGTGATACTACCCCTGTTTTAAGAAAATCGCGCCGAAAAATATCTTGACTGGTGTTGACGAATCATTTTTCTCTTAAAGTTATCATAGATGAGATGAGGCATCATTAAGCGATGAATCTGATTCTCTGCCATCTCCTGTGATTTGTGGATTTGCAACGAGGAACTCTGCTGTGCGATGATCACTTAATTATCCCATGCTTTAACAATTTTTGTTTGCCGTCAAATTCAGAGTGAAATATACATTCGCTCTCCATGCCTTTTACGGATATCATTGCTTTGCGTTGTTAGGTGGTAGCTACGCAATTTTATGTGCAACTGAATCGGATAGTGTCAAACAGAAAATACAATTCAACACTCGCCGGACTTTAGTGCCATAACGTGGTAACGGTAGTGTGCGTCTCCTGATTTGAACACAAAATAAGGCTAACAAAATTGACGGAATAAATGTAAAGAAGACCTAGAAAATTTTGTCGCATTGTTACACTGAAGGATAGTTATTGTTTTCTGGGAAGACGACCTCCATCCAGAGAAAACTCTCTCCTCCAAGACACCAGCTTTACTCTTTGAAACTGCACTGAAGCTTCCCGAGGTGGAGACAGTGTTCCCAGAAGACAAGGTTTGTCCTTTGGGTCTATATTTTACTGTCTGCCAAAGCCTTTCACTCAATCACAACATAAGAAATCAAAGAGTGGTTTATCAAATTGAAAAAATGAATAACTTACCTGAGAAACTGCAATAGCTTGACATACACTCCTCAAGGTCTGTATCCTGATCACCTGTTTCCAGGAGGGTTATGTTTTTATTCAATATTGTCCCACTTCAGAAAATATATCAATTTGAGTGGTATGTAGGGCAGATGGTACTCAGGCACAAATCCATTGAGGAAGCAAGAGCACTTGGAGTGACTGTACAATACCCTGTCACCACAGCATTATATTTAAGGATGGGTGGGTGGGCAAGAGGGGGTTGGGTTTGCAGAGTGAGTTTGTGATGTGACAAACAGATCTGCAGTAAAACAGAGGAGGGGCTAAAAGGAGGGGTAGATGAGTACCCCCCTATCCCTGTTATAACAACATATTATTTGTCAGTGATGTAATCTAAGAAGTGCATCTCAGACAAACAAGTGACGCAATGCAGTCAGCCAGCTGGTGCACAAGTGAGACTGTAACCTGGTGTAAGGTCTTACACATGAAACCCTAAGGTTCATCAAAGCACTCAAACTATTCTCTTTCATCCTCACAAAGAAAAGAAATTGAGCACTCAGTTACAGTAAATGTATTTGTGACAGTTTGAATTTCATCAAAATGTTTGGCAATAAGGAGGTTGCAGTTTACAAGTATGTTTCTTTGCTTTCGCTACGTAGACTTCACTAAAGCCTGGCATCTGTTCCAGGAGGTCTATTGTCCTGTAGTTTTTCATACCGATCCATAGAGAACAAAATCAGGTGCGAGATCTGGGTCAAAATTTGCCAATGTGTTACAAACCCACCAAATTTATGAATGCCTATGAAAAAAAAAACATTCATATCAATAATTTCTTTACCCCATTATTTGAAGACTAATGGCATTAATAAACAGTAGTATCAAGATAAATATCTCAAAGGAACTTTTATTCTACTTTATCTTTACATTCATAGTCAAATTTTGCATTTCCAGTGACATCAATTTGTGACATTTGTTACATGGCATCTTCAGCCTCCAGAAAATCAGACTTCTGTTCATCCAAAATTGAATCAGAGGATATAAGGTTATAGCCATATAAATTAATTAAATCACAGGATTTAAGGGCTCGAAATTGCGACGCGACCAAAATTAACACTGTGTGACCTTTGAATTAAAATAGTCGCACCAGTGCGACCGCTTTCAACCCCAATTAAACGCCTCTTTTCCTGTACATTTGGTAGTTAGTTGGCATGCAAACTGCTGCTGCAGCTTGAATAGAGATGGGCGTATGTGTCAGAGCAGTGCATGCATCTACTGGACATACCACAGCCGGGCGTATCGATATAAGAATGGAGCGCACCCATTCCCTCGTTCCCTCGAGCTGACCGTGACCATTCTGACCAATCAAAGGGGAGCTTGAGGGTTATTATTGTAACAATACACAAGATTTTGACGGAAAATGAAATGAAGAACAATAGAAAACTTTTTTGGTACCGTAAACGTTAAAAAACGAGTCGTATCAAAAGTTACTGAAACTGAGAATCATGACAAAGACTACAACGGTGATTCGGACGAACCGGCGGCAAAATTAGTTTATTATTTTCGCAAAGACTGCCTTTGAAATTTTAAATGGCTGAGGTTTAAAGAAGGTGAAATGCACAGTGTTCGTTGTAAAGATAATGGCCCAGATCTAGCAGGTAACAGCGCGTTAGCAACTAAAGAGTCCAAACACTTTAAACGTGAAAGTCCTCCAAACATGGAGAAAGCCCAAAACACAGAAAATGCTGTGACAAATGTGCGTCAACAAGTAGGTCCGATGTTCTGTCAATTTTTGCTACCAATCAAAAACCTCTGGACTGTAACGCCTCGTTTGGGCGGCTCTTCCGCTATGGGCCCCTTTCCCAGTGTGCCCACTTTCTTCTGATTGGCCAGCTCTGTGGAGGGCAGAGTTGGGCAGGACAAGGCTGCAGAACAAAGTTTTCCTGGTCCGCCTCCCTCGTGTGAAACGTGAGATGCGTCTGCCATCTGATCTAAGGAATCGGTGGGGAAATTCCACAATCAAACGCTGTGCATGTGTATAGAGCTAAGGAAAAAAACTTGTTCTAATAAACGCAGCGGCAAAAGTGGAGGACGCAGTGCCAAAGTCTGGCAGCTCAAGCTCGAATTTGCTTTTTACCTACGGCAACAGTGGTGAGTACGGAGGTTTTTCTACTTTATAGCTAGGATGCAGGGAAAGCTAGAATCCACCCCATACAGACACATTTGTAGAACGGGTCGACATGCCCAAGTGTAGACCGGAGACCGTAGAAACCCGGTGGGTCCGAGTTTAGAGGGAAACATGGACAGTGAGGAGCAGCATAACTGTGTGCATAACTGAGCTGTGTTGTTAACGAACAGCTTCTACGCTGGTATTTGACAGAGGGGCGAAAGCTCCAGGCTAAATGGTCTTTTTGGAAATTGCTCATGATAATGGTTTACTTATTGCTTCGGAACAAGCGGTTACCTGCGGGGCTGAAAAGTGAAGCAAATACGGAAGAGCCAAAAGCTGCAGTTCCTCGAATGGCCACTTGAGGCTGACTGCAGAAACGAGTCAATCCCCATTGAGCCCCATGTTAAAAAGCCCAGTTTTACAGCAAAAATAAACATGTTTACAGCCTGGTTCAAAATACAGTTTTGGTCTCTATAGCTAATTTTCCTCTCCGTGAAAACGGTGGGGGGAGTGAATGTTTTTGTAACTTTAACCCTCTGTTAACCAAGTACCTTTCCAACTGTGTAAAAATCATTTCCCTAGGCAAATATGTTGATTATGGGCCAATATTTGGAAAAATAGTTAAAAAAAAAAAATTCGACCCTTTGGCCCACCTTTCCAAAATGTAGCAGATCTGCTACATTGGGTAATAATGTGAATGGAAAAATTTTTGTTCACCGAAGCTGCTGCATTTATGAAATGCCTTCCTTTGCCTGTGACCCTGTTCGTAGCGAAATTGGAAGCAATGGGGTTGTGTCCAATTCTGCTGTACTAATTCCCCTTGAGAAAGTTATTGTGCTGCCCCTATTTTACGAAAATTGCGCAGAAAATAACTTTACGGATAGGCCCTACTGACGAAGCATTTTGTTCTAAGGAAAGGTATCAGATGAGATGACGCTTCGTCAAAGCGATGAATTCTAATACTCCGCCATCTCCTGCGATTTGCTACGTGTTTTGCCTTCAATTTCAAAGTGAAATGTTTCATGAAGCCTGAATATGAATACTCTATGCCTTTTACGTATATCATTGCTTTGCGTTTTTAGGTGGTGGGCCTACGTTATTGAATGTGCAACCGAATCGGACTCAAAACCAGCTGCTATCCAATGCATCAGGAGAATGTCAAACAGAAATTACAATTAAACACTCGCGGACTTTAGTGCCATAATGTGGTGATGGTACTGCGCCTCCCCTGATTTAAACACATAATTATTTTAAAAAATCGACGGAATAAACGTAAACTTGATATTCTGAGGATGCCGTCGCGGCAGTAACATGCTGCGTCGCAACAACAAGCAGGTACCACGGAGGCGGTAGCTACTATCCTCTAGTGGAAAAGCAACCCCAAAAAATACCCGGTGCCGAGTAGAGTAGAGTAGAGTGGGCACCATGTAGTGGAAAAGCGCAAAAACACTGCGGTCGAAGTAACCAGCGTTTGCCATGTAATTAGTGTCCATCTACGGTCACACGTGGGAATGCATATTGAAACCCACACATTTAGCTGTTATACAGGCTAACGTCAGCACTTTTGAACAAGTTGATATTGAGCAGTGGAGGGGCTTACCAGTTTACCAGTAGCGTTAGTGAATACTGAAAGGTGCATAATCGTAATCCTAGCTTTTGTAAAAACCTCAGCTTTAGCCAACTATATTCTTGAGGCAGATATTTAGCTTGTCAGCTACAGCGGTTGTGAAGGATTGGACTGAGATCTTTATTTCGCTCCATGCATTGGTGATTTCCAGCATGCGAAGTGAAGCTTGGGGGCTGGACTTTCATGCTCTGAATAATGATTGTTGCCCGTGAAAGCTTATGTGATATCATTCAGTAGTGGAGCGGGTGACGGCTGGGTTTTCACCCTTTTGTAAAACAAAGAAACTGCCCGCCAGACTATTTGGTCAATCAAAAGCATTTTGATACGCAGTTTGTCAGCTAATCACTTCCTGCATATGAACTGCAACTCGCCGTCTTGTCACGATTTTTTACTTAGGTTGTAGGAACGTGTGTAGCCACCCAAACAGATATCACGTCTTCAAGCTAAAGAATGTTTTGGCCGAAGAAAAAAAAATTGGTTAGCTAGCCTCTACTTTTGAATATGTACACATCCCACTGTACCACAGACGCATCGCGTACTACTTGGTTCGATGCCATTCGAATTAATCGAAAATTTATATGATGTTAAAATTATTTTAAAATTTTTGATAAATCGGAGTTTTAGGACATTAATGCGGAGAACGGATTTTCTATGAAAATTTCGGAGTAACTCAGCCGAAATCGGAGTGGTTGGCATCTCTGGCTTGGTAGCTGCGAGTTTAGAGGGCATGTTTCGGCAAACGAGCTCCATTCGGCCCGTCCACTGGGCTTGCCTCAGCTCCAGCAGCGGCCCGCCTTTTTGCCCATTTTTGGATTATTCGGGAGGTAGGCGTAGTCAAGTAAGTGTCAAGATGGCGACCAAATTTGCTTCAAAATGGATATTCAGAAACCTATGGGTGACGTCATGGACGCTTCGTCCATGTTTTATACAGTCAATGTTCGGAATGACCAGCGTTTGCTCGCGGACAATGGGCGCATTATGGATTGTAAGCGACAGCTCGAGAGAGCTCCGGTTATATTAGGAACATAAAACAGGTTTAACAGATCGTAAGTTCCGTTAGCATGAATAGTTGCTTATGTGGAGCTAGCGAATGGATAACTTCTATGAAAGAATTTCTTATGCAATCTCTGCCTTTTTCGGCTTTATATTAGCCAGAGCAATTTCTAAAGGGGATGAAATTACGCCACGGCAATGCAGAGAAATCGTTTGTTATATCAGACACGTTATAGCCTGTGCGTTTCGCGATTTTTTTCACCGCAGTAGTATCAGAGAGCTAGCCCAGATATTGGTGAAGTATCCGGCTGACCTCGGTCATGGATAAGTAAAACAACTGTTTCACAAGCACGCAAATACGCACCCCAGGCTCAGCAAAACCTACGTCTGGTCTAACTGCAGCCTTTTCAGCTCAGCTCTGCAGACACATAAAACCTCTCCGGTTAGCTTCAACTGTAATGGCTACCATCAGGAAACATTATGATGAAACTGCCACATTGATGCTTACCGACGTAACACAAGCATACCAATCAGAATTACTGCATATAAGTGAACCAGGAGCATTTTTAAGTAGCACAGCAAGCGAACTAACATGCAGTAGCTGGTAACTGAGTGGTCATAACAACAGAGACAAACCCCTGCAATACAGATTTTACGGACTGTAAGTTCTGTTACGGTGGACAGTTGTAGCAAGCATCCAAATTACAACCCCAATTCCGAAATAGTTGGGACAAAGTGTAAATTGTTAATAAAATCAAAAGACAATAACTTTCAAATCACACCAGCCAGTGTTTCATTCACAATAGAACAGAGATAACATAGCAAATGTTGAAACTGAGAAATTTTACAATCTTATCCACAAAATGAGCTCATTTCAAATTTGATGGCTGCTACAGGTCTCAAAATATTTGGGACAGGGACCTGTTTACCATGGTGTAGCATCCCCTCTTCTTTTTAACACAGAGTGGAGGCGTCTGGGCATTGAGGAGACAAGTTTCTTGAGTTTAGCAATTGGAATTTGATCCCACTCTTGTTTAATACAGGTTTCCAGCTGCTGGAGAGTTTCAGGTCTCCTTAGACGGACTTTTCGTTTAATTATGTACCAAATGTTCTCAATCGGTAAAAGATCAGGACTGCAGGCAGGCCAGTTCAGCACACGGACTCTTCTACTATGAAGCCATGCTGTTGTAATAGCTGCAGTATGTGGTTTTGCATTGTCCTGCTGAAATAGATGTTGTCTGGAGGGCAGCATATGTTGCTCTAAAACCTTTATATACCTTTCAGCATTCATGGTGCTTTTTAAAACATGCAAGTGTCCCACACCATATGCTCTAATTCATCTCCATACCATCAGGGATGCTGGCTTTTGAACTGAACGCTGATAACAGGAGTGGTGGTCTTTCTCCTCTTTAGCCCAGAGGACACGACGCCCATGATTTCCAACAGGAATGTCAAATTTGGACTCGTCTGACCACAGGACACTTTGCCACTTTGCTACAGTCCATTTTAAATGAGCCTTGGCCCACAGAACACTGCGGCGCTTCTGGATCATGCTCAACAATGGCTTCCTTTTTGCATGATAGTGTTTTAGGTGGCATCTGTGGATGGCACAGCGGGCTGTGTTTACAGACAGTGGTTTCTTGAAGTATTCCTGGGCCCATTTAGTAATGTCATTGACAGAATCATGCCGGTGAGTGATGCTGTGGCGTCTGAGGGCTCGAAGATCACGGGCATCTAGTAAAGGTCTTCGGCCTTGTACCTTATGCACAGAGATTTTTCCAGTTTCTCTGAATCTTTTGATGATGTTATGCACTGTCGATGCAATTTGACATTGAGGAACATTGTTTTTAAAGTATTCCACAATTTTTTTACGCAAGCCTTCACAGGTTGGAGAGCTTCTGGCCATCTTTACTTCTTTTTATAGCCAATTATGTTCCACACCTGATGCCAGTTAACTTAATTACTTGCAAAATGTTCTTTCAGCTGATTCTCTTATATATTAATTGCTTTTTCAGCCTTTTTTTGCCTGTGTCCCAACCTGTTGCAGCCAGAAAATTTGAAATCAGCTCATTTTGTGGATAAAAATTTAAAATGTCTCAGTTTCAACATTTAAAATGTTATCTATGTTCTATTGTAAATAACATATTGGCTCATGTGATCTGAAAGTCATTCCATTTTGATTTTATTCACAATTTACACTTCATCCCAACTATTTCGGAATTAGGGTTGTTCAAACATGTATAAAAAATGTTTGCTTCAAATGAGGTTTATGTTCACACACCTTCTGTTGAATGTCCCCTGATATGACTGCATATTTAGGACACAAACATTAGCAACAGTAACTTGGCTAAGTTAGCCGCAGTGCTATTGCCACATTCAACAGGGCATCACGTTAGGTAGGCTTATGCATGAAACCAACTGCTTCCGCATCTGTGAGTCATGGACAGTCGCGACCGTTACAGGCTTTATCTTCAGATATTTTACAAAGCCTGCGTTTGAGGCCAGTTGTTAATGCTAACTATCGTTAGCAATCCTGCTAGCCACCTGTAACACGTTAGCTTCACTTATATTATTTGCTGTTATATCGTTACTTACAGCTCCGAGCGCTTGATCGATGCAACTGCTTCAGGTTTGAGAAGCAGCTGAAACGCTTATCCAGCGTCAAATTATCTTTTATTGACTAAGCTCTCTTTGGTGAAATGCTGAGCACAAACAGCTGACATTCCCTTTGGCCGTGGCTGTTTGCCACCAGCAAACAAAAAGCTACCCACTGATTTCTGGTGGCATCGTCTTTTGGAAGAGAAATGGGTGCTTTTCTTTGAGTCCAAAAATAAATGGACGAGCAGCTTTTGGAGAGATATTGACAAAACTGCACCTAAAATGATCTGCGGTTCTCTTTTTGTATTTCTGGAAGTGTAGATGCTATTAAGGCATAGGCTGCGTCTGAATAGTCGAAAAATTATGGCCTATTCACTAACCCCTAACCACTTTTCTTTAACCTTTGGGGAAATTGTCATGAGGTAAAGGAAAGGTGTAAAAGGGAAATCCTAACGGCATAGGAAACTTTTGTGGACTTCAGGAGGTAACAATGGTCTCACCACGGGGGGGGGGGGTTGTTGCAGGGCTCTGGCTGACACAAATGTAAGTCATAATACTGCCCTAAGTCTTAAGTTAAAGTCCAGTTATATTAATCTGTTTCAAATAATCTAAACCTCTGGGAAGTGCATAATGTGCTTGTATGTTAAATCTTCTTCTAAGAAATCACTTATATACTTATAACCCAATTAAACTATATATTAATTCATCTTAAGACTTTTTCATGACAACTGCATCATATTTGTACATATTCATATCATGTTTGGTCTTGTTATTCTCGGGGAAATCCAAGGAGTTGAGTGGAGTATGTTTCATTCCCATTGAAATTATGGTTCATTCCCTTTTGGAAACTCCCGAAGAATTTGGTCAGAATCCTCTCTGATAATCACCCTATTCTCTCTCTCTGCTGAAGTGTTTTATTATGGCCAGGCCGCCTGGATCAAAAAGACATGGTTT
The DNA here is from genome assembly GCA_029692085.1 of Gymnothorax javanicus. NCBI lineage: Eukaryota > Metazoa > Chordata > Actinopteri > Anguilliformes > Muraenidae > Gymnothorax > Gymnothorax javanicus. The sequence goes on along the minus strand of CM056200.1, from coordinate 18,570,196 downwards.
GGCTTAAAGCAAGAGAAACAATCCTTTCGGGAGAATCGTATCCGATCTCTCCTCGCCAAGACGTTAGGGCGTGAGTAGCCTTTTCAATGATGTAACATCGTATTTCGAACTTCCCTCGCACGTTAGTGCGTGTATCCTTTTCCTCCAGGTATGATTTTATTCTCCTCTTCTAAATTATGTGTAACTTGTAATTGGCTTAACGTTGATTTGTTTGATTTAAGCTTTAGCCTACCTGGTGAATAAATTATTGTTATTCTTGTTAAGCTTGCGTGGTCTCCGTGACTCTTAATCCTTTTTCTTTCTAGCCACATTACGACCGGTACTTAGGGGTAAGACCTTATCATTCCAGACTAGCTAGCTGATGTTTTAAAAAGGTCGTGATGGGTTTTAAGTTGGATTGTGTTACGGTCTACTTATATAAAGGGTTTATGTAGTATCGGTCCTGGGATTTTTGACCTTAAGGGTTTTTCTTGAGCTTATAAACCGGTACCTGGCCGATTCCTTAAGGGACCCTGTGGTGTGCATAAATCTGTCTACTTTTATAAAGGGTTTATGTAGTATCGGTCCTGGGGATTTGACCTGAAGGGCTTTCTTGAGTTTATAAGCCGGTGCCTGGCCGATCCCCTTAAGGGGCCCTGTGGTGCGCATAAACCTGGGTTCATGATATGTTTATGCCAAAGTTGCTACTATCATGGTAATTTCTTCCATCCTCTAGAGCTCTCACCGAACTAAGATCCGGCAACCACGCTATTACCCGGGGGCGTCGGTTGAGTTACTGGTTTTCACGGATGAGTCTGGCGCCATAGTTGCCCCGAGATTCACGCATGTGTCCCTGAACTATAAATTCTAATTCTAATTTGGAGTCAGATATTTAACGAGGTATAACTAAATTTGGTATTCTAAATTTATTATGGAGTCAGATTAATTGTAACCGTTGTGCTTTTGTGCCCAAGTTGTTTAACGGAGAAAATGTATCCATTTTATTGTGATTCGCACCAGCCAGGACATCGCGCGTGCTAATACCAGGAATATCACGCATAAACCTTCGACCCGGGGCTCTTCCTGCCTTGGTCGAGTCGCTTGGGTTTTACAGCTGGTGACTGCCCTCCGTGATGGCTTTCGTGTATTATATCGAAATATGTGTTTTTGGGAGTATTTGCATTTTTTGCGGTGCCGGGTGTGAGTCACAATAATCCCGACACCTCAGACTTGGAGTGTCTGCAGGGCAGCAGCCAGTGAGACACCCCCGCGGTGAGGTTCCATTTCCCCTCCTTAACAGTACATCAAGGTGGTGAGTATTACTTTTCTTACTTATGAATGCTAGAAGTTTTGCTTTTCCACCGCACATACAGACACTTTTCTGTAGTATGGGTGAAATACTCACGTGTTAGGCCTGGGACCGTAGAAACCAGGCACAAGCTTCAATTCTACCTTACTGTGACATTACACTGTGATATTAACACGATAACTATGTGATGTCATCATTGTGTCTCAACTGTGACATCACACTATGATATTACTATGATAACTATATGATGTCATCATTATGCCTCAGGTACGATATCACACTATGATATTACTATGATAACTACGTGATGTCATCATTGTGACTCAACTGTGACATCACACTGTGTTATTAACATGATAACTATGAGATGTCATCATTGTGTCTCACATGTGACATCACACTATGATATTACTATGATAACTATGTGATGTCATCATTATGCCTCAACTATGATATCACACTATGATATTACTATGATAACTATGTGATGTCATCATTGTGACTCAACTGTGACATCACACTGTGATATTAACATATCTATGAGATGTCATAATTGTGTCTCAACTGTGACATCACACTGTGTTATTAACATGATAACTATGAGATGTCATCATTGTGTCTCAACTGTGACATCACACTATGATATTACTATGATAACTATGTGATGTCACCATTGTGTCTCAACTGTGACATCACACTATGATATTAATATGATAACTATGTGATGTCATCACTGTGTCTCAACTGTGACATCACATTGTGATATTACGGTATTCATGAGATACCATAATTGTGTCTCAACTGTGACATCTCACTGTGTTATTAATATGATAACTGTGATGTCATCAGACTCAACTGTGACATCACACTGTGATATTAACATAACTATGAGGTGTCATAATTGTAAGTCTCAACCAGACATCACACGATGTTAACATGATAATTATGAGATGTCATCATCGCGTCTCAACCGTAACATCACACTATGACATTATTATGATAACCACGTTGATGTCATCACTGTTTTCTCAACTGTGACATCACACCGTGATATTACCGATATAACTGTGGAGGTGTCATCGTCTCAACTGACATCACACTATGATATTACTATGATAACTATGTGATGTCATCATTTTGACTCAACTTTGAAATCACACGATGATATTAATATAACTATGTAATGCCATCATTGTGACTCAACTGTGACATCACACTGAGATATTAACATGATAACTACGTGATGTCATCACTTCGCCTTAACTACGATATCACACTATGATATTAATATGATAACTATGTGATGTCATCACTGTGTCTCAGATGTGACATCACATTGTGATATTAACATAACTATGAGATGTCATCATTGTGTCTCAACTGTGACATCACACTGAGATATTAGCAGTATATGGTAGTGATGTCACAATTATGTCACATCTCTTACATCACACCGTGTCCTCAATATGATATTTTCCATAAATATTCATTTGATAGTTTCACAAAACGTTTCATTACAGCGTGTTCTTCCCCTTGAATTAGTAATGCGTGCCTCAAAAAAGATTTAAAAAGCGGTAAAATGTACACAGACATAATTGAAGGGAAGGAGTGTGCACGTGTGTCCTAAATACAAATGCAGACTGTATTGATAAGTCGAAAGTAGTAGATCGACGTACTTAGAACACCAATAAGTGCGGCCACTGTCTGATATCCTCGTGACATCCAGCTTGATGACAGATTAGTTCATGCTATGTCTACGCTCTATTGATTTATTCATCCCACTATCTTGAATAAACCGCAAAATAGACACTAACGTCAGCTATAGTGAGGGTTTCCAGCAGAATTGTTAGTTACGGTTGTTTCTTACTTTGGGACACCTGATTCTACTAACTATGAGTTTGATTATCAGGATTAGCTAATTAACTGAATCAGGACTAGAGATGAGAAACACTGCCTCAAAATTCAAATATAAATGATTACGTGAACTGTTTTCAGTCAATTCAATGGTACTAAAGTAAACTCTAATTTCTTACCTTTCTAACCAGGTATCGTTTTTATCATTTACTGGAGGTTTGTCTTAACAAGAGAAGACAAACGATGCTAACGCAGGTAATTTAACTGCGCACTGAGCAGGGCATAGCTCCTGTCTGCAATCACTGTGCAGTGCTGGTTTTGTGAGCGCTGCTCGGAAAACCAAGGTTGTTCCTGTGTTGGTAAAATCACTAGCAATATTGGATGTAGCCTATCTTATAAACTGCAATTAAACACGTATTTGAGCTTATGATAATATTTTTGTGTTTCGTCTTTGTAGGTGCGGTCATGTTTCAGAGATCAGAGAAACCAATGCATTTTGCTGATTATACAGGATGGAACGCGATTTAAGCATATGCGACTTCGTCATTAATATTTTTGAACAGTAATTAGACATGTACCTACTCATGGATATGTCTGAAATTCGGCATACACTCTGACACATAGCTACAGTATCTCACAAAAGTGAGTACACCCCTCGCACTTCGACAATTATTTTATTATATCTTTTCAAGGGACAACGTTACAGAAATGAAACCTGAATATATTTTAGAGTAGTCCTTGTACAATATGTGTAGCAGTGTAGATTTACTGCACTGTCCAAACAACTGAATAAACAGTCACTATTTCCAAAAAGTGTCTCTTCCTGGGAGCTCAATTATTAGTGAGCAAATTATTAGGTACAGAGGATTCTTTACCCATCTTCCATTTCTCCTCATCCTGCTCATTCTACACATGCCCTAGTGGCTTGTCGTTGATCCTGCAATTGGCTCTCCCTCTGCCCATTTCATATCAATCTTCAAAGATCCGTGTAGAAAAATCTGACTGGCCTGCCCAGAACCCTGGCCTCAACTTGATTAAAACCCTCTGCGACAATGTTTTATCACCAAGTGGAACACCCTCAAACCAAGCGGAGGCTGTAATAGCACCAAAGTGGTGTAGGGGCAGGGGAGTAGGCTATCTCAATATTAATTCCAGTGATTTTGGAATGGCATGTTGCAAAAACTAATGCAGACTTCCTGAATAAAGACATATAGGCATGCTATAGCCGTTGGAAGGGTGTGAACACTTAGTTCACAGTATCACAGAGCAGAAGTAGACAGCGGACAGCCTCAACCAGTGAGTCTAAACAAAAAGAACAGAGCAAAAGTAAACACAGGTTTTGGGAACAGGGCTGAGTCATAAGCCTCACCTCATGTGGGGGTAGACCCTCTATGCCCTGCAGTGTAAGCTGCTCAGTGTAGTTTCCCAGAGCTGTCACTTTGAATTAATTGGTATAATGCCAAAGCAGGCCCCAATTTGAGTCGTAGTTTTACAGTTAAAGAGATATTTTATCTCTCTTCAATTTTAAAATTATGTCATATTGTACATCAGCACAGGCCGGTCCTGTTGGTTTAAAGATTTTCTCCTTTATCTGATAGTTCTACAGTGGAGAGTGACAGGAAGGTTGGGGAGAAGAATGGGGGAAGATATGCAGCAAATGACCCAAGCCGGAATTGAACCCGGGTCACCGCAGAATGGACACAGCCTTAATGGTGCGCACGCTTGGACTGATGTGCCACCGGGGCACAGGTCCTGTTAGTTTAAGGCAGGTTAATGTCCTGATCTCTCCTGAACCTGGGAATCTTTTTGAATTCATCCTGTTTCTTCAGGAAGAGCTGTGCTAGGATGAAGTCTGCAGTGTTCTGGAAATAGACATTCATGTCCAGAGTCTGAAGCTGGGATGAGAGAGATGAAGCAGAGGAGCGGGATCAGACCAGTATGCTCCACAATAGCGGAACATAACCTCCATTCAAACAAGTCAGCAAAAACCAAACCAAAAATATAGACAGCACAGAAAATACAATTTCGGAGGGGAGATTTTTCATGATAATTATCTGATATTAGTGGTCTTTGTAGATAAAAATGATTGCGTGACTGAGTCCTAATTTTTGAAACTTGATTTCAGTGTGACACTCACCTCATCATGAGTGCTAAATGCGATGATTAGGAACAAATTTCCCTTGCCCACATTCATGAAGTAGTGCTGCACCCCGCGAGGGAAGAAGAACACGTCCCCAGCTCTTACGGTGAATTCAGTGGAATTGTTGTCGACACCGACCTGTAATGGAGAATGAGGTGCTTTAGGTCCGAGCAGCCATTGTTTTTTTGTACTTTCTGGACAATGATAACCGTGTCCTGGTCTTGCGAGTGTCTCCATGGTGACGAGGCACATGATCACTGGTGTGAAATACTGCTCACCCTTCCGCAGCCACTCAGCACGTAGCCCATGGCGTGAGCATTGAAATGATAGTGAGGCTGTCTCATGCCCCGTCTGTATATCCTCATGATCGCCAGGGTTACAGAGTCTTCATGCTGAGGGAAGAATCCAGGCAAATATTTAGGTTCAAATTGTAAAATTATTACACGAGTAACTACATCCAGTAAAATGATTACATATTGAAGTACAGAAGGAATAATGATTAAATATTTAAATGTACATGGTAAAATGATTGAATACGGAGGTTCAGACAATGAAATCATTAAACGCTGAAAAAAACAAATGAAAATTATTACATGATTGAGAAATAAGTAAAATGAATCGATAAGTACACCAAGTCAATTTTTTCAATTTTAAGCACACACTGAAATGACTTAATATTTAAGTTCACACATTAAAAGTATTACATATTAATCATAATTATACAAAGTAAAAATTACATATTTAAGTACAAGCAGTAAAACTATTAAAACATTTCATTCCACTCTGTAGAACTATAATGTACATACTGAAGAACTATTAAATATTTAAATAAAATGCAGTTATTACATTTATAACCCCAAGTGTAAATTGTGAATAAAACCAAAACGCAATGACTTTCAAATCACACCAGCCAATATTTTATTCACAATAGAACAGAGATTACATAGCAAATGTTGAAACAGAGAAATTTTACAATTTTATCCGCAAAATGAGCTCATTTCAAATTTGATGGCTGCTACAGGTCTCAAAAAAGTTGGGACAGGGGCCTGTTTACCATGGTGTAGCATCCCTCTTCTTTTTTAACACAGAGTGGAGGCGTCTGGGCATTGAGGAGACAAGTTTCTTGAGTTTAGTTATTGGAATTTGATCCCACTCTTGTTTAATACAGGCTTCCAGCTGCTGGAGAGTTTTGGGTCTCCTTTGACGGACTTTTCATTTAATTATGCGCCAAATGTTCTCAATCGGTGAAAGATCAGGACTGCTGGCAGGCCAGTTCAGCACACGGACTCTTCTACTACGAAGTCATGCTGTTGTAATAGCTGCAGTATGTGGTTTTGCATTGTCCTGCTGAAATACACAAGGCCTTCCCTGGAATAGATGTCATCTGGAGGGGAGCATATGTTGCTCTTAAATCTTTATACACCTTTCAGCATTCACGGTGTTTTTTAAAACATGCAAGTGCCCCACACCATATGCACTAATGCATCCCCATACCATCAGAATTACTGGCTTTTGAACTGAACACTGATAACAGGAGGGGTGGTCTTTCTCCTCTTTAGCCCGGAGGACACGACGCCCATGATTTCCAACAAGAATGTCAAATTTGGACTCGTCTGATCACAAGACACTTTGCCACTTTGCTACAGTCCATTTTAAAATAGCCTTGGCCCACAGAACACGGCGACGCTTCTGGATCATGCTGAACAGTGGCTTCCTTTTTGTATGATAGAGTTTTAGGTGGCATCTGTGGATGGCACGGCAGACTGTGTTTACAGACAGTGGTTTCTTGAAGTATTCCTGGGCCCATTTAGTAATGTCAATGACAGAATCATGCCGGTGAGTGATGCAGTGGCGTCTGAGGGCCCGAAGATCACGGGCATCCAGTAAAGGTCTTCGGCCTTGTCCCTTACGCACAGAGATTCTTCCAGTTTCTCTGAATCTTTTGATGATGTTATGCACTGTCGGTGATGAGACCCTCAAAGCCTTTGCAATTTGACATTGAGGAATATTGTTTTTAAAGTATTGCACAATTTTTTACGCAAGCCTTCACAGGTTGGAGAGCTTCTAGCCATCTTTACTTCTGAGAGACTCAGCCTCTCTAAGACATCCCTTTTATAGCCAATCATGTTACACACCTGATGCCAGTTAACTTAATTACTTGCTAAATGTTCTTTCAGCTGATTCTCTTATATATTAATCGCTTTTTCAGCCCTTTTTTTTGCCTGTGTCCCAACCTTTTTGAGACCTGTTGCAGCCAGAAAATTTGAAATAAGCTCATTTTGTGGATAAAAATGTAAAATGTCTCAATTTCAACATTTGAAATGTTATCTATGTTCTACTGTAAATAAAATATTGGCTCATGTGATCTGAAAGTCATTGCATTTTGATTTTATTCACAATTTACACTTCGTCCCAACTATTTCGGAATTGGGGTTGGAATAAAATCATTTATATGAGTCCTGTTGGTACCCCATAATTTTTTTAATTTCTCAAAACTGAACTCCTTTGTTATGGCTGAAGAAAGCAGTGTTGGGAAATACAGCAAACTGAAAAATAACAAACAATTTCTCAGGAAATATATTCTATTCAGGACCTTACAAAAGCCTCAAGAGTGTTTAGTTAAATTTTGTAAGCTCCTGAATAGAATATATTTCTACTTTAATGCGAGGAAAAATTTGTTGGTCTGATAGTCTGAAACTTGGTTTGAAGTGATCTTCTCACAATTTACAATTAATAACAACATACCTTATTGAGAGAATTGGCAAAAATCCTTTCAACTAAAGGGAGCCCAGTCTTTCTCTTGGTGAATCGAGCCCACTGTATAATGCCCCCGGGGTACATGAACTTCTTTGTAGCTGGAGTAAATAAAAAAAAAAAAAAGTAATTAACATTTTTTTTTTACATTTTTTTCTGTTACACTGACATGAACTCCCAGAGAAGCACAGGAGAAAATTCCTTCTGTGAATCACTTGTTCAAATAGTGACATAATGAACCGGTTTTCATTAAAAGTGCTCATTTCCTCTTGGGCCCTAAGCCTCTGGCTCAAAAATGACACGCCCAAACTGAACTGAGTACATCTCTGCAAGGTCTATTTGAATAACTCCATGGTCTATTTGAATCATTTTGGTGTCTTAACAAAGGTAACACCTTGGAGATTTCCGGATAGGTGTAAACATCAGCATATATTTCACTGGGTCAGAGTAAATGAAGGTGAAACACAGTACAAATGAAAAATATTATTTCAGCATTACAAAATTTTGCATTTTTAGAGTGAATATCCATTAGAGTGATGCAGTTGCTGCCCAAACCCTCTATAAAACAACAGCACTACATCTGATCATTACCTGTGCAAAGACTGATGCTAATAAACTGAAGCAGAGCAGGCTTCTAGAGGCTTCAGTAGTGGCCTGTATGAGGAGCGTCTCCAAATTCACCATCAGGGCACATGGGGGTACCATCTGTACCATTTAAAATTTCCAGGTACCAAACTAAAAATCATTTAATTTCACTGATGTTATTATAGGTATTCATTCCATCTAAACACAACTACTTTGGCTTTGTTTTTAAAAATCAAACAGACATCTACATAGCTTCCCATTCAGATAAAACCACATGAAGGAAAGGAACTTAGACTCCAACTGGAGCAGGATATTTATGAGGACACGTGCAATAAAATCAAACTGCGGAAAAGACAGGCAGAAACAACAATCACTTTGTAATTATAGAACAAGCAGGAAATGACTTGTTTGAATAGCGTCCAATTCTCTAAGAAGCCATATTTTACAAAGTAAACAGACTTACAAGCTCCTTCCATTTCCAACGGGCAGATTAAAGTCAAGCTGTTTTGGGACTTAGTGGGAAAAAAGGTAGAAGAAAAGCACAACACAAGTGCAGCACGTCTTTGAAAAGTTAGACAGACACGCAGCTGCAAACACATTATAGCCATATGACTACCCTTGTAAAAAAAAAAAAAAAATTGAGTGTGCTCAGCAAATATGGCCATAAAGACAGGTTAGTTTGATGGATTTAAGTATTGGATTTTTTTTTTTTGAAAAATGACGGGAGAATATTTCTTAATGTATTGTAAGAAAAATGTGAATATGTCCAAACTTTTGACTGGTACTATATATGTATAGTTTCCAAAACGCAATATATCCATTTTACTCATTTTGAGTATATCAGCTTTTTCTGTGTTGGCGCCTATTGCATTGTATTGAAAAACACAAACTTTGATCACGAGAAAATACACTCTATAGTGTAAATTTCAGAAGACAGATTTTTGAACCATGTGCAAGAAGCACAAGGCTATCGCTCTATGGAATTATCTCAATTTTTGTAATTTTGGCACTTAGGGCTCTATCTTTCACACTGCCTTACCCGTTGCCACTACCCGCAACCTGCGAATTACGCATTTAGCAGCTTCCACTATCCCTAAACGATATCTTGCGGCCACACTACCCGCTATGCATTATGCCGAATCCTTTATTTGCGCCTGGAGGTGTGCCCGTGGGCGTGTTTATGCGCTTTCCCTATGATTGCTATCTTGACCATACACGTTAGGGAAAGCGTATAGCGGGTCCTGAAACCACCCGCTACCCGCATTTGGGCTTTCACGAGAGCGCTGTGCACAAGCACTCAGCAACGGAAATTTGTTTTCCAGCGAGAGCGGCATTTCAGAACTCTCTTGCGAATGAAGGTAATTTCGGCGACAAGTATGTGCACCTGTTTTTGCAGCACGGTCACGCAACTTGCTGTAAAAAAATAGACAGCTGTCCGATTGGAAAATGTAAACGGACGAAACCACGTACTTGTAACCAGAAATACCTTCATTCGCTGAAGAGTTCTGAAATGCCGCTCTCGCTGGGAAAAAAAAAGTTACGTCGCTGAGTGCCAGTGCATATACCTAATTTTATTTTTCTAAAATGGGATTTTGTTCTATGCTTCATTTCAGACGGGAGAGGGAGTTGGAAGTGCATGGCGAAACGCATTTTTTTTTTCTTTTCTTTTTTTTTTTTTGAAGTTTCCATCACAAAAGGGGTAGGCTTGATTTTTTTTTTTTTTTTTACTACATACCAAACATTAAACAATATGTCAATGTCAAATAATAACAACAACAACAATAATAATAATAATAATAATAATAATAATAATAATACTACAATTCATGATTAACTTAACAAAAACAGATCCTCCCCTGACTGGATTTGACCTCATGCATGGGCAATTTAACTTCGTCAACGGAGAAACGCGGCGACCTTCCTCTCTCCATCACGGATTTCGGTTTGAGTATTTGGGATAGCGCAGCCTGCTCCGAAAGGCAGTGGCACCTGGCACACTGATTGGTTTAACTGGCGTAACGCCCAAACCACGCCTATGCATAATATAACGGGTAGCGCTGGTGTTTTAGGGATATAGGCAGGTGTGCAAGATAGCAACTTTCGCGGGGGAACGCCTCTTACGCAATGCGAAATCCCCAAATAACGGGTTTAGGGACTCTGGCGTAAGATAGGGCCCATGCGTTTTGGAAGCAAACTCTTGCGTAAATCGTGAATAAAAACAGAATACAATGATTTGCAAATCCTTTTCGACCTATGTTCAATTGCGTACACTACAAAGGCAAGATATTTAATGTTCAAACTGATAAACTTCATTGTTTTTTTGGAAATATTCACTCATTTTGAATTTGATGCCTGCAACGCCTCCCAAAAAAGCTGGGACAGGGGCATGTTTACCCCTGTTACATCACCTACCCTTTTAACAACACTCAATAAGCGTTTGGGAACTGAGGACACTAACTGCAGAAGCTTTGTAGGTGGAATTCTTTCCCATTCTTGCTTGATGTACGACTTCAGTTGCTCAACAGTCCGGCGTCTCCATTTTCATATTTTGTGCTTCATAATGCGCCACACATTTTCAATGGGAGACAGGTCTGGACTGCAGGCAGGCCAGTCTATTACCCGCACTCTTTTACTACGAAGCCACGCTGTTGTAACACGTGCAGAATGTGGCTTGGCATTGTCTTGCTGAAATAAGCAGGGACGTCCCTGAAAAAGATGTCGCTTGGATGACAGCATATGTTGCTCCAAAACATGTATGTACCTTTCAGCATTAATGGTGCCTTCACAGAGTTACCCATGCCATGGGCACAAACACATCCACATACCATCACAGATGCTGGCTTTTGAACTTTGCGTTGATAACAATCTCGATGGTCCTTTTCCTCTTTAGCTCGGAGGACAAGACGTCCATGATTTCCAAATACAATTTGAAATGCGGAGTCGTCAGACCACAGCACACTTTTCCACTTTGCGTCAGTCCATCTCAGATGAGCTTAGGCCCAGAGAAGCCAGTGGCGTTACTGGGTGTTGTTGATATATGGCTTTCACTTTGCATGGTAGAGTTTTAACTTGCACTTGTAGATGCCGATTTGACGCAGTGCCGCCTGAGGGACCGACGGTCAGGGGCATTCAATGTTGGTTTTCGGCCTGGCCGCTTACATGTAGAGATTTCTCCGGATACTCTGAATTTTTTGATGATATTTGGACTGTAGATGATGAAATCCCTATATTCCTTGCAATTGCACGTTGAGAAACGTTGTTCTTAAACTATTGGACTATATGCTCACGTAGTTGTTCGCAAAGTGGTGAACCTCACCCCATCCTTGCTTGAGAACGACTGAGCCTTTCAGGGATGCTCCTTTTATAACTAATCATGACACCCACCTGTTTCCAATTAACCTGTTCACCTGTGGAATGTTCCAAACTGGTGTTTTTTGAGCAATCCTCAACTTTCCCAGACTTTTGTTGCCCCTGTCCCAGCTTTTTTGGAACGTGTTGCAGGCATCCAATTCAAAATGAGTGAATATTCCCCAAAATACAATGTTTATCAATTTGAACATTAAATATCTTGTCTTTGCGGTGTACTCAATTGAATTTAGAACGAAAAGGATTTGCAAATCATTGTATTCCGTTTTAATTCACGTTTTACACAACGTCCCAACTTCATTGGAATTGGGGTTTTATATCATATATAGCTTTTATTCTGACATTTTTTTCTTGCGTCCTTGCCATCACCAAAATAGCTAATTACGCAATTTATTATGATCCTAAGAGGATTAAGCAATAGCTATAAACCACATTCCCTTGATGACGCACAAGCACCACACATACAATTATCTAATATATAATTTTGAATAAATTAAAACATTAATTTGTTCATTTTTGCAAACAGCCAGCATGGTTTACTTACCTCTCATGTTGAAGAAGTACTTGGAAACTCGAAAAATCTTGGACTTGGTGTAGCTGGCCTTGCGCACCAGTTCATTGAGATTTGGTGGGAGGTTGATAGCCTGGTTTTCTTTCGGTTGCTTGAAGGAATTGATGAAGCTAATGCCACCTTTCGGCTGGATAAAGAGTAGTGATATCACAGTCTGAATCTGGCTGGATAAACAGTTGTCATATTGCTACTGTGAATAAAAAACTTTTGTATAAGCAGCCTGAAATTGCCTTGAAAATCTAAATGTTGATGTTTGTTGAATACTTAGCAATGAACTCAATAAGCAAAGCCACTATTTGCAGTGCGCATGTCACAAGAGTTCATTTTTTTTACTACTGTGTCAAAGATCAAGGCCCATAAAAAAAACAGTGCCACTGTGCTTTTGAGTTTGCTGTGAATTAAGAATCAGCGAAGAGGGACAGTTACAGGTGCTATAATCATGTTAATGCTTAGTAGGCCCTTTAGTGTGTTAAATATCTGAGTCTAGATATCAGTTTGACTACTCAAAGGCAAGAAAATAAAACCTTTTTTGTCTTAAAAAGGTTGGTCTCAATTTAGCTACATAAAGCCAACGTCAATGACACCGTTAACCAAAGTAATACAGCATCATAATTTTGAAGAAACCACTTTTGTGAATATTAAAACTGGAAATAACTTCACACTGTACAAAGCAAGAAAGCCTAGCTAGTGACATAAAGGCAATGTAGACAATCGCAGGTCACATGTTAATGGTAATGCAAAACAGTTGCGACAATGCTAATTGCTAGCTAGCTATAGTAAATGAGCTATTCATCATAATGTTAAAGTAGCTAAGTTATAGAGCACTCAGGTAGCTGGCCAGTACAAAAATGCAGTGGATAGTTTGCCGTGAATCAGTTCTACATTTCTACGGCTATTTGGCCGTGACATTCGGCATGCAAATGCAGTTGTATCATTTTTACGCGAATTTCGTTTTTATACCACAGCAAAGGGTTCGCTCAGGATTACGACCTTGTGAACATGTGCAAGGGGTTTGCTCATGGTTACGGCCTTACGTGCGATGGATAGAAATCAACAGATAGCTGTGAATAGTTATAACTGTGCCAATTAGTTAGCTAGCTCGAATTGACATGCACCAAATATAACTACCTAAGTCGGCAAAAAGGCTTTCTAGCTAGCTAGCTAGCTAACGTTAGTTCGCTTGCATAGCTAGCTAGCTAACAATTATATTTGGCATATGTAAATCAATAGCAAATAAGTTAATAGCCATTATTTCGATAACTAGTTTGAGTTGGACCATGAGCATTTAGCTTGCTTGCTGGCAGTAATATGCACCAAATATTAAGTTTGCCAGCTAACACTGACCAAAGAAAGCGACAAACTAGCTTGCATGCTAGGCGAGCAAGCTAATTTGCATGCTCAGCTAGCTATTTGCAGTGCATATAAATCAATGAAAACAGTGAATCACAATTATTTTGCCACATAGTGTTAAACTAGCAAGTAGTCATGAATTAGCTGTGTAGCTAGGTCAGTTATGTGTTGACAAGGCTGATTCACTTGTTCGCCAGCTATTTTTTTATTTTTATTTATTTAACCAGGGAAGTCCCGTTGGGATTTGAAATCTCTTTTTCAAGGGAGCCCTGGGGGTTGAGGTGGGGAGGGAGAGGGCAATTTGCACAGCCAATTAGATCAGGGGATGATTAGGTGGCAGGTCGAAAGGGCCAGGTTGGGACTTTAGCCATGACACCGGGGAAACCCCTACTCTTATCGAAGAGTGTCATGCGATCTTTAATGACCACAGTGAGTCAGGACCTCGGTTTAACGTCTCATCCGAAAGACGGCGTCTTCTTCAGTACAGTGTCCCCGTCACTGCACTGGGGCATTGGGGATTATTCCATCAGAGGGAAGGTCGCAACTTACTGGCCCACCAACACCTCTTCCAGCAGCAACTTGGTTTTCCCAGGTGGTCTCCCATCCAAGTACTGACCAAGCCCACACCTGCTTAGCTTCAGCCACGCAGCTGGAGCAGATCGAATAGTGGTATGGCTGCTACCGAGCTACCAAGTTTTTACATTAACTAATGTTGGTCAAAGATACTTGGTCATTAATGTAAATTGGTATTTGTTGCAAAACTTGAAATCTAACTAGGTAAGCCAAAATACGTAGGCAATACCCAAGAGTAGCTAACTAATCACACTGGGCTAAACAATCAAGTTCGGCAAGGCATAATTTCTAACCCTTAGGCTAGGTTTCTTTAGGGAACGTTCGCTGGCAAACTCTATCTTTAGTGCATATTAATGCCAGCTAGCTAGCTAAATGCTCACGGTTCAACTCTAGCTAAGTTAGTTAGCGAAAGATATCAGGTGCAAATGTGATATAACTGTGGACGTGTACTGGCAGTACGTGGACGTGTACTGGCAGTTTTACATTTCTTCGGCCAAATAGCCGAAGAAATGTAAAACTGGTTCAAGGGAAAAATTTACACTGCGGTACGAAAATGCAAGATATGGCGGGCTAGCTTTATGCAAACTCAACCAAGCTGATTTTATTATAACAACATCATAGCCACAATATTACTGTGGCACCACATTGAACACTTGTGCTCCATATACAAGAGCTCCGAGCTCTTCTACTCCGCCAGTAACAGGCAAGCCTCTGTCTTATAAGTATCGTTGCAAACTACCCCTTCTCCAAAGACATATCTCACCGTAAGACTGATATACCTCATTGCTGCATGTAAACACCACAGCGAATTCGCAAAGGTGAGTTCATTTATGTGCTTTGCCCTTTGACCTTGTGAACGCGGCCCCAGTGCAGAGGAACTGTTAGCTCGCTTATTTGAATGTGCAATGATTTAGAAGAAAATGGTGGCTGATAAATACTGATCGGCGGAGCATTGGCGAGAAATTTCAGAGGAACATTGCACAGCTAGTTACAACTTAAATTTACTAAAAGAAATCAGCCAGGTGTCATGGTTTGTGAGGTGTGCGTGTTGTTTGGACCTTTCTTTGCAGCTCTCGTCCCGGGACGATATCGGATTCCTGGGCCATCTTTACCTTGCTGGTTGATTGAGCTGGGGCAGCGCTTCCCCAGAATCTATATAAGCAGGATGTCCGGCACGCCTCCTTCGCTAGAGTGTCTGTGTTTAGCTTCGCACTATAAGCCGAAGGTATCTGAAGTCAGGTTTTGTATGACTTTATATCTTCTTATTGTTGGAGTTTCTTCTCCCTTTTTCTATCTCGCTTTGCTTCCGTGGTTTGGACTATTACACGTCCTTTGGAAGCGCAAGTACTTGCGTTTGGTCGATATTATTCTCTGTGTTTGTACTGTGTTCGTGCTACTCTCTTTCTCTCTGTCGTTGCGCTTGGCCTCCGTATACTACCGGCCATTACACCAGGTGTTTAAAATGCGCACTTAACACTCACTATGATCTAAAGAGCACTTTTTAGTGGGGCAAAAAAGGTATGGTTTATTATGTTTTCAGCGTGGAATATCATTGAGGCTCATACATTATGCCTGCCTTCTTGTGGTAAAAATATGCAACTCAACGGCACTCTCAGTGAAGTATCTTTCAGTGATTCCCTGATTGACCTGCTCTCAGGCGTCAGCGAGACAATGAGGGCCTTGATCAGACCTTCAGAGAACGAGCAGCGATGTCCTTGGGTGTGGCGTAGAAGACATCGTCCACATCGCGAGTGCGCAGCTCGTCGCTGGTCGTGAAGAAGAGGATGAAGAGGCAGGTTTGGCGGCTCACGCACTTCATCCAGTGCAGAGTGGCTCTGGGCAGGAACACCACCTGACCTGCCGTCATGTTAAACGATGTCACTGCGAACGGAGCGGAGTCCAGGATCCCGATCCAAACCGTGCCCTGGGGAACAGCACCTCAGTCTTAGAGCTTAGTGGGGTAACAGTGAAACTCCAATGTGGCACTTGCACCATGGACAATTACTAATAGATAAGCTTTTGTATGCATATAACAATCTCACTCACTTTAACCACATAAAACCTACAGACCCATATTTGGGTTTCTCAGGTTCCGTTGCTTTACAATTCCGAAATAGTTGGGACGAAGTGTAAATTGTGAATAAAATCAAAATGCAATGACTTTCAAATCACATGAGCCAATAAGTTATTTACAATGAAACAAAGATAACATTTCAAATGTTGAAACTGAGGCATTTTACATTTTTATCCACAAAATAAGCTTATTTCAAATTTTCCGGCTGCAACAGGTCTCAAAAAAGTTTGGACACAGGCAAAAAAGGGCTGAAAAAGTCATTAATATATAAGAGAATCAGCTGAAAGAACATTTATCAAGTAATTAAGTTAACTGGCATCAGGTGTGTAACATGATTGGCTATAAAAGAGATGTCTTAGAGAGTCTGAGTCTCTCAGAAGTAAAGATGGCCAGAGGCTCTCCAACCTGTGAAGGCTTGTGTAAAAAAAATTGTGGAATACTTTAAAAATAATGTTCCTCAACGTCAAATTGCAAAGGCTTTGAAGGTCTCATCACCGACAGTGCATAACATCATCAAAAGATTCGGAGAAACTGGAAAAATCTCTGTGCGTAAGGGACAAGGCCGGAGACCTTTACTGGATGCCCCTGATCTTCGGACCCTCAGACGCCACTGCATCACTCACCGGCATGATTCTGTCATTGACATTACTAAATGGGCCCAGGAATACTTCAAGAAACCACTGTCTGTAAACACAGTCCGCCGTGCCATCCATAGATGCCACCTAAAACTCTATCATGCAAAAAGGAAGCCATTGTTGAGCATGATCCAGAAGCGCCGCCGTGTTCTGTGGGCCAAGGCTCATTTAAAATGGACTGTAGCAAAAGTGGCAAAGTGTCCTGTGGTCAGACGAGTCCAAATTTGACATTCTTATTGGAAATCATGGTCGTCGTGTCCTCCAGGCTAAAGAGGAGAAAGACCACCCCTCCTGTTATCAGCATTCAGTCCAAAAGCCAGCATCTCTAATGGTATGGGGATGCATTAGTGCATATGGTGTGGGGCACTTGCATGTTTTAGAAAGCACCATGAATGCTGAAAGGTATATAAAAGTTTTAGAGCAACATATGCTCCCCTCCAGATGACATCTATTCCAGGGAAGGCCTTGTGTATTTCAGCAGGACAATGCAAAACCACATACTGCAGCTATTACAACAGCATGGCTTCATTGTAGAAGAGTCCGTGTGCCGAACTGGCCTGCCTGCAGCCCTGATCTTTCACTGAGAACATTTGGCGCATAATTAAATGAAAAGTCCGTCAAAAGAGACCCAAAACTCTCCAGCAGCTGGAAGCCTGTATTAAACCAGAGTGGGATCAAATTCCAATGGCTAAACTCAAGAAACTTGTCTCCTCAATGCCCAGACGCCTCCACTCTGTGTTGAAAAGAGGAGGGGATGCTACACCACGGTAAACAGGCCCCTGTCCCAACTTTTTTGAGACCTGCAGCAGCCATCAAATTTGAAATGAGCTCATTTTGTGGATAAAATTGTAAAATTTCTGTTTCAACATTTGCTATGTTATCTCTGTTCTATTGTGAATAAAATACTGGCTGGTGTGATTTGAAAGTAATTGCGTTTTGATTTTATTCACAATTTACACTTTGTCCCAACTATTTCGGATTTGGGGTTGTATTTGAACCTGAGAAATCTCTATTTTTAAGTTTTTCAAATAATCTGAATATGTCCTGCTGAATTACAGGGAAATGTGTATAAAAAGATGAGCAAGATCTAGATATTCAATTTGATGTGATGCTGCGACTATAAAAACATGGCTCCCTGGGCCTGAATATTTCTCTCAGTTTAAGTGTGACTGGTGTAGCTTCAGTAAAGCACTCAACCAGGCTCCTGCCATGACTTAGAATATGGGGAAAAAATACTGTTTCTCTAGTTGCTCAAGGAGAAATTCAAGTGATAATCAGAGTTTTAGGGGTTAAGTGGCTTGAAGCTTTGGTAAAAACATTTCTTAGTGAAATTATGGGATGTTTTATTCTTGCCTTGATGAGGTAGCCGTGCTCGTTTGCGTTGTAATGCCAGTGAGGCACCCTGCAGCCGTTAGGTTTGATCTCCAGCGTGGACGCAGTCATGCGAGCGCTATTGGCATGAATACTTTCGCCAAACGCTCGCTCCTCCTTGGTGTCGTATTGCGCTGGGTTCTCTCGGTACCGGGCCCACTGGACCACTCCCCCCTGCAGCACAAACCTCTGATGCACAGCAGGAATAAACGGATCAGTCAACAGAACCAGCAGGAAAATTCTCGAAATAAGTTGCACGAGGAATGAGAAGACTTTGTGTGCTGCTGTGCAGAAATGAATATATTACTGAGCTCCAGTTATTGATATCTGATGTTTATGTTAGTACCGTACCTTAGACTTAATAGAAGGCCCTTTCACTGATTTTTTGCATGATGAGTAAATACACCTATTACCATTTCACTGGAGGATAAAGTACACAAGATTATGCAAGTCATTAATTCTACATTTACAAAAAATTCCAAGATTGATATTATTGCAAACTGCTTTCACAGTTCATTTTGTGAGGTTGCATTTCAGTGTCTGACCTTTGACTTGCGCATGCGGTTGAGGTAGCGGTATTTGCCCTCAGTCTGAGTACTGAAGTTCTGAACGCTTCCAGCCGCCTTCTCTATGGGATCCCTCTCTTTCACAGGTCTTAGCTTTGGAGAGAGCGTCACCACAGCGAACACCAGAGTTAACATGACGACCACTGTCACCAGACCCAAGCAGAACCTCCTCATGTAGTCGGAACAGGCCGCAGATTCCTGAGAAAAACAAACACACACAGATGAGCAACAAAAAAACATTTTGTGACAACAGGCTGCCTGGCTGCAAAAAGTTTAGATTAGCAATATATGATATTATGTGTGTATTTGTTGCCATCAGTACATTAAACCGCTAACGTCTCTGATGCTTATCAATAGAAAACAGGCTACCGAGCTTGCATACTTCTGTTTTTTCCTTAAGATCATCTTGGTAGATCTTGCTGTTAAGCTTTTCATTATCAAAACCAAGGCTGATAGCATCCATGTCTTCAAAAGTCTGAGCTGCCAAGCAGGATCCTCATCCGCAATGAGTGATGTACTCCTCTCTGTTTTTTTAAAGGTATTGCAAAAAGCCCCTATTGTCTTACCATTTTTGGAAAGCGTTTCAGTGCTATTTGACCAACTTCCCTGATGTGTTTATTGTGAAAGCAGCTTATTTTAGCCTGCTGTTGAAAAGTGTCAGTACAACTTCAGAGTTTGCCAACTTGCGGCTGTTAAATGAGCCAAACGTTGGCAATAAGTCAATGTCACAATAACCGCGAATTCTGCAAGACTGACCCACAGAAACACTTCCACACTTACCCTTAGCTAAGAACTCCAGGGTAACTTCAATCTGCACACAAAGTCAGCTATATAATGTTATCTGAGTACTAAAAAAGGATTGTTTTGCCGTTTTGCATTGGAATCTGCACATCAGAGACACCATCACATTTAAAGCATCGTAATATAATGAGGACGGAGGAGGACGGAGTGATTTGAATGTGAGCTGTGAAAGAGAAAACTGAATTCAAAATATTTGAACTTTGAGTGATACATTCTGAAATAAAACTATGACCATAATGATTTATGCTCTGTTTTGGACACATATTCCTTATGTGTACCAGTTTCACACCTGAGCCATTCCATTCTCTCTTCAACATCACACAGATATACTGAAATGTAAAGCCATGTAAATATGATTAAAGGCTTCACACGGTTCATTCATGTCAAAGTCACGTCTGGAAAATTTGATTGAACATATGCATGTAGACACCATGAAATGAAACAGAATTGTCCCTTATCTCATATTCATCTTTTTAGCTGAAGTCTAAAGATCTGGCATTTTGCAAAAACAACACATAATCACTCAGAGCTCCATTATATGGGACAAACCATTATTATTAGCATGTAGTTATTAAAGTTTGTTTTAGCTTTTAGGAAATTTTATTTTCATGCAGTACAATTTGTTTTGCTACAGCACTTTGGTCAATGGTCATTTTCAAATGTGCTTTATCAATAAATCTGGATTGGTTTCACAAATGGGTAAAAAAACTGAGGGCTACAACCAACATAAAGGTGTTAGGCCTCCACAAACCACAACAGCTTCAACACATATACTCAGCAACAAAAGTTCCTGTAACGCTATATAAATTGAATCTTAAATAAGATGCATCCCTAAATCTAAAAATAATTTGTGGTTCCAATAGATAACAGACTCCTGTTACAAGTTCACAGGTTTAATAAGCCATATCGGTTACAGCTATGACGTCATGACATGGGAAACATGGACAAGCTTTTGTTTGTTTGTTTTATTTAGATCCCCAATTAGCTTTTGCAAGCAGCAGCTATTCTTCCTGGGGTCTATAATTATTCATAGTGACACAATACAACATCATAATACAGATAGACATGAGAAATGTGCACACATGTGCGTACATGACACAACATACACTACATCATATAACGACAGCACACAGGCGTTACATAATAATCATATATCATGCAAAACAAGATAACCAGAAAAATACAGACAAAACATAAGACAAACACTGCAATTATAGCCAACTGAAAAAAGAAAAAAACGCAATATATTTTAACACAAACTTTATACCGATAAACAATAAATAATAAATAAATAAGGACTCAGACATCAACAATGCCCAGCTGCTCACCCATGCTGACCCGCGCCCACCCCAACAGCAAGGACCCCGGCAGCATCAGCCTGAATACCTGGGCCCTCCTGTGAAGCAGGTTCAGGCCACCAAGCATGAGCAGCTGGGCAGTGCACAGACACAGCATCTACCATTCATTTACTTTGATATCATGAAGAACATCAATGACCTAAATTCATATTTAGAAGATAGATTTTTAGTTGTTTTTTTCAAACTGCTAAGATTTAATTGAGTAAGAGAATAGGAAAGCAGATTCCACTGTTGCATTGCTCTATATGTCACTGTACATTAAGTGAAGGTCTTGGATTTTGGTAGGGTAAAACAGCCTTCAACAGCATGTCTAGTTGAATAATTGTGTGCCTCAGAACTGAAAGACAATTTATCATAAATAGTGACAAGAAATTTTGAAGTAATGACATTCTTGATAAAAATTATTAATAAATACAATAATCTATTTTTCACATCTAACCAACGTAACAATTCATGCATTTTGAATACATTGGTTCTCCATCCACAGGATAGGGCAACTCGTGCTGCTTTATTCTGGACTAGCTGCAATTTCATAATGTTGCTCTTTGACGTAGTGGACCATATTATAGGGCAATAGTCCAACTTAGATAGGACCAAGGCTTCAATCACTTGTTTACGAAGTTGGTGGGTTAGATATA
This sequence comes from Gymnothorax javanicus, assembly GCA_029692085.1. NCBI lineage: Eukaryota > Metazoa > Chordata > Actinopteri > Anguilliformes > Muraenidae > Gymnothorax > Gymnothorax javanicus. Next base: position 18,548,272 of record CM056200.1, on the reverse strand, counting down.
TTGCGCATCTTTTAACCAGTGCTAAGGCATTTCCCATTTTAGTCACCACCATTTGTATATGTTTGTTCCATGATAACTTGTTGTCAATGATGACTCCCAGCAATTTAACTTCCTCTACTTGATTAATCACTGTATTATCTAAAATGAGATTAAGCTTTGGCTTAGACCACAATGAGTGATCTGTACCAACAACTATACAATTAGTTTTAGTCACATTTAAAATGAGCTTATTATTATTTATCCAGTCTATCACCATAGTCATCTCTTTGGTTAGATAAATATTTAATTCTTCAATTGTTGCTGCAGCCAGATAAACTGTTGAGTCATCAGCATACATTGAGATACAAGCTTTCTCTAGTACTAATGGAAGGTCGTTTGTGAAAATGGAGTATAGGACTGCCCCAGGCAACTGCCCTGAGGCACCCCGTGCTTCACATCTAGAATGTTTGAACAGCTTCCATTAAAGTAAACTATTTGTTTCCTCTCACTTAAATAGCTGTTGATCCAGGATAAAGCAGACTGCGTAAAACCATAATAATTCATTTTTTCCAATAATAGGTCATGGTCAAGAATATCAAAAGCTGCAGAAAAATCTAATAATACTGCGCCTACAATATTTTTTTGTTCCAATTCCCGTAACCAGTCATCGACCATCTGTGTTAGAGCAGTAGCCGTAGAATGTTTGGCTCTATATGCATGCTGAAAATTTGTCATTAGATTATTATTGGCAAAGTAAGACTGAATTTGTTCATACACAATTTTTTCCATTATTTTGCTTAAAATTGGCAATAGACTAATAGGTCGACTGTTGGTTTCAGAAAAAGGTAATCTATTATTTTTGAGTATGGGCATAACTTTAGCTATCTTCCATGTTTGTGGACATTTATTTTCCTTGAAACATTGATTAATAATGTAGAATCTGGAAATATAAGTGACAAATGGCTGATAAGCTCGGTCCAGAGCCAGGCCAAATGGCAATAGAACTGTAGACATTGCATATTTCATTTTACAAAAGATTGTTCCATTTCTAAACCCGTAAAAATTCGTCTGTGCCTTTGGGTTGGGTTCTGAGCGGCACCTCTGTAAGATCTGCAAACGCTGATGCGTGGGGAGCCCAGCGACTGTATGCGACAAATGGCTGATAAGCTTAGTCCAGAGCCATGCCAGATAGCAATAAAGCTTTTGTGGACTTCCTCCCCAAAATGCTTGCTAAGGTGTTAACAGTCTTACTGTTCCTCTGTATGGGGGGTTGTTAGAGGGCTCTGGCTGACACAATGCCCTGTGCGAGTCATATTACTGGCCTAAGTCTTAAGTTAAAGTCCAGTTATATTAATTTGTTTCAAATAATCTAAACCACTGGGAAGTGCATAATGTGCTTATATGTTAAATCATGTTCTTATATTTCCAAATAGCACTTATATACTTATAACCCAATTAAACTATATATTAATTCATCTTAAGACTTTTTCATGACAACTGCATCATATTAGTACATATTCATATCATGTTTGGTCTTGTTATTCTCGGGGAATCCAAGGAGTTGAATGGAGTATGTTTCACTCCCATTGAAATTATGGTTCATTCCTTTTGGAAACTCATGAGAATTTGGTCAGAATACTCTCTGGTAATCACCCTATTCTCCTCTCTCTGCTGAAGTGTTTTATTACCTCCTCCCCATGGGGGAACCCAAAAGACCAGGAGCCCCCCCTTCCCGGAGTTTATGGCCATGCCGCCTGGATCAAAGATGTGGTTTGGCTTAAAAGCAAAGAGAAACAATCCATTCTGGGAAGATCGTATCCGATCTCTCCGCCGCGTTAGTGCGTGAGTAGCCTTTTTCAATGATGTAACATCGTGTTTCGAACTTCCAGCGCACGTTAGTGCGTGTATCCTTCCTCCAGGTATGACTTTATTCTCCTCTTCTAAATTATCGTAACTTGTAATTGGCTTAACGTTGATTCGTTTGATTTAAGCTTTTGCCTACCTGGTGAATAAACTATTGTTATATTCCTTTGAACTTGCGTGGTATCCATGACTCTTAACACTTGTACATTCTTTCTAAGCCATCATTCCAGACGCCGGAGACTTAGGGGTTAAGTTTCACCCAATGACTGACTGATCAGCGGGTTTTGGGATGAGAATTGGTTTTATTAAGTTGGAGAGACAATCATGATCTACTTACATAAAGGGTTATGTATTGCGGTTCTGGGATTTTAGCCTTAAGAAACCCATGGACGAAAAAGTCGGTTATCTGTTAAAATTCCTGAAGGAACCCATGGGCGTGCATAGATCTGGGTTCGCAGTAATCAAGCCAAAAGATGTTGTAGCTGTGATGTTTGACTTCCAATCCTCTAGTATTACCAACGAACCTAAGCTGCGGGAATAATGCCAAACCGGGGCATATATTTTAGTGACACAGGCCTTTATTTGAGTCCGGAGGTAATCACCCGAGATCACGCAGGTTCTCCCTAAATTATAAATTTCAATTCTAATTTGGAGTCAGATATTTAACGAGGGTATAACTAAATTCATCATTATAAATTTATTATGGAGTCAGATTAATGGTAACCGTTGTGCTTTTTGTGCCCGTCCTTGACGGAGAAAATATATCCATTTTATTGTGATTCGCACCAGCCAGGACGTCATGGCGTGCTAATACCAGTCAAAAGAACACGTTGAACCTTTGCCCTACAATTTCCGCCGTTGGTTATTGTTTTGTGGGTTTTACAGCTGGTGACTGCCCTCCGTGATGGCTTTCGTGTATTATACCGTAATATGTCGGTTTGGGGAATCTTTGCATTTTGCGGTGGCGGGTGCGTACCACACGGGCTATGCCTAGAATCGGGGCAGCGTGATTCTGTTTTCGGCGCCTTCGAGATGTTTCCGCATTGTGCTGGCTGAAGTGTGAATCTCCACATCCAATGTGATCCTGGTTTCTTCTGGCGATCTGGCGGCTCCATCAGTCGTCGTCCACATGTGGTGGTGAGCGGTGCTTTCTATTTTTGTGAAAAGTTAGAATTCACTGCATAGAAACCGCTGCTAAGGGATCGACATATCCCCAAATAGGCCTGGGACCGTAGAAACCAGGCACAAGTTTTCAATTCTATCTTTTTCGGGATCAGAGAATGGAGTGCAAGTTGTAGGAATGTTTGCAATGAGCCTTCTTTGTTTTTCTGTTATCTCTTCAGACTGCGCTGTTTTCAGATTAACCGGGTCATTTGATATTTTCATGCTTTTGTGTAGAAGGTTTAATGGCAAGTTGGAGGTGATTGGGTTTCTGTGTGCAGTCGGGGTTTTGGCATTTTAAGTGGATGCGAATATCTGTTGTTGTTGCTTGGCACATCGGGCTTGACTCTTCTTAAACCGTGGGTTGTTTGTGCTTTGGCACCTAGACTGGGCGGTTGGGACAGCGAGGATCTTGTGGTAATGCCATAGCAGGGATAAAGCTTGCCACTGAAAGTGTTGAATACTCTTGGCCTGTTCTTGAAGCCAGGAAAGATTGTGTTCGAAGGTTTTGCGTATGTGTGCGAAAGTAATCCGCGATTGTGTGCATTTGATGGATTTGGTGCAAGGTCCTGCTGTAACTGTGCAGACAATCTTGCCCAAATACTGGAAGAAATGGGACACTGGTGAAATGCCAGTGTGATTTTGAAGGAGTCTTGTGCGTGGGGAGTGGGAGATTAGCTTGAAATATCATTGGATTACGGATTTTATCGTTGTAACAATCGCACATGGGTTGCAAGTATGTTTTTTAGTGCTCTGACCCGCATCATTGGTTCGGTTTGAGTTGACAAATATTTCCATCCTCTTGTCTTGTTAAACTTTGTGTAAAGGTAATAGCTTACGGTTTCACTGCCCAGTGTGTGCGCTCTTTTGATCAGCGCCCTGAGAGAGATGCAAAACGGCATTCGGAAAATTGTAATAATTTGGACTCAAAAGTTTAAGTAGGGTGCATTCTGCACCAATGGGTTTCGAAGTTGGACAAATTCGGCAGAAGTTTTCATGCCGGCAGTCTTTTGGGACACGGACAGTGATTAGACTAACGTTAATTCTTGATTGGGTTTGTAATGTGGTTTTTATAAGCGGAATGTTCAGCAGTTTCGGTATGGGCTGAAGTTTGCTGTTCACGAACCCACGTGGGCTTCTCGGACTGCAGGTTGTTTTTGCTTCAGGCGACTAGACGGTGCGGGTTGTGGGAGGATATGTGTCCTGGACATAGCAGCGGGAAAGCTTATTGCTGAAAGGGTTGAATATTTTTGCATTGCACGTAAAATTGGGAAATTGCCATTATAACCGCTCTAAAAATCTGCTTGCATTTAAGCTTATCCCAAGTACGTATTGAAGCTGCCATATTACTTTTGCACAAAGGATTAACAAGTTGAGCGGCCCGCCATTTTTGACTCGCTTTGTTGGGGAATATAACATGGTTTCATCTGAGGCAGCCATTGGTTGAGTTTGCATGTGGGTAGGGGCTTCCTCCAGGGGAAAGTCTTAGCCGACCCATTGGGTCACGTGACTATTCGCCGGGGAGCTGGTTGGCTGATACAGCCCCGAGTCAATCCGTGTAATATGGTGACGTAGCCCGTTGCGGGTGAGCTGGTTGGCTGACCCGACCCTCATCATAAATGCTAGTCAAATGGCGCTCTTCAAATCGGCCAATCACTGCCACGTTTAATGCTGGTTTCGGTCTTCCTTCCGAGAAGGAGAAGGAGAAGGCGGAACCAACACTAAGTCGCATGCTGTGACCACCATCTTGAGTGTGGCCATTCACTAACAACGTACTTGCCTTTTAACCGTTATGTTTGAAGCAAACCGTCTAGTATAATTACGGTTTGTGTGGATTTCACCAACCACCAAATACGTTTATTGGAATTAATGTTTGGTTAACCATTGTTGTATACTATCATTGCCACTTGTCATCAAGCAACATCTGAGCTCTAAATGTCTAGTGGGACATTGAGTCTCTTTTATCTGCCCCAGCAGGGGGTACTGTTTATGGCCTCATGGAAGTAGGTAATTAGATTTAGAATGCCTACATGAGTTGCCTTTTAGGGAGAGAAATTCCTCCCCTACATTTATTTTTCCGAAAATTCATTTCTATTAAATTTGCATCCGTCCTTAGGTATTGGAGCCAGATGGGTTTGGTCGCTTTTGGCAAAGATTAGTGCCTTTCTACTCATACTTGCTGTGTTTCTCACAGCCTGCCATTCCTCTGCTTGTGCTCCCTCTCTCTGATCCTATTCACCCCTTTGTCAGTTAGGACTAGGTTCCTCAAAACATGGATCACTTCAATCAATAGGCCTGTACTCTTTATAGAGTGCATGAATTTATCAGAGTTACTAGTACATCAGTAACTCAACGATGGTTGCCTGCATTCCTACTGGATTGCATGGTTCAGCCTATTTTGAATGTCTGTTTGTCTTTTCAGTGTCTGAAGCTATGCAGACATTCACCCTGCATAGTTCATTCTTTTACAGTCTTCACACCTGGGAGCCTTGGTTTTACCGCAGATGTCTAACCCTGTCAGGGGGTGGAACAAGCTGCGGGGCCATAAAACACCCGCTCGTGGGTAACAGGCCCCATCCGAGCCACTTTACAACCCTTAGTCACACGCGCGCGCGCACACATACATACACACACATACACCACTTGCGTTTCTCCATGTTTGTTTGTGTTTATCCTGATCGAAGGGAAAGCCATAAAGCATTGTTTCATTTAAAACTGATACTAACTTCGTCTGTTCTTTCTTTCTGAAAACAGGGGTGATGGAATCTTCAACAGTGCCATTCACTCGCCCTCAGTCACTGTCCCCTTTTGAGGTGTCATAAAGGTACCCAGGCGGTGGGGACATGTGAATTGTAGGGTAATTGCATGCACTGCATTAACTCTTTCATCCATTGTTTTCCACAGGACAGTTTGCTGGCTCAGGAAAACCCAAATCATCCTGGGTGTCTAATTTCAAAATGCTTCCAATTAACTTTCACTCTTTCTGATTCCTACAGGTTGAGTTATAACGGATTACCTTAGTCGTGTCTTGTCTTGTCTTGGTCTCCTTGTTGTTGTCAATTGGGCAGGGTGCTGTTTCTAATCATTTCTATACAGGCATCAAGGATTCGAGGACCTGACTTTGCCATTTACACCTGAGTAACAGAAGTTTCATTTATATGTTTTTGGCTGATTTGGATATCGGGATTTCATCACAAACATGGTAGCAAAGCAAGGGTGAGACTCAGCAGGACACAATCCCTGTCACCCTTCTGGCTCTTGGGGCCATTTCTTCCACTGTTCAACTTATTATGGACACACATTCAAATTCCAACAATATGTGCAATTCAACGCTGGGCGCCGGACCTCAAACATCTCTACAGATACCGGATTCACACAGGACAAAGGACATTTTCATATGGACAAACTGCAGTTGTGTTTGTGATTGTGATTTGTAAATTACATGTAAAGAGTGTGGGTTGATACAAAAATAGGTTGAGAGGAATCAATCAAAATTCTATTTTATAATGTGGCACTTCATGGACTGGAGCATAGAGGTTTCTTACACTGAAGGCCAAAGGTAGTGTGCCTTAAAAGTTCATAAAGTGAGGTAAAACTACATATGCATTGATCCAAATAAGTCCCATTTACCTTTTAATATTTTTCAGAATTAAATTGGGAGTTCCTACAAAAGTGCTTCTGACCAGCCTATTATGTGTATCAGCCCCCTCTCTCAGTTAATCTCCAAATCATATCATGTGGCGTAAATTGCTGAATGTCTGGACATATGAATTTCACGATTTCCAATATTTCACCAAATCACTTCAGCGTAGCTCATGTAAATATTGTTTTTTCATCTGTAACTGTTTATTTTTTGCACTTTAAATCAGCTGCTTAAATCATTTGATGTTGTGACCTCCATTGGATTTTTTCCCTCTGGGGTTTTTTCCAATTGGTTGGTTACTTAGTTAGTGGCACATATAATCTTTTTGCTTTCCCTAGTCAAGTGTGGGAAAGTTTTTGGTTTATGTGCTGGTTTGTTCTGCGATTTCTATTTTTACTGATGTTAGAAAAAAATTACTTTTCGAACCATCATTCCATTGGCTATAATAACATTCGTCCAATTGGTACACTAACTTCAGATAATAGACTCATAGAACAAACCTAGATAACATACTTTTAATTTTATTTTATTTTTTGTTTTCCTTTTAAATTTCTTCACGTTTCATGTTAATAAAACGGTTGTCTCTCTTTCCTTTAACTTCCCAAATCACACTTCTCTAAATTCTCAATTATATTGCAGTGAGAGGAAACAATCAATTTTTCCACTTTATCGTGTGATGCAACGGTCATGAAAAACTCAACTACTCTTAAATCTGTAATTTCTCATCAATATTCCATCCATAATCTCAGCAAATATTCCTGAATCTTTTTTTTGACCCTGTGGGTGGTCAGGGGTGGATTTGTAGAATCTTAGCCCCTCCACACGTTCATGGGGTGGATTGTAGACATTGCATATTTCATTTTATAAAAGATTGTTCCATTCTAAACCAGTAAAATTCATCTGTGCCTTTGGGTTGGGTTCTGGCGGCACCTCTGTAAGATCTGCAAACGCTGATGCGTGGGGGAGCCCAGCGACTGTATGCGACAAATGGCTGATAAGCTCAGTCCAGAGCCATGCCAGATAGCAATAAAACTTTTGTGGACTTCCCCAGGAGGTAACAATGGTCTCACTGTTCAGGGGGGTTGTTGCAGGGCTCTGGCTGACACAAATGTGAGTCATAATACTGCCCTAAGTCTTAAGTTAAAGTCCAGTTATATTAATCTGTTTCAAATAATCTAAACCTCTGGGAAGTGCATAATGTGCTTGTATGTTAAATCTTCTTCTAAGAAATCACTTATATACTTATAACCCAATTAAACTATATATTAATTCATCTTAAGACTTTTTCATGACAACTGCATCATATTTGTACATATTCATATCGTGTTTGGTCTTGTTATTCTCGGGGAAATCCAAGGAGTTGAGTGGAGTATGTTTCATTCCCATTGAAATTATGGTTCATTCCCTTTTGGAAACTCCCGAAGAATTTGGTCAGAATCCTCTCTGGTAATCACCCTATTCTCCTCTCTCTGCTGAAGTGTTTTATTATGGCCAGGCCGCCTGGATCAAAGACATGGTTTGGCTTAAAGCAAAGAGAAACAATCCTTTCGGGGAGAATCGTATCCGATCTCTCCCCGCGCACGTTAGGGCGTGAGTAGCCTTTTCAATGATGTAACATCGTATTTCGAACTTCCCTCGCACGTTAGTGCGTGTATCCTTTTCCTCCAGGTATGATTTTATTCTCCTCTTCTAAATTATGTGTAACTTGTAATTGGCTTAACGTTGATTTGTTTGATTTAAGCTTTAGCCTACCTGGTGAATAAATTATTGTTATTCTTGTTAAGCTTGCGTGGTCTCCGTGACTCTTAATCCTTTTTCTTTCTAGCCACGTTACGACCGGTACTTAGGGGGTAAGACCTTATCATTCCAGACTAGCTAGCTGATGTTTTAAAGGTCGTGATGGGTTTTAAGTTGGATTGTAAGTTACGGTCTACTTATATAAAGGGTTTATGTAGTATCGGTCCTGGGATTTTGACCTTAAGGGTTTTCTTGAGCTTATAAACCGGTACCTGGCCGATCCCCTTAAGGGACCCTGTGGTGTGCATAAATCTGTCTACTTTTATAAAGGGTTTATGTAGTATCGGTCCTGGGGATTTGGCCTTAAGGGCACCCTTGGGCTTATAAGCCGGTGCCTGGTCGATCCCCTTCAGGGGCCCTGTGGTGCGCATAAACCTGGGTTCATGATATGTTTATGCCAAAGTTGCTACTATCATGGTAATTTCTTCCATCCTCTAGAGCTCTCACCGAACTAAGATCCGGCAACCGCTAAATTTACCCGGGGGCGTCGGTTGAGTTACTGGTTTTGCCCGGATGAGTCTGGCGCCGTAGCTGCCCGAGATTCACGCATGTGTCCCTGAACTATAAATTCTAATTCTAATTTGAGTCAGATATTTAACGAGGGTATAACTAAATTTGGTATTCTAAATTTATTATGGAGTCAATTAATTGAATGCAATTACACTTTTGTGCAGCGGAGAAAATGATCCATTTTAGTCCCCTGCCCATCAGGAATATACATAAACCTTCTTTCCTCGATTGGTGTTTTACAAAGATGCTAAGTGGTCACTGCTTTCATGAATCATTGCAGCTGGTCACTGCTTTAAATATTGAATTGTGGGATTAGCTTTATCTCCTTTCTTTACGGAAAGGATGGTTCTTTGTACCCTATGCTAAAGGTGGTAAATCAGGAAGCACTGAGACACCTTTCCATAACATTTGAAGAATTCAAATCCACTTATCATGGCTGCCACGTAATTATTTCCAGATCATTTTTTAGGAGTTAGGAACTTTCCTAGGTAAGAAAGACTATTCGGACGCAGCCATAGTATGATCCGTGGTTGTTTGTTCCTGCTAGAATAGTTTCCAGTGTGGGCAGGTCCAGCGCAGTGATTGGCTCTGGCTAGGTCTGTATTAATTGGATGGCACAACCTGACGTCAGGTTTTGCCCAGATCTCGAGAAGATCTCGGGAGGAGCTGTTCAGAGAGGAAATCACATTCACAAAATCACGTTTTTGGATTACGGCAAAACCCCTGTATCTTATGTTTAGAAACTTTACAGAGGTTGAGCATGGACATCCAACATTATAACATTACTTATATGTATTAAAAGAAGGATCAGCATGATAGGTCCCCTTTAAAAATTTAATCTGCCAATATAACGGTCATCAGAAGTTTTTACCTCTCAGCTGACGAAAGTCGTAGAGGGTATTGTCGTGGCGAGCGGTGTCCGTCTGTCTCTGTCTGTCTGTCTGTCTGTCTGTTAACTTCTCGTTTCCAGACGATCGCTGAAAAACGCCTTAGCCAAATGCTCTCATTTTCTGATGGTATGTTAGGGGTGGTTAGAGGAAGCTCCCTATCGATTTCTGTCCCGCTGCGATAATCAATATGGCCACCACAGCAGGGCAAGCGCAAGGCTGAGGGGTCCTGCTCGCGACAGCGCGCTATTTTTACTCCCTAATATTGGTATCAGCCCCAAAAAATCCATATTAGTCGGGCCCTAGCATTGAATAACTTAGAGCAGCATTGTATATTACAGTAGTATTGATTGCTTTTTGTTTTCTTTCCTGTGCTTATTGTGTATTCCTGGGTTTGCTTTATTTGTGTTTCTGTTTCCTGTGTTTATTATGTATTTTTGCTTTATTTGTGAAGTATGGCAAATGCACCCTCTTTCCGGACACTTAAACGGAAATCTAGGGCAGTTGGAATCAGTCCAGTTCTGGTGTGCCAATGGAGGCCAATGAGGCCTATAAAGATGCTTGTAGGGAATTTTAAGTCAATGTTGAGGAATTCATGGATTGTGAAACATCATTTGCTGAGCCTCAGGAGTTAAATTCCTTAGATTCTGACAACTCATGCAGCTTAGATTGTGAAGATGAGGGGAAAAATTTGGAAAATAATTTGGCTACCTGGGCATTAGAGGAAAATATAACACACAGTGCAGTGAATAAATTATTGAAAATTCTAAAACACCATTATCCATCACTGCCAGTTGATGCGAGAACGCTGCTGGGGACTGCACAGTTGGAGTCAGTGGTTGTCATGGAAAAGGCTGGTGGGACATACCACTACTTTGGAATCCTGAATACGATGAAGAGCACTTTGGAGGCAAACAAGTGTAAATTGGCCAGTGGTGTCTGCCTGGAGCTCCAAGTGAATGTGGATGGGTTGCCAATTTTTAAAAGTTCTTCCACACAATTCTGGCCCATTCTGGGAATCATCAGGAACCCCCCTAAGCATCAGTCGTTTGTGATTGATCTGTTTTGTGGTCCCAGAAACCCATCACTCAATGAGTACCTAGAGGATTTTGTAACTGATGTTTTGGAGCTGGAGAAGGAATTCACATTCCAAGGAATAACCTTGAAGCTCCAACTGTCCTCCATGGTCTGTGATGCTCCAGCCTGAGCATTTGTGAAGAATGTCAAAGGACACACAGGCTACTCTGGGTGTGAAAAATGTGTACACGAGGGGGAATATGTGAATAATCGGGTGATGTTCCCCTAAACTGATGCCCGCCTCTGCACTGACGATGACTTCAAAAAGATGGCCGATGAAGGGCATCATCTTGGGCCTTCCCCTTTGGTTGTCACCTCTTTGGGTATGGTCAGTCAATTCCCACTAGATTACATGCACCTTGCCCGCCTGGGTGTCATGAGGCGACTCCTGTACCTGTGGGTGAAGGGTCCACTGGCCTGCAGGCTCCCATGGTTCCAGGTGAAGATGCTGTCTGAGAAGCTCTTAAAGATCAGAACAAGTGTGCCAGTGTAGTTTGCACGTAAGCCAAGATCCCTGAAGGAGGTCGACAGATGGAAAGCGTCAGAATTCCGACAATTTCCACTCTATACCGGTCCTGTGCTCCTGAAAGAAATTCTGCGTGCTGCAGTGTACCAGCACTTTGTATTACTTTTTGTTGGCATTTTCATACTGGCAAACAAGGCACTGCTTGAGGAGTACACTGAATATGCAAATGAGGCTCTTGTGTTGTACGTTTAGCACTTCAGAGAGATCTATGGTGATATGCACCTCTCTTACAATGTGCACAACCTTGTGCATCTTGCACAAGATGGCAAGGTTCACAGGAACCTGGACTCCTTCAGTGCTTTCAAGTTTCAAAATTATTTAAGAGGCTTGTGAGGAAACCAGGTTCTCCCTGCTGTCAAGTTGTGAAGAGACTTTTGGAGAAAGCATCTGCGAAAGTGCAGAGAGTGAAAAGTTTAGGTGCAAGGAGAGCGCACACATCAGGGCCTCTGCCACCATTGTTTCACTGTGCACAACAGCACGCCCAATATGACACAGAGCTCTTCACTCTTAACCTGGACCAAGCCAACAGCCATGCCTACATTCAGGGACAGGTTGCAAAGATCAGGAATGTGATTGTTGAGAAGGAGGTACACCAGGTCTACTCAAAATATGCCCATCAAGAGTCCTACCTTGAATACCCCAAGCCTTCCTCTTCATTTGGCATACTTAGTCGATGGCCTCTTGGACATGACACACTGCTGCCATTTTGGACAAGAAGAAGGGAAGGCTTTCCTAATACCTCATGGAAGACAATTTGTTGCTGTGCCCCTTATACATCTTGACTGACCATACAGTACGGCTGCACGATAAATCCAAAAAAAAAAAAAAAAAAATCAGGATCTCAATAATGCTCATTCAATGTAATGTTATGACTTGAAAATCACAACAAAGAAAACCAGCAATGACAACTTAAACAAATTCATTCTTCTCTGATAAAAAACTTCTACAAATAATCCACAGTTTAATCTTAAAATAACACTCTAATGCCACTATGTAACTCTGTTGCCAAAACTAAAACTCTGCCCTTTCTGACCAAAATCACAGCATTTATATAGACTAGCAACATTCTGGAAAGATCTACAGGATTCCTTGGGTAATCCTGCCCCCTCCAGGCAGGAAGATGCCAGAAGCTTCTAGAAAGCACTAGTCTATTACAAATGATATTACATCAGATCATGTTTTGCTACAGACACACCACCAGAGGGTGCTGAAGAACAAAATAAATAGCTGACCAGCAAGGCAGCAAAAACAGCATGTAACAAATCTCCATTTACAAATGATACACAGTGCTTTAAATAAAATACTCATACATAACAGTAATTACTGAATGACGACGATCACTTGCTCCTATTTCCCTATGCATTCCTGTCATGCTGCATTCAAGTGTTGACTCATTTACTGCAGAGCAATCCCAGTTGATATCAACTGTTTTCTCTATCAACGGGATCCCCCACCCCACTGAAAGATGCTAAATATTTTATTTATGTAATTTAGCTAGTTTATGTGCACTCGTTGCATTGTAGCTCAGTGAGAGAGCATTTACTGTGTTTTCCTGTCGCTCAGTTGCATTTCTCTCCCTCCTCCTCTCTCTCCTCTGCTGTGTGCTTCACCAGTGCACACTGACGCAGCCCAGGAGAGAGAAACACAACAGACCAAATATTTCCTGTTTTGAATGCTTCACAAAAAAACTATGAAATAACAAAACAGCATGGACTTTTTATTGTGAAGAATTCATAGGAAGGGAAACAGCCACTGGTTTGCTGCTGCTTAACTAACTAAGCTATGAAAACAATAGCGGCATGATTTAACAATGCGCGGTGACAGTGGCCCACAGAAAAGAAACACTGCTGCCAACAAGCATCTTGGGTTCATCAAACTAAGCAGGTTAAATGAGACATGGAGATGTGCAACAGCTTATTTTTTTCCCTCTCCTGCAAGTCAAAAACAGAACGAAACTCCTGCTTTATGGCACCTCTAAGGGGACACACTATCTCTCCTTATTTTAATGACAGAGAGTTATCGCCACCCTACACAACCTCAAATACAGGAGGCTTTTAAATTATGATCTTACCATGGAGGAAGGCTCAGTGGGTGATGGCTGTCGACAGCTGGCAAGGGACGGTGGTATCGGCCCAACCCTAACTCAAACACCTGAACCACCCCACCGCTTCCCCATCCATCATCTCTCAATGGTTGCTTGTCCACCATCTCTCTGTGTGGCTCCGGTCTGTTCAATCTCCTAACAAAGTACCCAAAAGCCCAAAGTCCTTGCCTGTCTAGGAGTAAGTGTGTCTGTGGAAGTCCTTGCCTGTCTGAACAGGTTTTGCCCAAAAGTGTGTCTGCCCTGAAGTCCTTGCCTGTCTGAACAGTAGGTAATTGCCCAAAAGTGTGTCTGCCCTGAAGTCCTTGCCTGTCTGAACAGTAAGTAATTGCCCAAAAGTGTGTCTGCCCTGAAGTCCTTGCCTGTCTGAAAGTGCCCAAAAGTGTGTCTGCCCTGAAGTCCTTGCCTGTCTGAACAGTAAGTAATTGCCCAAAAGTGTGTCTGCCCTGAAGTCCTTGCCTGTCTGAACGGTAGGTAATTGCCCAAAAGTGTGTCTGCCCTGAAGTCCTTGCCTGTCTGAACAGTAAGTATTGCCCAAAAAGTGTGTCTGCCTGAAGTCCTTGCCTGTCTGAACAGTAAGTACTTGCCCAAAAAGTGTGTCTGCCCTGAAGTCCTTGCCTGTCTGAACAGTAGGTAATTGCCCAAAAGTGTGTCTGCCCTGAAGTCCTTGCCTGTCTGAACAGTAAGTAATTGCCCAAAAGTGTGTCTGCCCTGAAGTCCTTGCCTGTCTGAACAGTAAGTATCAAAAGTGTGTCTGCCCTGAAGTCTTGTCTTCATATTGCTCAAAAGGTGATTGTGGAAGTATTTGTCTGATCACACAAAAGTGAACCACCTGTACCATGTGTGATGCCCAAAATTTGAAGTCCTTGTGGTGCAACTGATTATTGCCTGTTGAAATGCACTTTTTGTTGTGTTCATTTCATTGTGGATATTTGCTCAATATGTACCTCATAGTATTTTTTGCAACTGATTAAAAATTTTGTTGTGTCACAACTGGTCCAGTGGCAAACTGAGGTGGAAATGGTTTTCAGATGAGCTTGCTTGGTGGCCCCTGACAGAGACAAGGTCATAGTTGAATTAAAAGGGGTACTGGGGGGGTCCGACCCCCTTAGATGAGACTTGGACCCTCCCAAAAGGGGTGAAAATAATAGTTTGGGGGGGTACTGAAAAAATTGTAATAAAATATAATGTAATCCAAAATTGTAGGAATTTAAATGCAGTATTACCATCACACACCAACAATTCAGGAAAGAATCTAATGAAATACAATTTCAAATCCTCATCCCCATTGGGCTGTGCCTTTTCTCTGGTAGCTTTGTTCTTTCATGTATCACTGTCAAAACGAACCAGGTACGGCTGGGTGCTGGTGTCAGTTAAATTAAGAGTAAGTGGCTGAATCAACTGTCATCTCTGCCTATAGCTTTGACTGCCATGTATATCATCATGCATTGTGCTTTGTGATAAATGTAATGTGCAGTTCGTCAACTAAACAGGTTTTCAGAGCTGTCTTACTTTGGTTGTTCATAGTGTTTCTGATGAAGTCATAGTCTAGCTAGCTGCAAGTTCAAGCAGCTCCTGAAGCTGTCTGTACCAAGCAAATATTGTCTGGATCTTGGTGAAACTAAGCCAAGAATGGTTGCATTAATGCAAAAACTTTATTATCTCATGGACAAGGTTGTCAGATGGAAATGTGCTCAAATGTGTGTGTTTGAACTGCTGCAGAAGCTAGCTAGGCAAACTAGGCTATCTGCTAGGCTAGGCAATCTGTGCCTTTAATACTAGGGTGGACTTGTTCCGTTTTTATCGCAACCTTCATCTTAAAACTTGGTATTTCCACTATGCGGGACACATGCATGATTTGTCAAATATGAATAGACCTACTTCTGATAAAACCATTGACTCTTCTTTTTAATTTCAAATCTAAATCACGTTTTTTTTAGCCCATGGTGTCCAATTCTCGCTCATTACTTTCAACCGAAAAAGGTGGACTTTGAGGTGGATAGACTAATTAATGACAACCCTTCTACTCCTAAATCTAACCTGTCTTAAGGAAGCGTGGCCTTAAATGAACTCTCGACTAATCCTGATATTATCATTCGTCCAGCCGATAAGGGGGGTGCTGTAGTTGTGTTAGCCAGAGATATGTATATTAAAGAGGCTCATCGCCAACTTAACACTAAATACTATGAAAGACTACACACCAACCCCTTACTGAACATGAAAAAACAGTTTGATGCTTTAGTAAAGGAGGCTTATGACGAGGGCTGCATTAGTACTAATGTATGTGATTTTTTAACGGTTGATCACCCTGTTGTGGCAACATTTTACCTACTCCCAAAGGTGCATAAAGAGCCCAAGGACAGCCCTCCTGGTCGGCCCATTATATCGGGCAATGGTACCCTATCTGAACCAGCATCTAAATATATTGATTTCTGGATTAAACCTTTAGTGAGGAAACTTCCATCCTTTATCGAGGACACTACTGATGTGCTCAATAGTCTTGCTACTCTGACTGATGTTCGCTCTCAATTTTTCGTTACTATGGATATAGAAAGTTTGTATACAAATATTGACCACCAGGGGGGACTTAATGCCTTACTTCATTATCTCTCTGATAGTGGACACTCTCTACCCTTTGACTTTTTATTGAAATTGACTGATTGGGTTATTCACAATAATGTTTTCTTATTTATGGATGAGGTGTATGTACAGAAAATTGGCGTTCCTATGGGTTCTTCTTTTTCTCCCAGTTATGCCTGTTTATATTTGGGCTTGTGGGAAAAGGAATATGTTTTGAATCCTGTCAACCCTTTCCACCATTGTATTACTTGGTACGGTCGTTACATTGATGATGTACTATTGATCTTTGATGGTAGCGAGACTCTGGATTTTCATAAATACCTGAATTCAATTAATCCCAATATAAGACTCTCTCTTGATTACTCTCAGCACAATATAAATTTTTTGGACTTGAAAATTGTTAAGGGGGCTGAGGGACGATACATACTAGCCTTTTTAGAAAAAGTTCCTCCGTAACACCATCCTGCGGGCTGACTCTTTTCATCCTCGCCACCTTATTGAAAAACATTCCTTTTGGTCAATTTCACGCCTTCGGCGCATTTGTGACCAGGACTCTGATTTTGCAGAACAAGCTGATGCCATGTCCGGTAGGTTTTTAGACAGAGCTTATAAACCCAAGCTGATCAAACAGGCACGGAACAGGGCACAGTCACTGCAGCGGGATACTCTTCTTCACAAAACTAGACGTAAACAGTCCTGCCAATCCCGTCCTTTTTTTGTCACTACTTACAGTACATATGCAGAAAAAATCAAACGGATCATTAAAAGAAACTGGTCCATTATTGAGAGTGACACACTTCTCAGTAGTTTTTCCTGAATCTCCTGTTATGTCCTTTAGACGCGCCCTCACTCTTAGGGATAAACTTATGCACTCCTATCTTTCACCAGACAAAAAAGGCACCTGGTTGACGAAACCAGTTGGTACTTTTAAATGTAGGCATTGCCCCCATTGTGACAATGTGTTGCAGACCAAAAGTTTTGTTGATAGTCGTACCAACAAAGTGTATAAACAGAGGGATTTTATTAATTGCAATACCACATTTGTCATATATCGCCTATCTTGCCTGTGTGTGGAGGGTTACTTTTATTTCGGCCGCACTAAAAGACGCCTGAGGGATCGTCTTGCTGAGCATAAATACGCTATTCGCATTAAGAACTGTGATTACCCTATGGCGAGGCATTTTAGCCAGGTTCATAATGCCAATGACTCTCTATTGCGTATTCAGGGTATTGAACACATCGGATCTTTGGTCAGGGGTGGTGACAGAATCCAGAAACTTAATCAAAGGGAAGTTTTCTGGATTCATCGATTAAGCGCTGCACTATCCTGGCCTAAATGAAGACATTGATTTTACTTGTTTTTTGTGATGCCTGTTATATTTGTATACACAGATGGACTTTCTTCTCTGTAGTTCTTTCATCTCCTGTGGACATGTACTGTTATTTTTATCATACTTATGTATATGTCTGTGATTGAATATATGTGATTTTTTTAATATATATGTATGTGCATATTGTGTATGCATGTCAATGTGTGTGGATATGTGTATTTATTTGTTGTTTTATGCATACGTTTCTGCTTACCTACCTGTCAGGTGTTGGGTCAGATGACTTTCTCTCATTGGCTGTGTATGGTATATAGGTGAGACCACACCTATTGTCTCTGTTTGAAGCCCTGATGAAGACCCATTGTGGTCGAAACATGTTGGCTTTTTAATGTTCTAGCCACTATAATAAAGGCTTTTTTAATTCATTTTTTCCTTCCATTTTTACATGTGAGTGCCTGGATTGCCTTCTCGTTTTTGAATAATTTTTTCCCCCGTTTTCCAAGAGCACCCGACGTACTTTTCTCATTTACTCTTATTATTCAGAGCTACCGGTCTTCTCTGATTTTTCCTCTTTTTAAACTAGGCTATCTGTAGGTGGGAGAGATCTTCACTCCCGAACAACATACAGTGGCGCGCGATTTCTTCACTCCCGAACATACACGCTACAGCAAGTGAAACAATTATCAAAAGATCGTCATGAATTTTAATGTTTGACGTTAACACTTGAATCAACGAAATTCATTTCAAAACATTGACGCGAGGGAAGTCACTTACATACAACCTACTTAAATTTGAAATAGATTTTATTTACAGACCTATGAGAAAGAGAAAAGGGACAGTGGCAGACATCAGGCATTTTTTTGGTGGAAAAAGAACAGTAAGGAGGACATATAACAATTAAGAGACCGGAAATTGAGGTATGAGTGCTGATATATTTCACAGAATGTTAATGTGTATGAAGAAAACGGGTCCTCTGCAGAAGCAGGACGACGAACAGGCAGCAGGAGGAAGCAAACAGGAGCAGGACTACGAACAGGCAGCGGGAAGAAGCAGACAGGAGCAGGACGGTGAACAGGCAGCAGGAAGAAGCAGACAGGAGCAGGACGGCGAACAGGCAGAACAGGCAGGGAAGAAGCAGACAGGAGCAGGGACGGGAAGGCAAACAGGCAGCAGGAAGAAGCAGACAGGAGCAGGACGGTGAACAGGCAGCGGGAAGGCAGACAAGACAGGAACAGGCAGAGGAAGGAGACAGGACAGGACTGACAAACAGGCAGCAGGGAAGAAGCAGACAGGAGCAGGATGAACAGGCAGCAGGGAAGAAGCAGACAGGAGCAGGACGGTGAACAGGCAGCAGGAAGAAGCAGACAGGAGCAGGACGACGAACAGGCAGCAGGAAGAAGCAGACAGGAGCAGGACGGTGAACAGGCAGCAGGAAGAAGCAGACAGGAGCAGGACGGTGAACAGGCAGCGGGAAGAAGCAGACAGGAGCAGGACGGTGAACAGGCAGCAGGAAGAAGCAGACAGGAGCAGGACGACGAACAGGCAGCAGGGAAGAAGCAGACAGGAGCAGGACGATGAACAGGCAGCAGGAAGAAGCAGACAGGAGCAGGACGGTGAACAGGCAGCAGGAAGAAGCAGACAGGAGCAGGACGATGAACAGGCAGCAGGAAGAAGCAGACAGGAGCAGGACGGTGAACAGGCAGCAGGGGAAGAAGCGAGACAGGCAGCAGGAGGAAGGAGGAACAGGCAGCGGGAAGAAGCAGACAGGAGCAGGACGACGAACAGGCAGCGGAAGAAGCAGACAGGAGCAGGACGATGAACAGGCAGCAGGAGGAAGCAGACAGGAGCAGGACGACAAACAGGCAGCAGGAGGAAGCAGACAGGAGCAGGACGACGAACAGGCAGCAGGAGGAAGCAGACAGGAGCAGGACGACGAACAGGCAGCAGGAAGAAGCAGACAGGAGCAGGACGACGAACAGGCAGCGGGAAGAAGTAAGACAGGAGCAGGACGATGAACAGGCAGCAGGAAGAAGCAGACAGGAGCAGGACGGCACAACAGGCAGCGGGAAGAAGCAGACAGGAGCAGGACGACTAACAGGCAGCAGGAGGAAGCAGACAGGAGCAGGACGACAAACAGGCAGCAGGAGGAAGCAGACAGGAGCAGGACGATGAACAGGCAGCAGGAAGAAGCAGACAGGAGCAGGACGGTGAACAGGCAGCAGGGAAGAAGCAGACAGGAGCAGGACGACAAACAGGCAGCAGGAAGAAGCAGACAGGAGCAGGACGGTGAACAGGCAGCGGGAAGAAGCAGACAGGAGCAGGAGGAAGCAGACGAACAGGCAGCAGGATGACGAACAGGCAGCAGGAGGAAGCAGACAGGAGCAGGACGACGAACAGGCAGCAGGAGGAAGCAGACAGGAGCAGGACGATGAACAGGCAGCAGGAGGAAGCAGACAGGAGCAGGACGACGAACAGGCAGCAGGAAGAAGCAGACAGGAGCAGGACGATGAACAGGCAGCGGGAGGAAGCAGACAGGAGCAGGACCACTAACAGGCGGCGGGCACAAGCAGACAGGAACAGGACGACGAACAGGCAGCAGAAGGAAGCAGACAGGAGCAGGAAGAAGCAGACGGCAGGAACAGGCAGCAGGAGGAAGAAGCAGACAGGAGCAGGAGGAGCAGACGAACAGGACAGGCAGCAGGAGGAAGCAGACAGGAAGGAAGAACAGGACAGGAGCAGGACGGTGAACAGGCAGCAGGAAGAAGCAGACAGGAGCAGGACGATGAACAGGCAGCAGGAAGAAGCAGACAGGAGCAGGACGATGAACAGGCAGCAGGAAGAAGCAGACAGGAGCAGGACGGTGAACAGGCAGCAGGAGGAAGCAGACAGGAGCAGGACGACGAACAGGCAGCAGGAGGAAGCAGACAGGAGCAGGCGGAATGAACAGGCAGCAGGAAGGAACAGACAGGAGCAGGACATTTAACAGGCAGCAGGAGGAAGCAGACAGGAGCAGGACAACGAACAGGCAGCGGGAAGAAGTAAACAGGAGCAGGACGACGAACAGGCAGCAGGAGGAAGCAGACAGGAGCAGGATGATGAACAGGCAGCAGGAGGAAGCAGACAGGAGCAGGACGACGAACAGGCAGCAGGAGGAAGCAGACAGGAGCAGGACGACGAACAGGCAGCAGGAGGAAGCAGACAGGAGCAGGATGATGAACAGGCAGCAGGAGGAAGCAGACAGGAGCAGGACAACGAACAGGCAGCAGGAGGAAGCAGACAGGAGCAGGACAACGAACAGGCAGCGGGAAGAAGTAAACAGGAGCAGGACGGTGAACAGGCAGCAGGAAGAAGCAGACAGGAGCAGGACGACGAACAGGCAGCAGGAAGAAGCAGACAGGAGCAGGACGGTGAACAGGCAGCAGGAGGAAGAAGAGACAGGAGCAGGACGACGAACAGGCAGCAGGAGGAAGCAGACAGGAACAGGACGATGAACAACAGGCAGCAGGGCAGGGAATGAACAGACAGGAGGAAGCAGACAGGAGCAGGATGATGAACAGGCAGCAGGAGGAAGCAAACAGGAGCAGGACGACAGAACTTTAACAGGGCAGCAGGAGCAGGACAGCAGACAGGAGCGGGGAGGATGAACAGGAACAGGGACAGGCAGGAGGGAAGCAGACAGGAGCAGGATGCCTAACAAGCAGGGAAGCAGACAGGCAGCAACAGGCAGGCAGCAGGAGGAAACAGGCAGCAGGACTGAAACAGGCAGCAGGAGGAGCAGGAGGATGATGATGAACAGGCAGCAGGAGGAAGCAGACAGGAGCAGGATGATGAACAGGCAGCAGGAGGAAGCAGACAGGAGCAGGACAACGAACAGGCAGCAGGAGGAAGCAGACAGGAACAGGGCGACGAACAGGCAGCAGGAGGAAGCGGACAGGAGCAGGACGACGAACAGGCAGGAGGAAGTAGTGGACAGACACAAGCAGCAGGAAGTAGTGAACGTGAGCAGGCAAGAGGTGGTAGTGGACAGGAGCAAAGCGATGAGCAGGCAGGACATGACCAAGAGGTGAGTTTGTTAGACATGGAGATCTGTATAGTATGCCACCAAACCATATACTAATAGACTTTTTTCTTTAGTTTATTACAGGGATTGACCATGAAGACAAGGAGACAGGGATAACGCCGTACTGCTGGACACAAGAACAGTGGCTGGGGTGGAAAGATAGAAATCCGTGGTTATTTTCAACACAAAATGGAATGCTAGGTTGTGTCACTTGCAGAGACGCATAGACATTACTCTTGTCTGACAAATATATTGGGATGCACTTTTCACAGCACTGGATATATGGACTAGATGGCAGCTGTTCTAAGAGAACTCTGGCAAAGAGAATCTACAGGCACCATGACAGTGCAGCACACCAGAGAGCTATAGAGATTGAACATCAGAGGGAAAAAGATGTATTACCCAGAAACATTTTGGAAATTAGTGCTAATTTCTTTCGTGAAACCACCCACTCCTTCAGAACAGCTTATGCTGTTGCTAAAGAGAGATTGGCATACAGAAAGATGCCATCCCTAATGACACTCCAAGAACTTAATTGTGCGGTAGTGGGGGAGGTGCACCAATCAGACCACTTTTGCGCAGAAATCATAGACCACATTGCACATGGAATGAAAAAAAAAAGCTAGTCAGAACAATTAGAGAAAAGAACTCCCACGTCTCTGTTACAATAGATGAGAGCACTGTGTGTTTGGGCGGGCATTCTTGATCATTTTATCCGATGTGATGTTAATGGAGATGGCGATCTTGACAATGTCTTCCTAGATCTAGTTGAGTTGAAGGAGGGCACAGATGCCACTTCCATTTATAATTCGTTGAGAGGAAGTCTGAGGGAAGCTGGCTTTGATGATGTCTTTTTACAACAATCTTATCTGTGTTGCTTCAGATGGGGCCTCAGTTTTTACTGGTAGTAAATCTGGTGTAATTACTAAACTTCAGCAAGAATTCCCCAAGATAAAATTTATTCTCTGTCTAGCTCACAGATTGGAACTGGCTGTAGCAGACTCCCTTAAATCTGTCTCTGGATGTAACCATTTTGAGATTTTCATTTCCAAATTGTATAGTTTATTCAACCAATCCCACAAAACCAATCGATTGCTGTGTGAGGCAGCTGGAGATCTTCACATACAACTGCTCAAGATTGGCCAGGTATTTAGGTGGGTGTCAAGTAGCTTTCAGACCGTGAAAGCTGTCTGGAGAAACTACCCGGCCCTGGCCAAATTCTTCAGAGCAGAGAGTGAAGATGCCAGTAACCCAGACAATATGAGGAAGAAGAACCTGGGACTTTATAAGTATCTCACTAGTTCATCTTTCCTGTATGACCTGGCCTACATGAAGGACATCTTAAGAGAACTGCAGAGCCTTTTGCTGAAATTGCAGCAAAGAGACTCCTCACTTGTCAGCAGTTTTTTCTATGTGCAACAGACTGTCAAAATCCTTTCAGCAATGAAAACACGGGGTGGGAAGTCTATCTCCAAGGCTGAGCAGTGTGTGTCAGTTGGCTAGTTCAAAGGTGTCACCCTTGTTGGTGACCGTTCTGGAAAGATCAATAGACATCAGTTTTTTTCAGGCAGTTGTGGACAACTTGGCTGCTCGCATGCCAACCGATGATCTGGTGCAACTGATCCAGCCCCTTGACAAATCTACCCAGCCAGAAAAGCAGGAGGACCTCATTTTATATGGGGAAGCAGAGGTCCACATGTTCGCCAAGTTGCTTGGAGAACGAAGTAGAGAGGCTGTAGAGGATTTCAGAGATTTCAAACATGGTAGAAAGGAAGGAGCCACACTTAAACGACTCATAATTGCAAGCAAGACCTATGGTAACCTCTGCGTAATGCGAGAGAGGGTTTTCTGCATTGAATGACGCTGACAGGAAAGCCCGCAATAAACTGCGTGTCGACAGCAGTGGCGGAGCTAGAAATTGGATTTGGGGTGGCACAGACACGTCCCTTTATGACAATTAGGATAGTCCTGGCTAGTTCTCAATTAATTTTCTTTATTGACGCGTTTTCCAGTTATCGTAATTGGCAACTGAAGACACGGTTTCTCTCCATATGCGATCTAACAGTGATGAAATCATGGGGTGAAATTCAGTAGAACTGAGAATTGAATTGGACAAAATATCCGTTTTAAACAATTATTAGTCCTGACCTGTTCTCAGTCATTTTCATGATTAACCCTATAAAGCCATTGGTATCATATATGATACCTCAGATATGATACTCAAAAGAAAAATCTTTTTTTTACATTTTGTTATAGGACTAAATAAAGGGTTCAATTTCAAAAAATTGGAATTTTCTGCCAATTCTTTCATAGTTCAGGCTTTATAGGGTTAACAAAAGCTTCACTCCGAGAGCACTCCACACTTAACAGGTGTTGCTTGTTCTCCCCGATTAGGTAGGATGACAATCATTCATCTGGACGTGTATTTGCTGAATTTAAATCAACGTTATTCAAAATTGCATACCTGCGCAAATAGCTTGAGCCACGTGCTTTTTATAGCCTATTTCACTGCCGAGTGCCACTTTTTTTCACTCAATACCGAGAGTAATTTTGAATAAAGTTGATTTAAATACAGCAAATACACGTTCAGATGAATGATTGTCGTCTTACCTAATCGGGAGAACAAGCAACACCTGTTATGTGGTGTGCTCTCGGAGGAACCTTTGTTAATCATGAAAAATGACTGAGAACAGGTCAGACAACTAATAGTTTAAAAACGGATGTTTTGTCCAATTCACATTCTCAGTTATACTGAATTTACCCCATGATTTCATCGCTGTTGTTAGAATGGAGGAAACCGTGTCTTCAGTTGCCAATTACGATAATTGGAAATCGCATCAATAAAGAAAAATAATTGAGAACTAGCCAGGACTATCCTAATTGTCATAAAGGGACGTGTCTGTGCCACCTCAATTCCAATTTCTAGCTCCGCCACTGGTCAACAGTCACACCTCTCCCTGTTTTTGGATTTGAATGGGCCACCAATGCACACCTTGACCCCACTCCATTTGTAGAGTCTTGGTGAAAGCTGGCCAAATCATGGATTCCAGGGCGAAAGGGCAAAGATTGCCAGCCAAGACCAGTGTGGTCAGGTTTTTCGAAATAATTTTTATCAATGAGTCTCAGCTGTTCAATGTAACATGATTGATACCCTTAACTTGTAAAGATACATAACTGGTTGATTGTCTTGACTTTTCAATGTAGTTTGATATAAGTCTGTACCTTTCAAGGTAACATATTTGATTGAGAGTCTTTTAAAGCTTTCAAAGGTGATGTTGGTTGCTTGACTTTTCATTGTAACATGATTGATTGATAGACACTCTTAACTTAAGATATGCATAATTGGTTGATTGTCTTAACTTTTCAGTGTAACATGATCGATTTATTAATATCTTAATTTTGAAAAGTAACTTGATTGATTGATACTCTTGTGAAGATACATAATTGGTTGATTGTCTTAACTTTTCATTGTAGTTTGATAACAATTATAACTGCTGAGGTTTGCATTATGGATTGATACATTCGTAATCCTGAATTTTGACAGTGAAATGATTACATTTTGCATTTCAAAGCACATACACTCTTTTGTGTTGTGTATGTTTTATTATACTATGCATATTTATCTGCCCTAAACTGAAAAGTGTGTTAAGATGGGTGACGCTAGATCCGGAGTAGTTCAAGTACGCTGTGCCACTGAAATCTCGTAAAATCTCGTTTCCGCGATCCTCGGTAATTACTAGTCAATAAATAGCGTCGTGGTTTTAGTGCCTTCAAGTTATTAAACTCGTTTTAGTCATTTTAATTAATTTAATAATTAATATCCCCTAAACCTAATAACTGGTTGTGCCACCCTCTGTGACAACAACTGCAAGCAAGTGTTTGCGCTAACTGGCAATGAGTCTTTCACATCGCTGTGGAGGAATTGTGGCCCACTCTTCTCTGCAGAATGTTTTAATTCAGCCGCATTGGAGGGTTTTTGAGAATGAAAGGCCTGTTTAAGGTCATGCCATAGCATCACAATCGGATTTAAGTCCGGACTTTGCTTAGGCTGCTCCAAAACCTTCAATTTGTTTTTTTAAGCCATTCAGAGGTGGACTTGCTAGTGTGTTTCGGATCATTGTCCTGCTGCTTAACCCAAGTGCGCTTGAGCTTGAGGTAACCAACTGATGGTTGGACATTCTCCTTCAGGATTTTCCGGTAGAGAGCAGAATTCATAGTTCCATCAATTACAACAAGTCATCCAGGTCCTGAAGCAGCAAAGCAGCCCCAAACTATCACACTACCACCACCATGTTTGACTTTTGGTATGATGTTCTTCTTATGAAATGATATGTTAGTTTTACGCCTGATGTAACGGGATGCACACCTTCCAAAAAGTTCAACTTTTGTCTTGTCAGTCCACAGAATATTTTCCCAAAAGTCTTTGGGATCATAAAGATGTATTTGGCAAATATGACACGAGTCCTTGTGTTCTTTTTGGTCAGCAGTAGTTTTTGCCTTGGAACCCTCCCATGGATGCCATTTTTGCCCAGCCTCTTTCTTATTGTTGAATCATGAATACTGACTTTAAATGAGGCAAGTGAGGCCTGCAGTTCTTTAGATGTTGTTCTGGGTTCTTTTGTGACCTCCTGGATGAGTCATCGATGCGCTTTTGGTAATTCTGGTAGGCTGGCCACTCCTGGGAAGGTTCACCACTGTTCCAAGTTTTCTCCATTTGTGGATAATGGCTTTCACCGTGATTTGCCAGAGTCCCAAAGCCTTATAAATGGTTTTGCCACCCTTTCCAGACTGGTAGATGTCAATTTCTTTGTTTCTAATCAGTTCTTGAATTTCTTTAGTTCCCAGCATGACATAATGCTTTTTGAGATCTTGTAGCCTACTTCACTTTGTCAAACAGGTTCTATTTAAGTGATTTCTTCATTCAGCAGGTCTGGCAGTAATCAGGCCTGGGTGTGGCTAGTGAAATTGGACTCAAAAAATGTGGTTAATCAGAGTTAATTCATGATTTAACAAGGGGGGTAATTATTTTTTCACATAGGGCCAGGTAGGTTGGGATAGCTTTTTCCCCTTAATAAATGAAATCATAATTTCAAAACTGCCTTTTGTATTTACTCGGGTTATTTGTTTTATATTAAAATTTGTTTGATGATCTGAAACATTTAAGTATGAAAAATGCAAAAAAAAGTAAGAAATCAGGAAGGGGGCAAATTTTTCACAGCACTGTATGTACTGAAAATACTTCATGAAAAAGAAATCTTCAGTAAACTCAGAAACATGAATAGCATGTGAAGCAGTTTGTCTGAGCCCTCTCCTCCATGTTGTTCTTGTATATAATCTCGACCATGGTTTGCTGTGCTGCGTGGGGATGCTCCAATCGCTGGGAGGTTGAGTACAAATGTACGGTTTCTCCAATGACGTGAAGAAGAGAAAAAAAATAAATAAATGGTTGGCTCAATTCAGCAGGAGAAATCGAACAAACATTAAAAATTACAACAATAAAAATGTGAGGTGATCGCAGTCAAACACTGCACTTGCACTTTTTCACAACCAAAGACCACACGATTTGGAAGCTTATTGTCCAGTTTATTAAAAGTTAGGAACAGGGAAAGGCTTGCACAGCTTAGGGAGTTAAGACTCAGGGTGTAGGGTGAGTGTCCTCTATCTCATTGCAGGGAGGCTTTTATTGAATCGCTTGCAGCTCTTCAGCTGAAAGGGGGGGGGGAGAGAAAGACAGGAGAAAGGGTTAGACACATCTATATAGGCTTGGATGGGAAATTGTGCTGAGAGATGAGGTGTGGTCTTTGTCTCCCCTACTTAGGTTATGGAACTCAATGAGCTGTGATCAACAGCTTTTGCTGCTGATGTTTAAGTATGGCAAATGGCATCAGTTACAGATGTGACAGGAATTAGCATAAAGTTGGATCATGTTCTTTGCAGTCTTTCAGTCAAGAAATACAGTACAGCTCAATATTTTTAGTATTCAGTATGATTCCCCACTTTGGCCAAACCTTTTGGAAAATTAAGCAGAGAAGGCTATTTGTCCAATACGTTGTTTTCAATCTTCTTGGTCCTCCAGCCTCCCTCTCCCTTAATCATCAATCCAAAATTAGCTGAGCAGCGACATAATATTGACAGGTAATGTCAACAGAATCACAAATCCTAAAACACTAACGAGATCACGTCTAAGTTTACTGAATGGAAGTTAAAAAAGAAAAAAAGCTCCCACAATCAATATTAATAGCGATGTATCACAGCAAACGATGGCTCTTCTTTATTATTCTGTAACGTTAACTTTATTACACCAGCTAACGTTAGCTACCTTGTTCTCAAAGAAAATCTCGCTTCACCACATCCACTGCTATAACGAGTCTGATGGTATATTTACGTTACTTCTCCAACATTTCACTCCCCACCCCCTCAAAAAAAAAAAAAAAAATCACGTTTAAGAAGCATTTTTCCCCTCTAATTTTGCTAGGGATGGGCATTTTCAATGATTTCAATATTCGAGTACTCTCATTACATTATGAACGAGTAATCGATTATTCGCGAACTACATATAGTCCATATTTTACCGTAAAAATAAATACGGGAGGTCTGTAACATTGGTTCCACTACTGTTTCCAGTCGGACACGGACCTCCCCAACTTGGCCTATTGTTTACTAAATAGCAGGCTTATGGCTATCAGAGAACATCCGTAAAGTTACGTCATACTTCACCATTTATGTGAATAAACAGCCAACTGCAAACCAAGTGCAATTCCAAATGCATTTATTGAAGAACCGTAGCAGGTCCGTCAATTACTCTGTTGTAACATTCAGTTGCCAAACGTCACAGGTAACGGGACTGGACAGCAGTATGGACTTAGTTCTGTGTCGCTTAACACTCAAACACTCAATAAACAGCCTAAATCATAAACACAAAGTTCAAATTTGTTTTTGTTAAAACAAACAATAAACTTAAATTACGGCATTTAAGCCTACAGTTTCCATTGGCAAAAAAAAAAAAATCACACTTTGATGAGTCGTGAACAATAGCCTACATTCAACTTAACTATGACGATAATAAAAACAGGCCAAATTAACAAAGTATTGACAACGACATCAATAAACTGTCCATACCTTTACCTTAGGCTTTTTAATACATAGGAAGTGGATTCATTTACTTATTCTTGTTTAAAAAGATAAGCATATCCACATGCTCAGGCGATAACCGAGTGCAGAGGCGATTTTGAATTAGTCCCGCTGTTGAGAATACTCTTTCTGCAGTTACAGATGTAGCAGGAATGCTCAGGTACTGCTTTGCCAGCAGACTGAGTTTCCCGTACCTGCTCTCGTTGCTTTTCCACCACTGGAGGGGGTTCTGGTCAGGTGGGATGCAGGGCTCCTTTGAAGTAGTCATCCAACTCGTCGCGATCGGTTTCTGCGCCGGTTTTGCAGTAATCTTCTCCAAAAAGCGTGTCAAGTGCTGCAACACTAGTAATTTGCAATGATGTTGGGCTACTTTGCTCTGTGTGGGGCAAGACATCATGGTCGTTGGTGGAGCTGGGCTGTACGGGGACGACGGGGAGGCTATCGTGAAGTTCAGTCAGTCTCTCTCGGACGGCCACACGAATGGCTGGCTGGAGGAAACAGAGATGCTTGTGCCTGGGATCCAGAGCTGAGGCAATAGGCGCTGCGTTGCCTGTGGAAAAAATTAATTATAACTATTATAATTCAATGTGTAGCCTAATAAAATGGAATTGACCCGGTACAAGATGAGACTGCATCAGATTCATTGCAGCCGAATGATGGCAGCAGTACACCATCTAAAACGCCATAATTACATTAGATTACAATGAATTGATACTATGGGTGTTTAAGAGATCAAATATTACCAGGGTTAGTTGTGTTGTCGGGGGACACACGTTTCATCGAGGAGTTGGCCACTGCACTCTTGAATTCAGTCACCTTTGCTGACTCTTCGCCTTGTAGCTGTAGATGCCTGAACAGGAGGCTGGAGGTGACTGGATGCACCATGGAAATGCAGACATGGGATTCGCTACACATGGCTGTTGTTGCAGACTTCAAAGAGTGAAGAACCGGCAAGATATCCTCGAGTGTCCGCCAGTTGTCGTCGGTTAATTCGAGGGTTCTGGCATCCGCGAGCTTGGTGGTGAGCCTGTCAGAGAGTGTCGCTGATACAGCCCATCTCTGTTCCAGAAGCCGCTCGAACATTTCATACACCGAGTTCCACCTAGTACGGCAGTACTGGATCAGTCTGTGGTTCGGCAGGTTCTGCTCTGCCTGCTTTCTCTTCAGGGTGGCTGTTGCTAGTGTGCTGTGGTGGAAATGAGCTACTAGCCTGCTACATGCGCCAACAAGTCGATTCACACTTGCTACCTTGAAGCCATTGTTAATGGCAAGTTGGAGCATGTGAGCAAAGCACGGAACCGATTCCCACTCAAGACGACGTTCATTTGCCGCCACCATATTACTGGCACTGTCGGCACACAAGCACACACTTTCCCCAACACGCCCTACTCCTCGGTAGCTGCTTTGAGGTGGTCAGCTATGTTTTCTGCGGTGTGTCGCTCATCAGTGCTGCGTGTCTGTAGGACAGCGGTATGAAAATCCCAGTCCTGAATGAAATGACAAGTGATGGTAACATATGACTCTGTGGTAAGAGCTGTCCAAGAGTCTGTTGTAATAGCCATCTTGTCGATTAATGCAACAAAAAAAAATAGCCTCAATTCTGCTGGGCGCTTCTCAGACATCTTTTTCCACTCGCTGCTGTTGCTCGCCGTGATGGTGGCTTGTACTCCGCTCGACAAAAGCCATCAGCTCTCGGAAGCCTTCTCCTTCCACAAAACTTAATGGGAGCATATCTCCAGGCACCATCTTAGTTATCAGCAGGCTAATCTTCTCCGCTCTGGCATGGTCACATCGGAGACTGCGAACAGGGCTAGCAAAAGATGCGATTCTAGGCTGCCTGTTGGCCGTCTCCGCTGTTTTCTCCTTGTGCTTTAAGCGCATGTGGTTAAGCATTGAGCTAGTATTTCTGTGATATGCAAGTTTAACGCAACATATCTTGCGCTGCAGGGCCATTCTCAGTCACGTGTGTGACCAAAAATGTAACAAATAGTAGAAAAAATCTCCTCCAATTACAAAAGCATTGGAGGTTCATGATTGTGGACCTTGTATAAGAGTACTACTTATCCAAGTCTATCAAGTAAAAATGTTATTTGTTACATTAACTTTAACTACTTAAGGTCAGAGGTCAAATACGACTGGTCACGTGTGTGACTTCACACGGAAACAGGTTTTTCATAACTCTATTTGACTTCAAAAACTCTGTGAAGTTGAAAATCTAGAATTTTCATAGTTTTGGGGTATGGAGAATAGCAAGGAATAAATTTGATACCTTTCATTAATTTTCAAAGTATTTCTTTATTTGATGACATCTGGTCATGTGTGTGACATTTTGGTTCACTTCTCAAAGAATGGCCCTGCACGTTATCGTTGTCCTTTTTGTCGAAGTATTTCCAGACATCACTCTTCCTGGTCGCGGCTGACATGGTGCATGCATGTATCGCCCATGGACATAGCAAGTTGGCTTCAGCTTCCACAGCACAAAAGAAAGCCAGTTGTGTAAAAACCAATTTGGATAAGTATGATTAATTGTGTCAAAATGGTTAGTTCCCGTTGCGCTGCTGGCTGTGAAAACCGCGCAGACCGTGCAGAAATGTTTTTTTTGTACCTGATTTTGATCATATATTCTGAAAGCTTTCAATTACAAGTATGTCCTTATTTGAAAAAGTGTCTGATAGCAACCTGATTTTTATTTATTATTATTATTATTACTTTCATTATTATTATTTTAGATAATTCATTTCTGAATGACGGTATTTACAATGTTTTCTATCTATGCGTTTTGCCATGACCGGAAGCTGGTGCCTATTAACCATGGCGGAATGCACAAAGAATAAAGAGTGAGCGGTTTTTCTTTACTTATATGTCTATGATACCGCCAAATGAGGTGTAGCCAAAACCAACACACTGCGCAGGTGCTCGAATAGTAAAGCGTTACTCGAATACTGACCTCAACAACGAGTACTCGAGTAATCGTACCCACCCCTAAATTTCGCGTCTTTGGATGAAATGGCACTGACATGACGGAGTTTACAAGTATGCTGCTGCTCATGGTTAGCGGTAGTAACTGTCGCTAACTGTACCTAGCTAGTATCATAGCCCAATTTGTTGTCCGTGAAACATTAAATATCTCTGGAATCGCAGGAATAATCCAGTAAAACGCTTTACTGTACGTGTTATTTAATTCAGATGTGCTGACAATATTCAGTCTAATTCTTTAAACGTCTTACCTTTTGGAAGATCATCACGTACGGTCCATTCCGCTTCAGCTCAGCTGCTGGACTAGTCTTGTCGCACTTCCGGCGAGATTTCAGTCAACTCTCGCACAGCGTACTTGAACTACTCCGGATCTAGCTTCACCCGTGTTAAGATGAGGCATCGATCGAATGGACAATAGGGCCATCTAGTGGTCGATAAAAATGTGATGGAAATACTTACGAACTAAAGCAAATGCTCAGTGTAGGCTGCAAATGCCTGATATAAGAATGGTAGGCAACCTTTGAAAAACATCGTCGATCGTTATAGGCGTGAGCAGGCCTCGAACTACAGGTGATAAGGGGCCCGGCAAAAGTTGCCGTGGTCCATGCTGAAAATATAAGGGCACTACGGCAAATGTGCCTCCATATAAGGGGCGCCACAGCAAAGTCTGCCGCTACCTTGGGGGCACAGCGGCAAATCCACCATGGAGCTTTAGGTTATCACTTTAGCCAATTAAAAGTAAAGGTCCGTAGTCTCAGATGTTCCTCACATAAAGTGACCAATCAGCATGCGCTATGCAAATCAAAACCATTCTTGAAAGAAAACGTTTCCCGTATTTTCCCTCGCTTGCTGTCTAGGAAATTGGCTCAGTGTTGCGCTGGGACATCGTTTGGGCATTGCTTTAATGCAAATACAAGCATTCCAATCAAACGCCGGTCATTTAAAAAAAAAAAAAAAAAAAAAAAAAATCATATTTAGCCATTTTGTCCATCTTCTGACACCCGCGAAATTTGGACTTTCTCCTGTCATTCTAACACTCACACTGACAACAGCGCTAGATACTGGCTATAAAGACCACTTCCCAAGCTTTATCAACACGCAACACGCAACCTAAGAGAATTTCATTACCTCCATAACTTCGTCAATTTGTCACACTTTGCGGCTGCCGACTGTAGTTCGGCATTTTTTTTTTAATCCTTTCACCTGGCGGCATAATGATCGGAGTTAAAAACAGGGGAGATATATAAATTATTCAAGAATAATTCTGCGCCCACGATCGCAAGAAAAGGGCGAAAAAGACAGCTGTAAAAACCAGTGGCAGTTCGTCGTTGTAACAAAGGGAAGTCAAAACCTCGCCCTTCAAAGCTTAATGACTTAAACCTTTCGCAGTTTACTTCTCTTGATCAGCAGTTGCTCATACGAGTTGGTAGAAGCACAGTCAAATTTATTTTCGATAGCATTGTTATACATTGCACCACGAAATTATGAGGGATTTTCTTTCACACATAAATTACGACGTAAATTACCATAGGCCTACATCTTTATAAGTAGCTCATGTCATGAAACGGCATAGATTCGCAAATCGATTAGTGAGGCTCATTAAGGAATACGCTGTGCAACATCGCATTCTTTACTTCTATATTAAGATGGTAGAAAACGGATTGTCGTGTCGCAAACTAATTTATAAAGACGTATTGATAATTTGCGTCATTTGCTATCGAAAATAAATTTGACTGTCCTTCTACCAATTCGTATGAGCAACTGTTGATCAAGAAAAGTAAACTGCGAAAGGTTTAAGTCATTAAGTTTTGAAGGGCGAGGTTTTGGCTTCCCTTTGTTACGGCGGACGACCCGCCACTGGTAAAAACGGGAAATGCTGTGTGATTTATTTATTTTGGGTAGATTTGGCCGAGGGGCACTTTCGGCAATGCGGGGAAAGGGCACGGCATTCTACTGCCGTGAACTGGGGCTTTTATAGGGGAGCAGCACGGCAAACAGGTAGGGCATCGACGGTCGATGCCGTCGTGAAATTCGAGCCCTGCGTGAGGTTAAGTTATTTGATGGCTAATTTTATAACTTGCAGCTTATTGTATGTGTTGGGATCCGCCAACGTTACGGCTCGAAAGTATTTCGATTTGGAGAAAACGGCTCTGATATTCCGAAAGCATGGACACTTGGTGACCTGTAAAAAAAAATATCCTGTGTGATAAGATGGTCGTTGTGGATAGAAGGAAGACTTTGAAGGTATGTAGGAATTTTAGCAGGCTAGATGAGTAGCAAACCGAGAACAATAAGTCACGGCAGTGAGCAACCATGTTCTTCGTGAGTGATCTTGAATGAATCCTGGCGATCTAAGCTTGCAAGCAATGGTGTGCGGCATGATTATATATGTTGAAGAATTGGCGTTTGAAACATTCAAAGAATTTGTTGCTACCCCCCAACCCTCCCCTCCCGTTCCGGTAGCGGTACAGCGTGTTTTGAGGGGCCCCTTCATGGTCCAGGCTAAACTGTATTTGCCATATAGTCTGTTTACTAATGACAGATGTATTTAACATACTTAACAGAACTTGCACCAAATAGTCGGAAAGTATAAATGTTAAAGTAACGTATAGCTTAGTGTTTTGTTGAAACTATCTGCTTGGTGCAACCGCTTAATTTTTAGTAGTGCGTAAAGTCGAAGACAAGGGCCATTTACGTCCACCGTAGCCTTTTTTAAGTTTGGAAGATGGAACTTAGCCTGCGCTCTGCTGGCGCAGCCGGCAGCTGGATCTTAAATTTAAGTCGTATGTTTGCCATTTCTGTAATCTGTGCTATTGGTCTGTATGCATTTCCATGTTTGCACTGCACTGCTGTACCAAAAATTATTTATTGACTGTAACGCGCAATTTTACGCACGGGGCGCACCTTGAAACAGTGTTTACCCCTGCCCGAATTCAGCCCTTCCCATAACGTGTAGGGTGCATTGTGCTTGCTAGTTAGTTTCTTTTATCCTGTCGGCCAGCCAGCCACAGTCATATGACCTATATTTCGAAGGAAAATTGACTGTGAACCACAAGTGTGAAATCACGTGTGTAAGCCTATAATAGATGGGATAGTGACGCCATCAGTCTAAATAGCCGTACCCCCCGAAGCTCACGGTATAATTCGAACACTGCTTTAAACCCCTTACTTACCATAAAGTCATCTTAAACCAAGTGGTGGGTAGAGTAGCCCAAAACGGTGCTCAAGTAAAAGTAGACAAGTTTTTTTAGGACGCATAACAGAGTAAATCAAAGCAGCTACTGCTCACCACAGCTTTATCCTGACCCCTTTTCAGAGTTAGTAGGTTGATATGGACTGTTTAGCAATTTATCCCAAGACTATAATTGACAAAAGTGTGATGAATAAAAGAAAAAAAAGAAAGAAAAAAAATCATCTCATGTGACAACATTGAGTTGGGGGCAACAATTGGAGGCCAGAGAACCAACAGGTTGCCATCAAGGGCCGACTTATACAGAACGTTATTATCCCTTACAGATGGTTTATAGATGGCTCCTATATTAACCATGCTCTGTTATATTGCTTTTAATCAAGATATAGTCAACATTTGTTAAGTATTTTTACGTAATGACAGTATTGTTTTAAAAAAACTCAATGGTGTTGCTTGTCCACCAGACCGTGAGTAACAAAAGCACAAACCCCATACAAGGGTTAAATGAGTGAAGCAAAAGTAACCACATTCATTTACTCACAAAGGTAAACAGCTGTGCCTGTAAGTCTACCTTTCCGAGGTCCAAGATCTTGCCTTCCTAACACCCTTCAGCTCATCCCACCTCACTGCACTGGTACATTACGACAGATCTTTCTATTGAAATCAGAAAACTGCTGAACAGTTTATAACACTTATGAGGATGTATTGGTCTGTCAGAAATGTAAATGGAGTTTTCATTAGTGTGCAATCACATGAAAAATATGAATTGTTTTCCTTACCTTAAAATTAGCCTTTTTTTAAATCTACATAGCAAGCGACCCGCTCACCACGGAGGCTTCCATGTTGCACAGCCATGTTTCTACAGTAATTTAGAACAGACAAACTAAACATTGGCTTTGGGAAGGGCTTTTTGCATTTTTTTTTGCAAGTTTTGCAGCCACCATAGTTTCTCGCGCGTGCTTGGGAGGCGAGTTAGTTGCAATCTTGCAACGTCACAGCTAGATACCAGTTATTCCTACAAACTGTGCCTTTAATCATGGAATTTGTATTGTTTTTCTAATAGCAGTTGAAAGGATCATCCTGGAACAGCTGGGGGAACTTCATCTCATGATAGACCATTTAATGGCCATTGTACAGTCACTCAGTACAAACGGAGCTCAACACCAACAACCCCAGAGCAATGACCACGACCAAATACTCCCCATCTCCACATTAGAGGAGCTAAATAAATTTGAAAGACTTGCTCAGGATAGTGATTTTAAGAAATGTGTGGTATGTTTTTTATTATACATATTTGAAAGACAATAGGACTTGGAATGTCTGTAATGACACTGTATTAACAAATACTCTATTTTCATTACAGGTTGCAAAGCTGTCCTTGACTGGGGGAAAGTCTGTTAAGAAAACAGAGTGGCGAATATGCACAAAGCTCTTCACACCTCAACTAGCCACCCAATTAAACTGGTGTGGGAGACGACAGAAGACTGGCATCAAGTCAAGAACAGCCACAGAAATTATACTGTGTAAGTTCAATCTGAACTGGCAGCTGAGCAGAGCATCACCCAAGTGGGTGTTGATGATGTGGATAAATATTATATATGTCATTGTTATTGTCAGGGTTAAAAGAATAGTATGGAATTTGACTTTGATCATTTCCAGGTCAGGATAAGAATAGAAATGAGAGAATGGAAAAAATATTTGTGTTTTCAGACTATATACAGGGTTCCCACAGGGTATTAAAAGTTTTTTTTTTTTTTTTTTTAAGTATTAAATTTAAAAATCTAAAATTAAGGCCTTAAAAGTATTTACTTTCGTTATCAATGTCTTAAATTTTGTTAACTAAGATATTTTTTCTTGTCCTTTCATAGGAATATATAAATACAGTAATGTCATGAATAACCATCAAATTTATATTGTTTTGGCAGCTCCTCCCTACACGCACACACACACACACACACACACACACACAGCTGAAGTCAGTGAACAGATCAAAAAAGAGTAAATAACTGGTAAATAATTGTGTTCTAGGACTTAAAATCCAGCGGTGCAGGCCATTTCCACATTTTTAAATAGAAACTAACAGATGTCTTTTGCTTAATATGTGCTCTTCCGGTGTCAGTTCTTGCAAATGGTGTCCTGGCAAATATTTCAGAGGCTGAGACAGAAACAGCCATCCAGAACTGGCTCAGGCTGAGACAGAAACAGCAGAACTGGCTCAGGCTGAGACAGGACAGACTTGGAGGACGGAGGAGGCGGAGATCAGTGTCAGACACCATACAAAATACTGCCTTTGGAAAGGTATTAGTATGGAATTTTGCAATTGAAACTGTGTATTATGATTGTTATTATCTGCTAATACTAATACTTAAATTGTTATATTGAAAATAAGGATGCCCTTTTTTATTTTATTTTTTCCTGACTGATAGGCGACACTGCTTAACCAGCCTTTAACTGGTGAGATTAAATCAAGCCTACTATTTGCTTTCAAGAGCAAACACCCATTAACTGATATCTAACCCGTTAGTGAACTCTGGCAAGGCATTTTGAAATGCCACCGAAATGTCACCAAAACACTGCTGGTGTTTCACAGGAAAACGGTGTTGCAGAATCTCCCATACGATGCAAGTGAATTGTGACCAAACAGAAAAAACAACAACAAAAAAAAACATTAAATGCCTCCATACTGCTCGTCTGGAAATACGTCATTCACACCCATGTTTTTAGCCTGAATCTTCACTGTAGATCCTTAGCTTGGAGCCACGTTCACATGCACACCGTCTGAGCTGGGTGTGTGTGGTGTGATGGTGTGCTCACACAAGTGAACGGCATGTCAGGGCTTTGGGAGACTTGAATTACACCAGACAAGCAGTGTGGAAGCTTTTTTCCCCCCACCCCTGGCTGTTTTTTCATTTTGAAAACTGGTCATCATTCACTTCCACTGTTTAGGAGATTCTGTAAGTTTTCCTGTGAAACTCCAGCACTGTTTTGTGGACTAAAAAACTAAACTGGACCTTCAGTCGGCATGAGGGTGAGTGGATAATGACTGAATTTTCGTTTTTGAGTGGACTATCCCTTTAAGGCTATATCCTTATTGTTTTAATTTAAAGATGGTAACTTCATTCATATATATTTTGCTAACATATATTGACATTTTACAAGAAGATGGCCCACTCTAAACAACAAAAATACAATGTAAAATAAAGTATTTTACAAGAAAGTATATCTTGTTTTTCTTTTCAGTTTTCTTCAGCCTTTAGTCCTTCTCATCATCATCATCATCATCATTATTGAGAGCCAGATTTTTAAGGTTAGGTAGATCTGATACTCGCTTTGAACACTGTTGTTTGGTTTTTGTTTTTGGTCTTTTTTTCACCTTAGACTCCTCTTGCCTCAGGTTAAAGGACTTTCCAGCCAGTCAGAATTGGTTTTCTTGCCCTGAAGGTGTACGCATACAAGGAATTTGACTGGGTCTTTCTTTGCTCTCAATTTACTTAAAGGACTAGATATTACAGATAACAAGGACAACCAAGCTGAACAAATACAGATAAAGAACTATTATGCACGCAAGTATGTGGGGAAAATTGGTATGTATAAAGAGCACCAGTGAGCAAGAACATAAATAAAAAGTCTATATACAGTACCAATGTACAATATACAATGAAATAATATACAATATTATTTACAAATGCCTATGTCTCGGCAACGTATTCCCAATTAGCAAACACTTTCCATAATACGTCTCGCCGATGCAACTTCATTCATCGTGCCGACGTCGGCGAAGGGAAGGCTTAAAGAGATACTTTTGTTACCCTTTCCAGCTTCACACAAGTCAACAATTCTTAATCGTTGGTCTTCTGAGAGCTCTTTTGTGCGAGGCATGTTACACATCAGGCAATGATTCTTGAGAACAGCAAACTCAGAACTGGTGTATGTTTTTCATAGGCCAGGGCAGCTTTGACCAACACCTCCAATCTCGTCACATTGATTGGACTCCAGGTTGGCTGACTCCTGACTCCGATTAGCTCTTAAAGAAGTCATTAGCCTAGAGGTTCACATACTTTTTCCACCCTGCACTGTGAATGTTTACATGTTGTGTTCGATAAAAACATGAAAACATATAATTGTGGGATATTAGTTTAAGAAGACTGTGTTTGTCTATTGTTGTGACTTGGATGAAGATCAGATCACATTTTATGACCATTTTATGCAGAAATCAAGGTAATTCCAAAGGGTTCACATACTTTTTCTTGCAACTGTAAATACTATTAGCAGTAGTGGTGTGTTTAACAGAGGACAAACCAGCAGTACTTTGCAAGGTAAGTCTCAAAAACATAACTGGGGTTCAAACCAAAAAGGATTAATTTGCTGGAGCCCAATTTGCTTGTGTGTTCATTCACTGAGAATAAACTGGTTCTACGTCCACTTTTTCCAAAAGTAGAGTTAACCCTACCAGTGCATTCTAAAATCATTTAGTTCTATGTCACAAATAGCTTAACTCCCAGGTAAACATCTGCATACATTTACACGCAGAAACATAAAGTTCTATCATTTGAAGGAGCCTTGGTTTCACATCAGGAGGTTCTATGTCCAAGGACCCTTACCAGGCTAATGTGACCTTCGTGTTGGTGAAAATGAGAACTCCTCAGAAGAAACGTTCCCAACTTATACCAAATGAAAAGCTTATGGATTGTTTTACTGGGTGTTGTGTATCACAGGTTTTTAGTGGCTAGTCAGGACAGGGCTATCATTTAAATCAGAAATATTGTAACTGTTTTATCTGTAAAGCATTTTGAACATTTTTCTTTGAAAATGCTGTTTGCCATTCATGCCAAATTAGGCATTTGGATAAAGTTTATGGGTAATTTTATCTCTCTACCCTCCCCATTAATTTGGGTCAGGTGGGTAGCACTGTAGTCCCGATATCAGGTAATCCTGAATCATATCTTCTGAGTCTCATTACTAATACTGTTACTCATTTGCATTGTTCTTTGAGATGTTTCAAATATGGTCCAGACAGGCCATTCCTTTCTCCATTGGTGTGTATTAAGTTCTTTAATCTTTATTTGATAACTTTTCTCCAAATGATACTCTAAGGTCCTTCGCTGGTATTTTGGCTGGGAGTTTGCCTCTGTTGTTTGTTTGGAAAACCGCGCAAGCCACCCAATTCACCCGGGTATTCCAGTAGGCCTACCACCAGTTGACTCTCCAGTGATAAGTATCAGTCGAATCTGTTAAAATTTGGAATTTTCATAACAAAGATGCACTATTTAGTGTCATCCACCAGTACATTAACCAATACCAGTGAAGGAGGGTCTTTTCAAAGTAGCGTTTTGTGAAACCAGTACTTTTATAATTCATACCTTCGAAAAGTTGATCAGACAAATTAAAATGTAACCATTGACTGAAACTCTCTTATTTTGTACATCTTTTTTAAAAAAAACAACTTTGATGGAAATAGAACTTGCTGATCCTGATCATGAGAGAAAACATGTCAAGGCATCAGGTCCTACGTTGGACATAGAACTTGCTGACGAACGGTAACTCAGAACCTTCTGCTTCTGAGGAATATATCTCCAATTTTAACTTCTAATATCTCTGAGCCTACGAAGATTTAAATCATGGTTACAATATATTAAGGCTACCTTCTACAGTCAATAATTATTCCACACAGAAGATTAGGGATAACTCTAAAAACCTGAGATCTGACAGGTGAATTCTTCAAGCTCCGTTTTCTCCAAATGAGGAAAAGTGGACAAAGAACCAGTTTATTCTCAGTGAATGTGTTGTCAGAAACAGCTCTGTAATTTGGCAAAAGAACTGCATCTACAATGGTACCTTTGAGAGGTAAAGTGGGCTCTGCCACAAATCCATTGTTTTGAAAAAGTGAGATTTGAAGTTAAAACAGTTTGAAAAAATCAGGATGCCTTCTCCATGATAATTATTTATGTTTACATAATTGTCCAGATGTAACTTAGTTTGTGGAAAATTTGTGCATGACAGCTTTTTACTGAATTAAAAGATATGGCCGAAATGTGGAATAGAGCACTTTAACTTTCTTGGCCGGAGAAAGGGTCAAAAACTTTCCAGTGAATGCACATAACCATCATAACGCTGGCGACACCTCATCATTGCCAGGAAAAACTTATTTTTTCGGGGCATAAAATTAAATCATGGAAACTAGACAGTTATTACCTGTAGAAGAGTCGTCACTAGATTCACCTGTAGGTTTCCACTGGGGGTTGGGGTCACTTTCAGACTCAAAAATCTTCTCAAGAACTGCCTCAGCTCCAGTCAGCATGAGGGCTGCCATCTTGGAATGTGGGATAGCCCGCTCTGCCTCTCACTGGTTGTCACAACATGTTAAGAATGGTTTCTATAACTTTTAATGGATGGCAGCACAGCATAGTCCTGAAAAAGCTGGTATCATGGGAAGTTGCGTTGACCTTTAATACGCAGTAGTGCACCCATCTCATTTTGACCGAGATGTGGGATAGCCCACTGAACTTCTGAAGGGCACAATTATGGCAGCACAAAAAACATTTTTGTTGAATATTTGCTAATAACCAGTAAATTACAGCTCCAAAAATCACTACAACATTGAATGTGTAAAACCCACGCAGCTCGACCAAGGAAGGAAGAGCCCGGGTTGAAGGTTTATGCGTGAGGATTCCTAGTATTAGCACGCGCGACGTCCTGGCTGGTGCGAATCACAATAAAATGGATATATTTTCTCCGTTCGAACAACGGGGCACAAAAGCACAACGGTTACAATCAATCTGACTCCATAATAAATTTATAATAATGAATTTAGCAATACACTCGTTAAATATCTGACTCCAAATTAGAATTAGAATAAGAATCCATAATCTAGAGAAACCTGCGTGGGTCTCGAAAAGTGACTACACCTTCAACTCTTAGGATACTACCGCTGTCGCTAACATGTACTCTCGGTTTTTAGTACTGTTACCGGATCCTAGGTTCGATTGATTAGATTAGAGGTTGGAAGTCAGCCATCACTGCAACAGCATCTTTTTGGCTTGAATACAGCGAACCCAGATCTATATGCACGCCCATGGGTTCCTTCAGGAATTTTAACAGATAACCGACTTTTTTCGTCCATGGGTTTCCTTTTAGGCTAAAATCCCAGAACCGGCAATACATAAACCCTTTATGTAAGTAGATCATGGTTGTCTCTCCAACTTAATAAAACCAATCTCCAGAACAGGCCGCTGGCCAGTCGTACCTCGGTCGGGATTATGCCCCTAGGTATCCGTCGTAACGCGCTAGAAAGAATAAAAGGGTTAAGAGTCCCGGAGACCATGCAAGCTTTAAAGGAATGACAATAATTTATTCACCAGGTAGGCAAAAAGCTTAAATCAAACAAATCAACGTTAAGCCATTTTATAAGTTACACATAATTTAGAAGAGGAGAATAAAGTCATACCTGGAGGAAAGGATACGCACTAACGCGGCGCCGAAGTTCGAAATACGATGTTACATCATTGAAAAGGCTACTCACGCACTAACGTCGCGGCGGGGAGAGATCGGATACGATCTTCCCAGAAAGGATTGTTTCTCTTTGCTTTAAGCCAAACCATGCTTTGATCCAGGCGGCATGGCCGTAGAACACCTGGAAGGGGGTAGAACGGTTTTTGGGTTTCCACCATTGGGAAGATGTAATAAAACACTTCAGCAGAGAGAGGAGAATAGGGTGATTAACAGAGAGGATTTGACCGAATTCTCAGGAGTTTCCAAAAGGGAATGAACCATAATTTCAATGGGAATGAAACATACTCCATTCAACTCCCTGGATTCCCCCGAGAATAACAAGACCTAACATGATATGAATATGTACTAATATGATGCAGTTGTCATGAAAAAGTCTTAAGATGAATTAATATATAGTTTAATTGGGTTATAAGTATATAAGGATTTCTTAACAGGATATTGAAAATATAAACATATTATGCTCTTCTCAGAGGTTTAGATTATTTGAAACAGATTAATATAACTGGACTTTAACTTAAGACTTAGGCCAGTAATATGACTACGCACAGGGCATTGTGTCACCCAGAGCCCTCTAACAACCCCCCATACAGAGGAACAGTAAGACCGTTAACACCTTAGCAAGCATCTTGGGGAGGAAGTCCACAAAAGCTTTTATTGCTATCTGGCATGGCTCTGGACTGAGCTTATCAGCCATTTGTCGATACAGTCGCTGGGCTCCCCACGCATCAGCGTTGCCAGATCTTACAGAGGTGCCGCCGAACCCAACCCAAAGGCACAGACTAATTTTACTGGTTTAGAAATGGATCAATCTTTTGTAAAATGAAATATGCAATGTCTACAGTTCTATTGCCATTTGGCCTGGCTCTGGACCGAGCTTATCAGCCATTTGTCACTTAT
This sequence comes from Gymnothorax javanicus, assembly GCA_029692085.1. Classification (NCBI taxonomy): domain Eukaryota; kingdom Metazoa; phylum Chordata; class Actinopteri; order Anguilliformes; family Muraenidae; genus Gymnothorax; species Gymnothorax javanicus. The sequence goes on along the minus strand of CM056200.1, from coordinate 18,505,057 downwards.
ATTTCCAGATTCTAAAAATGAATTCACGTCTCAACCGGTTTCAACAAAAACTGTACACCATTATCGAAACAAAGTTGGCCGTGTCTCTGATGACAAACCCCAGAGCTTCCCTTTGTTCCCCAGAGCTGTAACTAACAGCTAAACTCACACCAAACTACAGCATCCTGCTGAATTCAGAGACTGAGGTTAGTATATGATGGGTGATGGACACTTTTCCTCATGGTTGACCTTGAACATTTTAGAGAGGCATTACTCAAGTTTTTTTATATACTTTTTTAATTTCCACTCGTGCCTCACTGGAAAAGCAATAAAAATCAATCGATTCTTCAATTTGCTGCAAATACAGTATATACCTCACCCTTGCGTTTCTTTTGGAGTTAAGTATATTTAATTTTAATTCTTTTTGTGTCTTTTTGGTTACGTTTCACGTTGTTTCATAAATGCATTTTATCATTTTGTGGTCTTAAATACTTTGAATGTGGTACTTGCTCACTGATTGTCTGCATTAAGCACAGGAACAGCCAAAACAATCATTTTTATTTGCGCATATGCTGTGCTCCCAGAAAATCTGTAGTCACTGTAGGTGTTTTCTGGGCAAAACTAGACCCCATGCTGGCATAATTAAATTAAATGGATATAATAAAACAGTCTTGGAAGTATGGAGATAAGTATCATTTACACATGACATAAAAAATTGGTCTCTTTGATTGATCATACATGCTCATTTTTAAATAATCCAAAAAAGTTTAATTCGCGTAATATGAAGTCATGGTGATATAGACATGTGGGTGATTCAAATAATTTTCACTTTTTAATCAATGCATATGGTTAAAGTCGCGTTAATTATCATCTCTTTCCTAATTACAGTCAAATTAAAGATAATATATTTGCCTGTAACTCAGATAACATTCTTGCTTTGTTTCATGAACTCATTTTCACAAATTTATGTTGAGAGTAAATGCAACGTAACAGACAATCACAAGCATACATCTCATGTGCTTACATTAAGTGGCTCAGGGGAAGGGCTTCGGCAGCAGATGCAGAACAATTTTTTCAGCCATGGCAGCTGCTTAATCAGGAGGATGTAGAGAAGGGGTTGAGTGCTGGAACTGTAGTCCTTAAGGCTGTATATAATCATATCAATTGTGCAGATTTCTGGGGAATCAGGATAATAACGCAAGAGACTGAAAACAGCTACAGGCAGGTAATGAAACACTATGATGCCCAGATAGATTTGCACAGTTCTGAGGGCTTTCTTTTTCATGGGGTTAATCTTCTCCTTGCCCAAGACCGACTTCCTCAGACTCCATATGATAGAAATGTTGCAGTAAACCATCATAGTGAAGCTGGCCAGGATCAGCCCAATGTAGATTTCATTTGACAAGCCCTTCACCAAGGACCTGCAGACGGCATAGGCCATCACGAGCCCCCAAACAAGCATGGAAATAGCCACTCTGATCTTTTTATCCTTGATGCTGGTGAACACAATGGGGTGGACCACAGCCACGTAGCGGTCCAGGCAAATGCAGCTTAGAAAGAGTGGGGAGCCGTTTTTGATCCCAGTCGTAAAGTTTATTATGTATTCTAAATAATATCTGTTTTGGACTATCATGAAGCCAAAGCTGCAGATGGGGCTCATTATGCAAAACCATGCATCGGCGATGGCCAGGCTGAAGATAAAGTTATTGGAGGTGGAAGAGTCACTCTTCTCTCTGGCCACCAGCCACATTACCATGATGTTGGCAGGGTAGCCCACTATAAGGTTGATGCTCCTTTCAATAACCAGAAACACACGTGCAGCAAGGTGGGTTGTGCAGGGTGTTAATGTGTCCGAGAGTTGGGGACTGGATCCTGAAGAGGAGTGGTTGAAGGGTCGGCTAGAATTGATGACAGAGCTGTTCATTTTGGTTTTATTTTATCCAACAGGTTTGAGGGTTGATGATCCTTAGAAAAGAGAGTGAATGTAAGTTACATGGTCAATCCTAACTGAACTCACCACTTAAACTGACTGCAAGGATAAATTATGTTCTTTATCTGATTCCAGCATTATTTTACAAGATTCTTTTCCCCAAAGTTTCCCTCATCATAACACATTTACTGCATAATACAGATGGAAACACTTTTACTGGCCTATTTTGCACAAAGTTACGCTCTCTCTTTTGAGAAATTATTCATGTCAAAGAAGACCAGGAAAATTTTGTTGCATTGTTACACTGAAGGATAGTTTTTGTTTTCTAGGAAGACGACCTCCATCCAGAGAAAACTCCCTCTCCTCTGAGACATCAGCTTTACTCTTTGAAACTGCACTGGAGCTTCCCGAGGTGGAGACAGTGTTCCCAGAAGACAAGGTTTGCCCTTTGGGTCTATTGTATTACAGTCTACAACAGTCTCTCACTCAAGCACAGCTTAAGAAATGAAAGAGTGGTTTATCAGATTGAAAGAAAGAATAAGTAACTTACCTGAGAAACTGCAATTGCTTGACATACACTCCTCTAGGTCTGTATCCTGATCACCTGTTTCCAGGAGGATTATGTTTTTATTCAATGTCGTTCCACTTCAGAAAATATGTCAATTTGAGTGGTATGTCCGCAGGGCAGATGACAGCCAGTCACAAGTCCATTGAGGAAGCAACAGCACTTGGAGTGACTGTACAATACCCTGTCACCACAGGATTATATTTAAGGATGGGTGGGTGTGCAAGAGGGGGTTGGGTTTGCAGAGGGAGTTTGTGATGTGACAAACAGATGCAGTAAAACAGAGGAGGGGCTAAAAGGAGGGGTAGATGAGTACCCCCCTATCCCTGTTCTAACAATATATTATTGATCAGTGATGCAATCCAAGAAGTGCATCCCAGACAAACAAGTGACGCAATGCAGTCAGCCAGCTGGTGCACAAGTGAGACTGTAACCTGGTGTAAGGTCTTACACATGAAACCACAACGTTCATCAAAGCAGACTCAAACAATTCTCTTTCAGCCTCACAAAGAAAAGAAACTGAGCACTCAGTTACAGTAAATGTATTTCTGCAGATAATATTTGGTCCATTAGTGACAGTTCTGACTTTAATCAAACTGTTTGGCAATAAGGTTGCAGTTTACAAGTACTTTTCTTTACTTTCGCTACATAGACTTCACTAAAGCCTGGCATCTGTTCCAGGAGGTCTATTGTCCTGTAGGTTTCCATGCCGATCCTTAGAGAGGAGAACATAATCAAAGCTGACAGATCTGAGTCAAAATTTGTCAATGTGTTACAAATCCACCAAAATCATGATTGCCCATGAAAAAACAAAAACCGTTCATATCAATAATTTCTTAACCCACTTTTTTTTTGAAGACTGCTGGCATTAATAAACAGTAGTATTAAGATAACTATCACAAAAGGAACTTTTATTCTACGTTTTCTTTACATTCATAGTCAAATTTTGCATTTCCAGTGACATCAATTTGTGACATTTGTTACATGGCATCTTCAGCCACCAGAAAATCTGACTTCTGTTCATCCAAAATTTAATCAGTGGACATAAGGTGATGGCCATATAAATTAAATTTAAGAAATCACGGGATTTGGAAATGCAACCCCAATTCCGAAATAGTTGGGACAAAGTGTAAATTGTGAATAAAATCAAAATGCAATGACTTTCAAATCACACCAGCCAGTATTTTATTCACAACAGAATAGAGATAACATAACAAATGTTGAAACTGAGAAATTTTACAATTTTATCCACAAAATGAGCTTATTTCAAATTTGATGGCTGCTACAGGTCTCAAAAAAAGTTGGGACAGGGGCCTGTTTACCATGGTGTAGCATCCCCTCTTCTTTTTAACACAGTGGAGGCGTCTGGGCATTGAGGAGACAAGTTTCTTGACTTAAGCCATTGGAATTTGATCCCACTCCTGTTTAATACAGGTTTCCAGCTGCTGGAGAATTTTGGGTCTCCTTTGACGGACTTTTCGTTTAATTATGCGCCAAATGTTCTCAATCAGTGAAAGATCAGGACTGCAGGCAGGCCAGTTCAGCACACGGACTCTCCTACTACAAAGCCATGCTGTTGTAATAGCTGCAGTATGTGGTTTTGCATTGTCCTGCTGAAATACACAAGGGTTTCCCTGGAATAGATGTCGTATGGAGGGGAGCATATGTTGCTCTAAATCCTTTATATACCTTTCAGCATTCATGGTACTTTTTAAAACATGCAAGCAGTAGCGGAGCTATAGGGGGGGCAAAGACACGTCCCTTTTAGTCCTGGTTAGATCTCAATCATTTTCCTTTATTGACGTCTTTTTCCAAATATCGTAATTGGCAACTGAAGACACGGTTTCTCACCGTATGCGATCTAACAGCGATGAAATCATAGGCTAAATTCAGTGCAGAAAAATAATTTACTTATTAATTGGCCAATACTTCGCGTGATTGAACTGGTCCGTGTTCCAATGAAACGCGGACTTTTCACTCGGTATTTCGTGGTTTGATTAAAAAAAAAAAAAAAAAAAGTGGCACTCGGCAGTTAAACAGTCTAGGTTATAAAAAGCGTGCGGCTCAAGCCCTTTGGCGTGAGAATCGACAGGTAGGCTATGCAATTTTTGAATAACGAGATTTAAATACAGCAACACGCGTCCAGATGAATGATTGTCGCCTTACCTAATTGGGGAGAACAAGCAGCACCTGTTAATGCGGAGCGCTCTCGGAGTGAACCTTTTGTTAATCATGAAGATGACTGAGAACAGGTCAGGATTTATAATTGTTGTAAATGGCTGTTTTGTGCAACCCAATTCTCTGTTCCGCCACTGTACTGAATTTAACACGCGATTTAATCGCTGTTAGATCGCATGTGGAGAGAAACCGTGTCTTCAGTTGCCATTTACAATAATTGGAAAAGACGTCATTAAAGGAAAATGATTGAGCTCTAGCCAGGACTAAAAGGGATATGTCTTCGCCCCCCCCCTGTAGCTCTGCCACTGCATGCAAGTGTCCCACACCATATGCACTAATGCATCCCCATACCATCAGAGATGCTGTTTTTTTGTACTGAACACTGATAACAGGAGGGGTGGTCTTTCTCCTCTTTAGCCGGGAGGACACGACGCCCATGATTTCCAACAACAATGTCAAATTTGGACTCATCTGACCACAGGACACTTTGCCTCTTTGCTACAGTCCATTTTAAATGAGCCTTGACTCACAGAACACGGCGGCGCTTCTGGATCATGCTCAACAATGGCTTCCTTTTTGCATGATAGAGTTTTAGGTGGCATCTGGGGATGGCACGGCAGACTGTGTTTACAGACGGGTTTCCTGAAGTATTCCTGGGCTCATGTAGTAATGTCAATGGTAGAATCATGCCGGTGAGTGATGCAGAGGCGTCTGAGGGCCCAAAGATCACGGGCATCCACTAAAGGTCTTACGCACAGAGATTTTTCCAGTTTCTCTGAATCTTTTGATGATGTTATGCGCTGTCGATGATGAGACCTTCAAAGCCTTTGCAATTTGACGTTGAGGAACATTGTTTTTAAAGTATTCCACAACATTTTTATGCAAGCCTTCACAGGTTGAAGAGCCTCTGGCCATCTTTACTTCTGAGAGACTCAGCCTCTCTAAGACATCCTTTTTATAGCCAAGATTGTTACACACCTGATGCCAGTTAACTTAATTACTTGCTAAATGTTCTTTCAGCTGATTCTCTTATATATTAATTGCTTTTTTCAGCCCTTTTTGCCTGTGTCCCAACTTTTTGAGACCTGTTGCAGCCAGAAAATTTTAAATAAGTTTATTTTGTGGATAAAAATGTAAAATGTCTCAGTTTCAACATTTGAAATTTTATCTATGCTCTATTGTAAATAACATATTGGCTCATGTGATCTGAAAGTCATTGAATTTTGATTTTATTCACAATTTACACTTTGTCCCAACTATTTTGGAATTGGGGTTGTAAAATATAAACACATACTTTATTATGAATGATTGTTTTTAGTGTTGACGGGCATTATGTGTGTCTGTCAAAAATTTGCACAGGGGAAATTTTCAATTATTGGGTTTTGTTTATAATTTTTCGCATGTATTCGCGTCTTTGCATTGACTTTGAATGTAATCTGTCGTGCAAAAAATTTGTTTCGCGTCAGGTGTGAAAGCAGCTTTAAATTGGTAACTAGCTCCAATCAGTTTTCCATCATCTTCTTTGATTAAAGGTAGCCATGTTAACTATCCGAACATTCAGCTATTTCAGGTGTGGCTAACTTGCTTTGAGTTAACTCGCCGAAGTCGAGAAACTATTTGGATGCGAAATGCTTTTGTTAGATAAATCATAAAGCGCAGGTTTGGGTGGCTGCTTCGCTGGACATGGCAAATTAACTCCGATAATCCTGAGGAACTTATATTATGTGGTTAGGAGAGGCATTGATTATTTATTCGCCTGAACATTGCACAAAGCTGCATGTTTGACTGCCAGTGGATTATTGTTATCAGAAAACATGTTAAAGGACCAGTGTGTAATATTTGGCATGGTTTATTGGCAAAATCTGAATATACTACCTATTAATATGTTTATATAAGTGTATAATCACTATAAAATAAAATTTGTTTGGTTTTTGCAGCCTTATAATTATGCGTTTATATATACATATAGCCAGGGCCTTGCTTTAGAGACGTCGCCATCTTGCACCCAAGGGGGTAGGAATACACCCGGAAGTTGAAGGTCAATTGAACGCTCAAAGTAGATAGCAGATGATCAACTAGCGATAGCTTCTCCATTCACCCCCATTCATTTTGTCTCACTTTTGACATCAAATAACTTTACACTGAAAGCATTATGAGCCTTCATGTCAGCAATAATATTTTCTACAGAGAAACTACATTTTGTAGCAGACGTCTTTACTTCGTATGTAGCGTTACGGTCTAATAGAAAGCACTTTTAGCCGATGGCACCAGGCTAGGCTAAAAGTTACGTGAAATGCCGGCGGATTTCTGTCGCACAGGACGTAAATAACCGTATTCTTTAGAATAGGCATGCTGAAAACACTTATCCGCCAACATGCGTGAGCCATAGATATACATAGCCCATTTAGAACACTAGATTGCTGAGGATGTCATATTTACATAATCCAAAGCGAAGCACTCGGTCGCCATTTAGATACACCAAACATAAAAATTGAATGGTTTCATATGAGGCTAATTTCAAATAAGTCGATAGAAGCGTGAAAATGCCGAGATGTGCGGCTGCCTTTTGCAGCAATATTCATTTGAATGGCTGTAATAAAACGTTTCAAGGGTAAGTTAACGATAACGCCAAAGTTGTCACTTTAATAGAAAAAAAAATCGTGTTTAGGTGCTAGCTAGCTAATTAGCCGTCCCGTTGACTTGAATAGACCGCTGACTGAAAGCTTAACGCTAGCGATTGAGAATGGTCACCAGCGAGCTACCTTGGCTCCCTTACCGTCAGGGGACTGCATTGACTTAGTAGTTAATAAAATTAACTAGGTGGCTAACAAGCTAGCTGCTTGTAATTGACATTCAACAACAAAACTTCTTACCTGCATAATAATTGAAACAGTGGACAAGTCGCTTTGTCTGTTTATACAGAGCTCCAAAAGACAAGGAGGGAAGAAAGGCTCAGCTGATCGAAATCAGGAGAAAACTTTTTCTATCCCCTCGATCCATGCTGTGCAGTGGCCTTTTTGAGAGCAGTGTTTTAACGGGACAGGGGCAAAGATAAAGCTTAGTAAAGGAGTAGCCAGAGCTCACTAGCGCTTCCTTTTATCAACGTTGGCATTAGCCATTTGATGTAATATAAACAATTCGGTTGATGGCAAATAGTCAACCGATGTAATAGGTACATTGAAGTGTGGAAACCAGAGAGTAATTTAATAACGTGTACGGACATTCATCGACGGTGCGTTATACGCAGTGTCTACGTGTCCGAAAGTCGGACAGGGTTTTAATTTAACTCCGTGTCCGACCGTCGGATGGTTTCAGTTTAACTCCGTGTTCGACAGTCGATTATTGTTTTAATTTCTTCAAATCTGAATCTTTTAGATATTAAACGTGAATGTTTTGATAAGACGGCTCAGTTCTTCAAGATGAGTACCGAGAATTTCAACCAGTGCCTCTGTTTAAGCTCTGCTCAAAATAGTCGACATTGGAGCGGGACTTAGTGCATTTATGACAAATTTAGTGACTGTCGGACAGAGATCCTAAAATACTCCGCATCTGGCGGTTATAAAAGTTCAAATTTTTCTAGTATTCCAGCAATTATTAGGCGTATAAACGTAACAATGTTTGTGTTCGACCTTTACAAAATGCAGATTGACAGCTATCGACTTTCCTTGGTCTTTTTATTCGTCTGTTTTGTTCCGTTGAAGATAGACAACAGCCTTTATTCGGTCTCTCGCTTGAAAATTAGTCAGATGGATTGAACGGATTCACGCTTTATTTCCACACCAGAGTTAAAATAGTAGTACTTGTAGTCAGTGAGCAAATCAATTCCATCACCATTGACATTGTGAATTAAATATCGCATGCACGATCAAGACTGTCGGACACGAAATGCAAAATACTCCATGTCCGGCGGCCAGCAGAAAGTGAAAGTATTGATATGAGAGCAGATTTATATGCTATCTTGTTGTGCGTCACTTAGTTTCCTATATGAACTTGGTCATTAATAATGACTCATTATCATAATAAATGTAATTTTACATCATCCATTGGGCATTTATAATGTATTTACTGTCATGCTTGGATATGCAATATTGTGATTTCACATGGTGTTAGGGTTGAGGATGATCAGTGATTGGGTTGAGTGTTTCTGTTTGAATCTGTATTGCTAATTTATTTGACTGAATGTTTTCACTATCAACACAGACTGGTAGATTAAGTATATGGTAGATATGTTAGGCTATTTACTGCCTTTGCAATGGTGTAAAGCATTCACTCTAGTTCTTCACTTTGTAGTGCATATAAATACTAATGAAATATCAAGTGTAACTACTATCCTGTATTACCATTCAATTGTGAAAATGCTATCATTGTAAAATAACCAGCCAATGCAGTTGTAATGAAAAATGAATCAAAAGAGAACATTTACTAAATTACAATGTTAATATCAAGTAATGACAATTAATATTTAATGCAATTAAATATTAATAGTAAGAGCTTCATATATGCAAATTAATGATGCCATCAAAAATAAACATATGCAAGATTCATCTCGTGATGGTCACTGGGTCTGTAGGTGATAAATAACAAATAAATATGGTATTAATGATCAATCAACAGTGATAAAAATCAGAAACCCTTTTTAATTGCATTCAGTGAAATATTCGATTACAGTATAATCAAATGGTCTATTCTTGGCTCATCACAGCAACCATTGCAATAAGTAATATACTTATTATTTGATAGTGCAATGGGCAATAAAACATACAATTCATAAAAAAAACATTTCTTAAAATGCAGGTGGAGCTTTTCAGATGTCTGTGTCTGTGCCCATTTACCGGCATCATTGTTTCATTTCAAAGCACAACTGCCATGGGAGATACAGAATGGAAGTCCATGGGATGGATGCACCAAGTATTATGGTGCAATTGAGTCAACAAACACACAGGTCATGATAAACAACAATAGCTTTCTGCCAAAGATACAGGGTCCTTTAAAGAGACAGACATATAATATTTATGCAGTGCTGTGTGTTAACAGGTGGACCTTTTTCAGGTGTCTGTGCCTATGTCCATTTTGGTGCACCATTGTTTCATTCCAAAACACACTGGGATCGAAATAACAAACTGACAAAGTCCATGGGATGTAGGTTTGAGGTGTAAGTCCATCAGTTTGTTGAGCTGAAGTATGGCAGATTACTTGAACTGGGACAGATTGCATTAGCAGTAAATGTCAGGGATGAATAGGATGGATGCACCAAATAATATGGTGCAATTGAGGCAACAAACAAACAGCTTTCCATCAGAGATACAGGGTATTTTTAAAAGACATACAATATTTATGCAGTGCTGTGCTTTGACAGGTGGACCGTCAAATGTCTGTGCCTCCAATTATGCGGCACCAATGTTCTATCTAGAGTAGACAGGCCTTTGCAAAGGTATGTACAGTTTGGGATAGAAATTACAAACTAACAAAGTCCATGGGATGTAGGTTTGAGGTTTAAGTCCACACGTTTGTTGAACTGAAGTATGGCAGATTACTTGAACTGGGACAGACTGCAATAGCTATCAAGCTCAGGGGTTTAATTCTGGGATGAATGGGTATAATTTATCCAGGGCAACTGACCCTATAACTGTTTAAGTTGCTTTGGATAAGAATGTCCAGGCAAATAAATGATGATAATAATAATATGGACAGCAACTTGCTACATTCGTCGTGGGGGAAAGAGGAAGGAGTCCATCCGGTGATTGGCTGGGGTGAGACTTAATGGGCAAGGAGGGGTGAAAAGGAAAGAACTGTAAAGGGGAAGGAGGGATAAAAATTAGGAGTATATTTTTTGTGGGGGGGTGGTGGAATAATGAGGGGAGCAATGGGAAGTTTTTTTTTGATGGGGCAGATGAGGGGGCAATGGGAAGATTTTTTTTCTTTTGATGGGGGGCGGATGAGGGGCAATGGGAAGATTTTTTTTTTTTTTGATGGGGCAGATGAGGGGGCAATGGGAAGATTTTTTTTCTTTTTTTTTGATGGGGCAGATGAGGGGGCAATGGGATTTTTTTTTTTTTTTTTTTGATGGGGCGGATGAGGGGCAATGGGTTTTTTTTTTTTTTTTTTTTTGACGGGATGGATGAGGGGCCAATGGGAAGATTTTTTTTTTTTTTTTTGATGGGGCGGATGAGGGGGCAATGGGAAGATTTTTTTTCTTTTTTTTTGATGGGGCGGATGAGGGAGCAATGGGAAGATTTTTATTTTTTTTTGATGGGGCAGATGAGGGGGCAATGGGAAGATTTTTTTCTTTTTTTTTGATGGGGTGGATGAGGGAGCAATGGGAAGATTTTTTTTTTTTTTTTGACGGGACGGATGAGGGGCCAATGGGAAGATTTTTTTTTTTTTTTTGATGGGGCGGATGAGGGGCAATGGGAAGATTTTTTTTTTTGACGGGACGGATGAGGGGCCAATGGGAAGATTTTTTTTTTTTTGATGGGGCGGATGAGGGAGCAATGGGAAGATTTTTATTTTTTTTTGATGGGGCAGATGAGGGGGGCAATGGGAAGATTTTTTTTTTTTTTTTGATGGGGCAGATGAGGGGGCAATGGGAAGATTTTTTTTTTTTGACGGGACGGATGAGGGGCCAATGGGAAGATTTTTTTTTTTTTTTTGACGGGGCAGATGAGGGGGGCAATGGGAAGATTTTTTTTTTTTTGATGGGGAATGATGAGGGAGCAATGGGAAGATTTTTTTATTTTTTTTTTTTGGGGCAGATGAGGGGCAATGGGAAGATTTTTTTTTTTTTGCAGATGATGGGGCAGATGATGGGGCAATGGGAAGATTTTTTTTCTTTTTTTTTGGGGACGGGGATGAGGGGCCAATGGGAAGATTTTTTTTTTTTTGACGGGCAGATGAGGGGCAATGGGAAGATTTTTTTTTTTTTTTGATGGGGTGGATGAGGGCCAATGGGAAGATTTTTTTTTTTTTTTTTTGAGGGGGCAATGGGAAGATTTTTTTTGATGGGGGCAATGGGAAGATTTTTTTTTTTTTGATGGGGTGGATGAGGGGGCCAATGGGAAGATTTTTTTTTTTTTTTTTGGGGCAGATGAGGGGGCAATGGGGAATTTTTTTTTTTTGGGGAGGATGAGGGGCCAATGGGAAGATTTTTTTTTTTTTTTGACGGGCAGATGAGGGGGCAATGGGAAGATTTTTTTTCTTTTTTTTGACGGGACGGATGAGGGGCCAATGGGAAGATTTTTTTTTTTTTTTTTTTTGGGGCGGATGAGGGGCAATGGGAAGATTTTTTTTTTTTTTTTTGATGGGACGGATGAGGGGCCAATGGGAAGATTTTTTTTCTTTTTTTTGACGGGGCAGATGAGGGGGCAATGGAAGATTTTTTTTTTTTTTTTTTTGATGGGGGATGAGGGGCAATGGGAAGATTTTTTTTTTTTTTTGATGGGGCGGATGAGGGAGCAATGGGAAGATTTTTTTTCTTTTTTTGATGGGGGTGGATGAGGGGGCAATGGGAAGATTTTTTTTTTTTTTTTGGATGGGGCAGGGATGAGGGGCAATGGGAAGATTTTTTTTTTTTTGATGGGGCGGATGAGGGGCAATGGGATTTTTTTTTTTTTTTTTTGATGGGGCGGATGAGGGAGCAATGGGAAGATTTTTTTTCTTTTTTTTTGATGGGACGGATGAGGGGCAATGGGAAGATTTTTTTTTTTTTTTTGATGGGGGTGGATGAGGGCCAATGGGAAGATTTTTTTTTTTTTGATGGGGTGGATGAGGGGCAATGGGATTTTTTTTTTTTTGATGGGGGATGAGGGGGCAATGGGAAGATTTTTTTTTTTTTTTTTTGATGGGGCGGATGAGGGGCAATGGGAAGATTTTTTTTCTTTTTTTTGATGGGGATGATGGGGCAATGGGAAGATTTTTTTTTTTGATGATGGGATGGGATGGGGCAATTTTTTTTTTTTTTTTTTTTTTGATGGGGCGGATGAGGGGCAATGGGAAGATTTTTTTTTTTTTTTTGATGGGGCAGATGAGGGGGCAATGGGAAGATTTTTTTTTTTTTGATGGGGCAGATGAGGGGGCAATGGGAAGATTTTTTTTTTTTTTTTGATGGGGCGGATGAGGGGCAATGGGAAGATTTTTTTTTTTTTTTTTTGATGGGGCAGATGAGGGGGCAATGGGAAGATTTTTTTTTTTTTTTTTTGATGGGGCGGATGAGGGGGCAATGGGAAGATTTTTTTTTTTTTTTTGATGGGGCGGATGGGGGGGCAATGGGAAGATTTTTTTTTCTTTTTTTTGATGGGGCGGATGAGGGGCAATGGGAAGATTTTTTTTCTTTTTTTGATGGGCGGATGAGGGGGCAATGGGAAGATTTTTTTTTTTTTTGATGGGGATGATGAGGGGCAATGGGAAGATTTTTTTTTTTTTTTGATGGGGCAGATGAGGGGCAATGGGGATTTTTTTTTTTTTTTTGATGGGGCAAGGGGGGCAATTTTTTTTTTTTTTTTTTTTGATGGGGGCGGATGAGGGGCAATGGGAAGATTTTTTTTTTTTTTTTTTGCAATGGGAAGATTTTTTTTTTTTTGATGAGGATGGGCAATGGGAAGATTTTTTTTTTTTTTTTTTGATGGGGCGGATGAGGGGGCAATGGGAAGATTTTTTTTTTTTTTTGATGGGGCAGATGAGGGGCAATGGGAAGATTTTTTTTTTTTTTTTTTGGATGATGAGGGGCAATGGGAAGATTTTTTTTTTTTTTTTTTTGATGGGGCGGATGAGGGGGCAATGGGAAGATTTTTTTTCTTTTTTTTGATGGGGGCAATGGGAAGATGAGGGGGCAATGAGGGGGAAGATTTTTTTTTTTTTTTGATGGGGTGGATGAGGGCAATGGGAAGATTTTTTTTTTTTTTGGACGGGGCAGATGAGGGGCAATGGGAAGATTTTTTTTTTTTTTTTGGGGCAGATGAGGGGCAATGGGAAGATTTTTTTTTTTTGGGAAGATTTTTTTTGATGGGGCAGATGAGGGCAATGGGAAGATTTTTTTTTTTTTTTTTTGATGGGGCAGATGAGGGGGCAATGGGAAGATTTTTTTCTTTTTTTTGAGATGAGGGCAATGGGATTTTTTTTTTTTTTTTTGACGGGCGGATGGGGGGCAATGGATTTTTTTTTTTTTTTTTGATGGGGCGGATGAGGGGCAATGGGAAGATTTTTTTTTTTTTGATGGGGCGGATGAGGGGCAATGGGAAGATTTTTTTTTTTTTTTGGGGGGCGGATGAGGGGCAATGGGAAGATTTTTTTTTTTTTTTGATGGGGTGGATGAGGGGCAATGGGGTGGGGAAGAATTTTTTTTTTTTTGAGGGGCAATTTTTTTTTTTTTTGATGGGGCGGATGAGGGGGCAATGGGAAGATTTTTTTTTTTTTTTGATGGGGCAGATGAGGGCAATGGGAAGATTTTTTTTTTTTTGATGGGGACGGATGAGGGGCAATGGGAAGATTTTTTTTTTTGGATGGATGAGGGGGCAATGGGAAGATTTTTTTTTTTTTGATGGGGCAGATGGGCAATGGGAAGATTTTTTTTTTTTTTGGGGCAGATGAGGCCCAATGGGAAGATTTTTTTTTTTTTTTGATGGGGCAGATGAGGGGCAATGGGAAGATTTTTTTTTTTTTTTTTGATGGGGCGGATGAGGGGCAATGGGAAGATTTTTTTTTTTTTTTTTTGATGGGCAAATGAGGGGGCAATGGGAAGATTTTTTTTTTTTTTTTGATGGGACGGATGAGGGCCAATTTTTTTTTTTTTTTTTTTTTTTTGATGGGGCAGATGAGGGGGCAATGGGAAGATTTTTTTTTTTTTTTTTGATGGGGATGAGGGGGCAATGGGAAGATTTTTTTTTTTTTTGATGGGGGGATGATGGGGGCAATGGGAAGATTTTTTTTCTTTTTTTTGGGGCGGATGAGGGCAATGGGAAGATTTTTTTTTTTTTTTTGACGGGCACGGATGGGCAATGGGAAGAATTTTTTTTTTTTTTGATGGGGCAGATGAGGGGGGCAATGGGAAGATTTTTTTTTTTTTTGATGGGGCGGATGAGGGGGCAATGGGAAGATTTTTTTTTTTTTTGACGGGCAGATGAGGGGGCAATGGGATTTTTTTTTTTTTTTTTTGGGGCGGATGAGGGGGCAATGGGAAGATTTTTTTTTTCTTTTTTTTGACGGGCAGATGGGGCAATGGGAAGATTTTTTTTTCTTTTTGATGGGGGGCAGATGAGGGGCAGATGAGGGGGCAGATGGGCCAATTTTTTTTTTTTTTTTTTGGACGGGCAGATGAGGGGCAATGGGAAGATTTTTTTTTTTTTTTTTGATGGGGCGGATGAGGGGCCAATGGGAAGATTTTTTTTCTTTTTTTGGGGGGGCAGATGAGGGGCAATGGGAAGATTTTTTTCTTTTTTTGATGGGGCGGATGAGGGGCAATGGGAAGATTTTTTTTTTTTTTTTTTTGATGAGGGGGGGAAGATGAGGGCAATGGGAAGATTTTTTTTTTTTTTTTTTTGATGGGGGATGAGGAGGGCCAATGGGAAGATTTTTTTTTTTTTTTTTGATGGGGCAGATGAGGGGGCAATGGGAAGATTTTTTTTTTTTTTTTTGACGGGACGGATGAGGGGCCAATGGGAAGATTTTTTTTTCTTTTTTTTGACGGGGCAGATGAGGGGGCAATGGGAAGATTTTTTTTTTTTTTGATGGGGGACGGATGAGGGGGCAATGGGAAGATTTTTTTTTTTTTTTTGGGAAGATTTTTTTTTTTTTTTGATGGGGCGGATGAGGGGCCAATGGGAAGATTTTTTTTTTTTTTTTGATGGGAGCAGATGAGGGGGGCAATGGGAAGATTTTTTTTTTTTTTGATGGGCGGATGAGGGGGCAATGGGAAGATTTTTTTTTTTTTTGATGGGGGATGAGGGGGCAAATGGGAAGATTTTTTTTTTTTTTTGATGGGCGGATGAGGGGCAATGGGAAGATTTTTTTTTTTTTTTTGATTGGATGAGGGGGAAGATTTTTTTTTTTTTGATGGGAGATGAGGGGCAATGGGAAGATTTTTTTTTTTTTTTTTGATGGGGCGGATGAGGGCAATGGGAAGATTTTTTTTTTTTTTTTTGATGGGGGCTGGATGAGGGGCAATGGGAAGATTTTTTTTTTTTTTTTTTTTGACGGGGGATGGATGTGGGGGGCAATGGGAAGATTTTTTTTTTTTTTTGATGGGGCGGATGAGGGGGCAATGGGAAGATTTTTTTTTTTTTTTGACGGGGCAAGATGGGGGCAATGGGAAGATTTTTTTTTTTTTGATGGGGGGCATGAGGGATGAGGGGGCAATGGGAAGATTTTTTTTTTTTTGATGGGGCGGATGAGGGAGCAATGGGAAGATTTTTTTTTTTTTTTGACGGGACGGATGAGGGGCCAATGGGAAGATTTTTTTTCTTTTTTTGATGGGGCAGATGAGGGGGCAATGGGAAGATTTTTTTTTTTTTTTTTTGACGGGGCGGATGAGGGGGCCAATGGGAAGATTTTTTTTTTTTTTTTTTGATGGGGCAGATGAGGGGCAATGGGAAGATTTTTTTTTTTTTTTTGACGGACGGATGAGGGGCAATGGGAAGATTTTTTTTTTTTTTTTGGACGGGCAGATGAGGGGGCAATGGGAAGATTTTTTTTTTTTTCTTTTTTTTTTGGGGTGGATGAGGGGGCAATGGGAAGATTTTTTTTTTTTTGGGTGGATGAGGGGCAATGGGAAGATTTTTTTTTTTTTTTGATGGGGGGATGAGGGGGCAATGGGAAGATTTTTTTTTTTTTTTTTTGAGGGCCAATGGGAAGATTTTTTTTTTTTTTTTGACCGGATGAGGGGGGGGCAATGGGGGGCAATGGGATTTTTTTTTTTTTTTTTTTTGGGCGGATGAGGGGGCAATGGGAAGATTTTTTTTTTTTTTTTGATGGGGCAGATGGGGGCAATGGGAAGATTTTTTTCTTTTTTGATGGGGCGGATGAGGGGCAATGGGGAAGATTTTTTTTTTTTGATGGCAATGGGGGATGAGGGAGGCAATGGGAAGATTTTTTTTTTTTTTTTTTGGGGGGCAGATGAGGGGGCAATGGGAAGATTTTTTTTTTTTTTTTGATGGGGGCGGATGAGGGGCAATGGGAAGATTTTTTTTTTTTTTTTGATGGGGGGATGAGGGGCAATGGGGAAGATTTTTTTTTTTTTTTTTGATGGGGCGGATGAGGGGGCAATGGGAAGATTTTTTTTTTTTTTTTTGGGGTGGATGAGGGGCAATGGGAAGATTTTTTTTTTTTGATGGGGCGGATGAGGGGGCAATGGGAAGATTTTTTTTTTTTTTTTGATGGGGCGGATGAGGGGGCAATGGGAAGATTTTTTTTTTTTTTTTTTGGGGGCGGATGAGGGGGCAATGGGATTTTTTTTTTTTTTGACGGGACGGATGAGGGGCAATGGGAAGATTTTTTTTTTTTTTTTTGATGGGGCAGATGAGGGGCAATGGGAAGATTTTTTTTTCTTTTTTTTTGATGGGGCGGATGAGGGGGCAATGGGAAGATTTTTTTTTTTTTTTTGACGGGCAGATGAGGGGGCAATGGGAGATTTTTTTTTTTTTTTTTCTTGGGGTGGATGAGGGGCAGGGGAAGATTTTTTTTTTTTTTTGATGGGGCAGATGAGGGGCAATGGGAAGATTTTTTTTTTTTTTTTTGATGGGGCAGATGAGGGGCCAATGGGAAGATTTTTTTTTTTTTTGATGGGAAATTTTGAGGCCAATGGGGAAGATTTTTTTTTTTTGATGGGGCAGATGAGGGGGCAATGGGAAGATTTTTTTTTTTTTTGACAGGATGGGCAGATGAGGGGCAATGGGAAGATTTTTTTTTTTTTTTTTGGACGGGGCGGATGAGGGGCAATGGGAAGATTTTTTTTTTTTTGATGGGGCGGATGAGGCCAATGGGAAGATTTTTTTTTTTTTTTTTGATGGGGCAGATGAGGGCAATGGGAAGATTTTTTTTTTTTGATGGGGGCTGGATGAGGGGGCAATGGGAAGATTTTTTTTTTTTTTTTTGGGGTGGATGAGGGAGCAATGGGAAGATTTTTTTTCTTTTTTTGATGGGGTGGATGAGGGCAATGGGAAGATTTTTTTTCTTTTTTTTGACGGGACGGATGAGGGGCCAATGGGAAGATTTTTTTTTCTTTTTTTTGACGGGCAGATGAGGGGGCAATGGGAAGATTTTTTTTTTTTTTGATGGGGTGGATGAGGGGGCAATGGGAAGATTTTTTTTTTTTTTTTTGATGGGGCGGATGAGGGGCAATGGGAAGATTTTTTTTTTTTTTTTGATGGGGCGGATGAGGGGCCAATGGGAAGATTTTTTTTTTTTTTTGATGGGGTGGATGAGGGAGCAATGGGAAGATTTTTTTTTTTTTGATGGGGCGGATGGGGGTAATGGGAAGATTTTTTTTTTTTTTTTTGGGGGGCGGATGAGGGGGCAATGGGAAGATTTTTTTCTTTTTTTTGATGGGGCGGATGAGGGGCAATGGGAAGATTTTTTTTTTTTTTTTTTGATGGGGTGGTGTGATGGGGGCAATGGGAAGATTTTTTTTTTTTTTTGATGGGGGGATGGAAGATGAGGGGGCAATGGGAAGATTTTTTTTTTTTTTGATGGGGCAGATGAGGGGGCAATGGGAAGATTTTTTTTTTTTTTTTTTGATGGGGCAGATGAGGGGGCAATGGGAAGATTTTTTTCTTTTTTTGATGGGGGATGAGGGGGCAATGGGAAGATTTTTTTTTTTTTTTTGATGGGGCGGATGAGGGGGCAATGGGAAGATTTTTTTTTTTTTTTTGATGGGGCGGATGAGGGGCAATGGGAAGATTTTTTTTCTTTTTTTTTTGATGGGGCAGATGGGGGGGGCAATGGGAAGATTTTTTTTTTTTTGATGGGGGACCGGATGGGGGCAATGGGAAGATTTTTTTTTTTTTTTTGATGGGGGCAGATGAGGGGCAATGGGAAGATTTTTTTTTTTTTTTTTTTTTGATGGGGCTGGATGAGGGGGCAATGGGAAGATTTTTTTTCTTTTTTTTGATGGGGCAGATGAGGGGGGCAATGGGAAGATTTTTTTTTTTTTTTTTTTGGGGAATGGATGAGGGGGCAATGGGAAGATTTTTTTTTTTTTTTTTTGATGAGGGGCAATGGGAAGATTTTTTTTTTGGGCGGATGAGGGGGATGATTTTTTTTTTTTTTTTTTGATGGGGCGGATGAGGGGCAATGGGAAGATTTTTTTTTTTTTTTTGGGGGGTGGATGAGGGGCAACTTTTTTTTTTTTTTTTCTTTTTTTTGATGGGGGCGGATGAGGGGCAATGGGAAGATTTTTTTTTTTTTTGATGGGGCGGATGAGGGGCAATGGGAAGATTTTTTTTTTTTTTGATGGGGCGGATGAGGGGCAATGGGAAGATTTTTTTTTTTTTTGATGGGGATGATGAGGGGGCAATGGGAGATTTTTTTTTTTTTTGGGGCGGATGAGGGGGCAATGGGAAGATTTTTTTTCTTTTTGAGGGGGCAGATGAGGGGCAATGGGAAGATTTTTTTTTTTTTTTTTGATGGGGCAACGGGGAGTTTTTTTTTTTTGCTGATGGATGAGGGGGCAATGGGATTTTTTTTTTTTTTTTGATGGGGGCAATGGATGAGGGGGTGGATGAGGGAAGATTTTTTTTTTTTTTTTGGGTCGGATGAGGGGGCAATGGGAAGATTTTTTTTTTTTTGGGGCGGATGAGGGAATGGGGAATTTTTTTTTTTTGATGGGGCGGATGAGGGCAATGGGAAGATTTTTTTTTTTTGATGGGGCTGATCAATGGGAAGATTTTTTTTGATGGGCGGATGAGGGGGCAATGGAAGATTTTTTTTTTTTTTTTTTTTTTGATGGGGCTGATGAGGGGCAATGGGAAGATTTTTTTTTTTTTTTTTGGGATCTTTTTTTTTTTTTGATGGGGGGAGGGGCAATGGGAAGATTTTTTTTTTTTTTGACGGGCGGATGAGGGCAATGATTTTTTTTTTTTTTTGATGAAGGGGCGATGAGGGGCAATGGGAAGATTTTTTTTTTTTTTTGATGGGGCGGATGAGGGGGCAATGGGAAGATTTTTTTTTTTTTTTTTTTTTTTGATGGGGCAGATGAGGGGGGCAATGGGAAGATTTTTTTTTTTTTTTTGGGGCGGATGAGGGGGCAATGGGAAGTTTTTTTTTTTTTTTTTTTGATGGGGCGGATGAGGGGGCAATGGGAAGTTTTTTTTTGATGGGCCGGATGAGGGGCAATGGGAAGATTTTTTTTTTTTTTGATGGGGCAGATGAGGGGCAATGGGAAGATTTTTTTTTTTTTTGATGGGGCGGATGAGGGGCCAATGGGAAGATTTTTTTTTTTTTGACGGATGAGGCAATGGGAAGATTTTTTTTTTTTTTTTGATGGGGTGGATGAGGGGCAATGGGAAGATTTTTTTTTTTTTTTTTTGATGACGGATGGGATGGATGAGGGGCAATGGGAAGATTTTTTTTTTTTTTTTTGGATGGGATGATGAGGAGCCAATGGGAAGATTTTTTTTTTTTTGATGGGCAGGATGAGGGCAATGGGAAGATTTTTTTTTTTTTTTGATGGGGAAGGATGAGGGGGCAATGGGAAGATTTTTTTTTTTTTTTGATGGGATTGATGAGGGCCAATGGGAAGTTTTTTTTTTTTTTTTTTCGAGGGGCCAATGAAGATTTTTTTTTTTTTTTGATGGGGCAGATGAGGGGCAATGGGAAGATTTTTTTTTTTTTGATGGGGCGGATGAGGGGCAATGGGAAGATTTTTTTTTTTTTTTTTTGATGGGGCTGGATGAGGGGCAATGGGAAGTTTTTTTTTTTTGATGGACGGATGAGGGGCAATGGGAATTTTTTTTTTTTTTGATGGGCAGATGAGGGGGCAATGGGAAGATTTTTTTTTTTTTTTTTTGATGGGGATGAGGGGGCAATGGGAAGATTTTTTTTTTTTTTTTTGATGGGGGCAATGGGAAGTTTTTTTGATGAGGGGCAATGGGAAGATTTTTTTTTTTTTTTGATGGGGTGGATGAGGGCAATGGGAAGATTTTTTTTTTTTTTTGATGGGGGGATGAGGGCAATGGGAAGATTTTTTTTTTTTTGATGGGATGGATGAGGGGCAATGGGAAGATTTTTTTTTTTTTTTTTGATGAGGGAGCAATGGGAAGATTTTTTTTTTTTTTTTTGATGGGGTGATGAGGGCAATGGAAGATTTTTTTTTTCTTTTGATGGGGCGGATGAGGGGCAATGGGAAGATTTTTTTTTTTTTTTTTTTTGATGGGGCGGATGAGGGGGCAATGGGAAGATTTTTTTTTTTTTTGATGGGGCGGATGAGGGGGCAATGGGAAGATTTTTTTCTTTTTTTTTGATTTTTTGATGGGGGGCAATGGGAAGATTTTTTTTTTTTTTTGATGGGGCGGGATGAGGGGGCAATGGGAAGATTTTTTTTTTTTTCTTTTTTTTTTTTTTTTTGATGGGCGGATGAGGGGGCAATGGGAAGATTTTTTTTTTTTTTGATGGGGCGGATGAGGGGCAATGAGTTTTTTTTTTTGATGGGCCAATGATGATGAGGGGCAATGGATTTTTTTTTTTTTGATGGGGCGGATGAGGGGCAATGGGAAGATTTTTTTTTTTTGATGGGGCGGATGAGGGGGCAATGGGAAGATTTTTTTTTTTTGGATGGGGCGGATGAGGAGCAATGGGAAGATTTTTTTTTTTTTTTGGATGGATGAGGGCAATGGGAAGATTTTTTTTTTTTTTTTTTTGATGAGATGGGGGCAATGGGAAGATTTTTTTTTTCTTTTTTTGATGGGGATTTTTCTTTTTGGATGAGGGGCAATGGGAAGATTTTTTTTTTTTTTTTTTTTCGGATGAGGGGCAATGGGAAGATTTTTTTTTGATGGGGCGGATGAGGGGGCAATGGGAAGTTTTTTTTTTTTTTTGATGGGGATGATGGGCAATGGGAAGATTTTTTTTTTGATTTCGGATGAGGGATTTTTTTTTCTTTTTTTTGATGGGGGGATGAGGGGCAATTTTTTTTTTTTTTTTGGGACGGATGAGGGCAATGGAAGATTTGAGGGGGCAATGGGAAGATTTTTTTTCTTTTTTTGATTGGATGGATGAGGGGCAATGGGAAGATTTTTTTTTTTTGATGGGGCGGATGAGGGGCAATGGGAAGATTTTTTTTTTTTTGATGGGGCAGATGAGGGGCAATGGAAATTTTTTTTTTTTTGATGGGGCGGATGAGGGGGCAATGGGAAGATTTTTTTTTTTTTTGATGGGGTGATGAGGGGGCCAATGGGAAGATTTTTTTTTTTTTTGGGGGTGGATGAGGGGCAATGGGGAAGATTTTTTTTTTTTTTGGGGACGGGATGAGGGAGCAATGGGAAGATTTTTTTTTTTTTTGATGGGGACGGATGAGGGGCCAATGGGAAGATTTTTTTTTTTTGATGGGGATGGATGAGGGGCAATGGGAAGATTTTTTTTTTTTTGATTGGGCGGATGAGGGGCAATGGGAAGATTTTTTTTTTTTTTTTTTTGGGGGGGATGAGGGGCAATGGGAAGATTTTTTTTTTTTTTTTGATGGGGCAGATGAGGGGGCAATGGGAAGATTTTTTTTTTTGATTTTTTTTTGATGGGGAGGGGGCAATGGGAAGATTTTTTTTTTTTTTTTGATGGGCGGATGAGGGGGCAATGGGAAGATTTTTTTTTTTTTTTTTTGGGCTGGATGAGGGGCAATGGGATTTTTTTTTTTTTTTTTTGATGGGCGGATGAGGGGGCAATGGGAAATTTTTTTTGATGGGCGGATGAGGGGCAATGGGAAGATTTTTTTTTTTTTTTGATGGGGCAGATGGATGGGAAGATTTTTTTTTTTTTTTGATGGGCCGGATGAGGGGCAATGGGAAGATTTTTTTTTTTTTTTTTTGATGGGCAATGGGAAAGATGAGGGGGCAATGGGAAGATTTTTTTTTTTTTGATGGGGCGGATGAGGCAATGGAAGATTTTTTTTTTTTTGATGGGGCGGATGAGGGCAATGGGAAGATTTTTTTTTTTTTTTAATGGGCGGATGAGGGGGCAATGGGAAGATTTTTTTTTTTGAGGGGGCATCAGAGGGGGCAATTTTTTTTTTTTTTTTGGGTCGGATGAGGGGCAATGGGAAGATTTTTTCTTTTTTTTGGGGCGGACGGAGGGAGCAATGGGAAGTTTTTTTTTTTTGATGGGGCGGATGGGGGCAATGGGGAGTTTTTTGATGGGAGCAATGGAAGATTTTTTTTTTTTTTTGACGGACGGATGAGGCCAATGGGAAGATTTTTTTTTTTTTTTGATGGGGAGGATGAAGGGCAATGGGAAGATTTTTTTTTTCTTTTTTTGATGGGCAGATGGCTTGATGGGGCGGAGAGGGGGAGCAATGGGAAGATTTTTTTCTTTTTGATGGGGGAGGGGATGAGGGGCAATGGAAGATTTTTTTTTTTTTTTTTTTGATGGGCAGATGAGGGGCAATGGGAAATTTTTTTTTTTTTGATGGGGGCGGATGATGGGGGGCAATGGGGAAGATTTTTTTTTTTTTTTTGATGGGGCGGATGAGGGGCAGTTTTTTTTTTTCTTTTTTTTGATGGGGCGGGGGGGGCAATGGGAAATTTTTTTTTTTTTTTTTTGGGGGTGGGGGGGAA
>CM056200.1:18463645-18481559 GCA_029692085.1 Gymnothorax javanicus | reverse complement strand
GACTTTGGTATGATGTTCTTCTTATGAAATGATATGTTAGTTTTTACGCCTGATGTAACGGATGCACACCTTCCAAAAAAAAGTTAAACTTTTGTCTTGTCAGTCCACAGAATATTTTCCCAAAAGTCTTGCAGATCATCAAGATGTATTTTTTGGCAAATGTGAGACGAGCCCTTGTGTTCTTTTTTGGTCAGCAGTAGTTTTCGCCTTGGAACCCTCCCCATGGATGCCATTTTTGCCCAGTCTCTTTCTTATTGTTGAATCATGAACACTGACTTTAAATGAGGCAAGTGAGGCCTGCAGTTCTTTAGATGTTGTTCTGGGTTCTTTTGTGATCTCCTGGATGAGTCGTCGATGCGCTTTTGGAGTAATTCTGGTAGGCCAGCCACTCCTGGAAAGGTTCACCACTGTTTCAAGTTTATCCATTTGTGGATAATAGCTTTCACCGTGATTCACCGGAGTCCCAAAGCCTAAAAAATGGCTTTGCAACCCTTTCCAGACTGAAAGATGTCAATTTCTTTGTTTCTCATCTGTTCTTGAATTTCTTTAGTTCGCAGCATGACATGTTGCTTTTTGAGATCTTTTAGCCTACTTCACTTTGTCAAACAGGGTCTATTTAAGTGATTTCTTGATTCAACAGGTCTGGCAGTAATCAGGCCTGGGTGTGGCTAGTGAAATTGGACTCAAAAAATGTGGTTAATCACAGTTAATTCATGATTTAACAAGGGGGGCAGTTACTTTTTCACATAGGTTTGGATAGCTTTTTTTTTTTTTTTTCCCTTAATAAATGAAATCATCAAAACTGCATTTTGTATTTACGTGGGTTATCTTTGTCTTATATTAAAATTTGTTTGATGATCTGAAACATTTAAGTGTGAAAAATGTGCAAAAAAGTAAGAAATCAGGAAGGGGGCAAATACTTTTTCACAGCACTGTAAATGACTAGTAATGAAATTATTTAAACAGATATAAGTCAAGATTGATATGTTACAACAATGTAATGAAGTTGGCATCATCAGGGATTTAACAGATAGAGCTGTGGCCTGTTTGGAGATTGTTCCTGGTTTATGAGTGTATTGGCTGCAATGGAGGAATCACAAAGACAGGACTCCCATCTGTCAAAGTTACATTTACATTTAGTCATTTAGCAAATGTTAATAACGAAAGCAACTTACAAAATGAGGAAAGCTTTGCAAGCTACAATGAAGAACCACAAGTGAATGAAAGAGTAGCAACAGACCTCAAGCATGAACCGCAAGTAAACAAAAGAGTAGCTACAGACCACCAGAAGAGGACAGTGCTAAGTGTAAGGGCTATTAGCAGTGAGGTCAAAGTGGAAGGAGAGAATTACAAAAAAAAATATAGCTGCAAGCGGCAATTCCGGGGTTCAAGCCAAGAAAGACCATTAGTAGTTGAAAGCTTTAACAGCTTGATTAAAAACCACTTTCAGGGTATGTTGCAGGTATTTATGTGGACCTATTTTGCCAGTGTAATGATTGGACCAACAACTTATGATGCATAGTCTGATTTGTGTTATGTTAGGCTATTTTGTGCATTTGTAGCTCCCCCTTGTTTCGGGGAGGCCTATGCCCTTGTTCACCAACGCCATCACCCTCGATTAGTTAATTTCAAATCATTCTGGGGACATGTTTCAACAGCTTCATTAAAAATATCCAACAAGTTTATGGCCATATTTGCATCAAGCACATGCACATATTTGGAACTGGTGGTGCCCCCTATTGAGCAATTTCAAGGGTTTGTTTCATTGACTTATGTTGACATATCCTGCCAGTTTTGTAATGACTGGGCAAACAACTTCTGATTCATAATTCAATTTGTGTTATGCCACGCCTATTTTTTGCATTTGTAGCGCCCCCTATTGGTCAATGTTAATTAAATTTTCACGGTATGTTTCAGGTATTTATGTGGACATATCCTGCAAGTTTTGTGGTGATAGGACAAACAATTTCTGATTTATAATAAAAATGGCTGAGGCAGCATTTGCACACAACTTCCAACCAATATGCGAAATTTCAGGTCTCCACCTTTTACCATCTTACAGGAATTTGCAAAAGCATTTCTGAAGAAGAAATAAGAAATATAGCCGCAAGCAGCAAAAAAGAAAGACCATTAGTAGTCGAAAGCTTTAACAGCTTAATTAAAAACCACTTTAAGAGTATGTTGCAGATATTTATGCGGACTTACTTTGCCAGTGTAATGATTGGACCAACAACTTATGATGCATAGTCTGATTTGTGTTATGTTAGGCTATTTTGTGCATTTGTAGCTCCCCCTTGAGGTTGATTGCTATGAAACTGTTCAGGTATGTTTTAGGTATTTTGTGGAGATATTCTGCAAGTTTTGTGGCGATAGGACGAACAATTTCTGATTTATAATCTGATTTATGTAATACCACGCCATTTTTTGCATTTGTGGCGCCCCCTAGTGGTCGATTTGATTGAAACTTTCAGGCTTTGTTTCAGGTTCTTATGTGGACATATCCTGTGAGTTTTGTAATGATTGGGAAAACTATTTATGATTTATAGTCTGATTTGTGTTATACCACGCTGCTTTGTTTTGCATTTTTAGCGCCCCCTATCGGTCAATTTGAATGAAATTTTCAGGGTATGTTTCAGGTACTTATATAAATACATCCTGTGAGTTTTATGGCTATAGGACAAACAATTGCTGATTTATAGCTTGATTTGTGTTATACCACGCTGCTTTGTTTTGAATTTATAGCGCCCCCTATCAGTCCATTTGAATGAAATTTTCAGGGTATGTTTCAGGTACTTATATGAATATATTCTGTGAGTTTTATGGCTATAGGACAAACAATTGCTGATTTATTGTCTGATTTGTGTCATGCCATGCCCATTTTTTGCATTTATAGTGCCCCCTGTGAGGGTATGTTCCTGGTACTTATATGGACATATTCTGCGAGTTTCGTGATGATTGGCCCAATAATTGTTGACTTTTGTCCATTTATGTGCTAAGCCAGGCCCCTGCTGAAGTTCATTGGTCAATATCTTGGAAACGAAATGAGATTTCAACAAGCCTTATGCAAACTTTGATAAGCTTGGTCCAATGGCCTAGGAGGAGATCTCAAAAATCTGTTTTTCAAAAAATTCAAAATTCTGGAAAATCTAATATGGCGGACCTTTGAGGTCCTTATGGGAAAGTTGTAGAGTTTGGACCAAGGAATATCTTTACCAAGCTTTGTGTAAATCAGACTTACAGCCTAGGAGTTATGACCTTTAAAGTGAAAAACTGTTTTTCTTGAATTATAGCGCACCCATCAGGCCGATTGAGTTAAAAATGCCTTGTGCAGCATTTACACACAACTTTCAACCAATGTGCAAAATTTCAGGTCTCTATCATTTACCATCTCACAGGAATTTGCGAAAACATTTCTGAAGAAGAAAAGAAATAATAATAATTATCATAATAATAATAATGAACCAGCACAAAAACAATAGGGTTTCTTCCCTACGAGCTTGAACCCCTATTAATAATAATAAACCAGCACAAAAACAATATGGTTTCTGCCCTACGGGCTTGAACCCCTAACTAATTATTGATAGATTTTCTACCTTGCATCTACCCCGTGTCCCATCTTTTTTTTTTAAGGCAAAACCCTTTTGTGTCAGCATAGCCGTATTTGTTTTTAATCTGAAGCAACACCAAATTTGCCAGGGTTTCAGTAATCTCATTTTGCAAACAAGGCAACATTGTCACCAATATCCCCCGCCACGGTAAGAATGGTCACGGGAGATTCCATATTCCCATTGCAACACCTATACACCAAGTTCAGAGTCAAGGGCCATAACTCCATAAAAATAAATTTCTCGGAATCAGTTGTCAAACTCATTCAATAGGGTCATTAGTACTGGCCACACACAAAATTTCACCCATGAAGGCGCAAGAGTTCCCGAGAAAACTTGTCCCCATTGGACCTGGACGGACGGAATGACGGACGGACGGACGGACGAGCTCCATTGCAATGTCCCCCGATCCACTTCGTGGCGGGGGATAATAATTAACGTCAAAAGGTGAAACAGTGGAAAGTTTGTAAATGTACTGAGGAGAGAGAATGTTGGGTGTGCAGAAGTGTTTCATGTATCCCCTCAAATCCAGGGAAAAAAAAAAAAAACACTTCCATGTAAAAGGTGAAGAGCATGATTTGCAGTGAAACAATTGATGTGAATTTTGCAACAAAATCCATTTCACAGGAAATACTTTTAGGTTCATAATTAGAAAATTAAAGAAACGCAGTATACTAAACCCAAAAGTCAATGGAACCTTCCATACACCCATGCCGAGAAAACTTGTCCCCATTGCAAATCCCGTACACCTAAGTCAACGAACAGAGTCAAGGGCCATAACTCCATGAAAAAAAACTTCTCTGAATCAGTTTTCAAACTCATTCAATAGGGTCATTACACTGCTGGCCGCACACACAAAATTTCATCCACGTAGATGCAATAGTCGGAGGCGGGCCGCACTATTTGGCAAACCAGGCATTTGCCTGGAGCCCCAGGCCCCATACAAGGCCCTTGGTGCCCCCAAAATGCCTTCTTTATATATTGTCCCCATATTCTTTTTTTTTTTTTTTTATCAAATCTCTTCACAATAGTAGCATCGGGATGTCTAATGATGTTCATGTTTTGACGTCTTTCTACCAACCGTGTAAATTTCTTCAGTCTGCACTACATGGACTATTCCATGTTACGATCACGCTCATCGCGCTGCATGTATGCGGAAATGATTACGGCTCGTAAAATCCAAAACAAACAACAAACAAACGGTAAAAGAGAGAGAAGAGAGAAATCGAAATGAAGTGGACATACGAAAATGGGTCACAAAAAAAGAAAAAGAGGGACCAAAGGCAGCAGTTCATTTCAAAGCTGCCAAAGCTATCTAGCTTTTTTACTGGAACCGTGGCAGCGGAGTCTGCGGGAACGTCGGCGGCCGCGGAACAAGAGCAGCCTATATTGTTTGCTCTCACCGCCGGTAACGTTGCAGCTGAAGCTCCTCCTATCACTGATGACAGTATCGCTCCTCCTGTCAATCCAAGCGGCTCTGGCTCAGCCAGCAGCGATCGACAAACCGACGGAGAGGATGATGCACAAGTTACGGTGAGTGACAGCATTTCTCCCTCTCCCTCCCTCCCCAATGACAGCAAGACACATATTCTTGTGGATGACCCAGCACTCTGGCCCAAGCTGCTCACTGATAGAGAGCGCTGCTCAGTTGTGAAAATGTGGCCAGTCCAAGTTAAAGAGATAGATTTTCCATAAAATGAAAAGGGCCGCAGATTCACAAAGGCAAACTATTACATATTAATGAAAAATGGCGACAGGGTGAACAGGTCTTGGTTAGTCTACAGTGAAAGTGCAGACCGTGTTTCTATTACTCGGGCCGTAGGCCACAAGTCTAAGTTTCGCCCGGATCTTTTTTTTTTTTTTTTTTTTTCCGGGTCGCGATTGTCCTGTTTGCTCATGCACGCATGCGTTTCGCTGATTGGCCCAGATCCAGCCCGAAGCGGGGGGTATACTACAAAGCAAGTTAAACATAGACGGCCTTTATTTTAGTAAGCCAGTTCAACAAACCCTGACCTCGCAATCACAGATAATTGGTATCCTAACGATGGATATAATCTTTCTTTGTTAACCTCGGCTTTGTGCTTTTTTGCACAAAGTTCTGTACGTCAGTTTTCCGTATTTCCCTTCAGAAAATGACCGATCGCGTGCTGAATGTTCCTCCGAGGAAGCTATCCCTGATCCAGGATCAGAAAGACTGCAGGATATCTCCCCCGCGGCATCAGGGGGCGCCCCAGCGGCTTAATGGGAGACATATGAATTTTTGCACTGATTGGTTGAACACTTTGAAAGACTGTGTGATTATGCATGCGCATAGACTCTTGGGAAATTGTAATTGAGGTACATGTTAGTATATGTATTCTTGTTGGTTGTAATAAGGCCAGAGAGGAATTCTGGCGGAAAATTGCTGACCGTGTAAATACGGAAGTCCTCTGATGAAGGACTAGTGGAAATCACTTTAGTTTCTCGGCCAAATGAAACAAAGTGAAATTACATTATAGATTGAATATTATCTGACTGATAAATACCAATAATAAACTCCGTTTTACTAATTTCTTCGTTTGTGGTTTAAAGTATTTTTTCCATTGCTTTTCTTTTATACAGCATGATTTTTATAAAATCGTATTCCACCACTAACCCTAACCAGTTGCACCATTGCAAATTTACAGTAGTACTGTGGCATAAAATACTATTTCATAGTTGAATACGCTTTAATAGTTGCAGTACCAGCACTGTCAAGAGGACATGGCAGCAAGTTAAAACAAAGCATGAAAACATTTTTCAAAGTGGTACGCCCTATGCTGCTTTGCTTTCATAATTATTTAAATTATTTTAATGGTACGCTGTGTAAAATGTATAGCGTGGCATACAATATTCTTGCTCAGATTTTCGGCATCACCACCTGAATGTTGTCGGTTCCTGTGGCAAAAAAATAACGCACCGTTATGCATACTGTTCGTGCAACTTAAGTGCCTCTCTTTGCTATATTGCCAATATATGGCTCCAGTAGATTGCATAAGTAACGAATTCCCTCAGCTGACAATCTGTAGCGTTCATAGAGAATATCGTCAGAAAAAGCGAACAGGTCATGCCAGTCTCCCTCCGAAGAGAACCGCCTACGTTTCGGGCACCAAACTCCACAGGATTATTCAAGAAAGGTGATGCCAACTTCAAAGGAGGTGCTTAGTGATAAGGCAGCACATGTATAGCCGATTACAGCCGAAACTCAGCACATAACCTGCTCCCGACCAGGTAAAGTTCGCAGCGCAAGTTACCATGGTAATCTAGCCACGTTAAAAGAGAGGCATCTTTGTGACATTGAAAAAGCCTATGTTTAGGCTCGACATACCTCGCTAACCCACTTATCTTGCTTCGCTATATACCCCCAGGCTCTGAGGAGCCTCTTTTTTTTTTTTTCGGGGTAGCGATTGTCCTGTTTCATGCGCTGCAGCGGTTCGAATTTGCCCAGGCCTAGACCTGGCCCAGTACAGGCTCTGAGGAGCCTCTTGTTTGCTTTGTTTTCGCCCTTTCGGAAAACAAAAACAACAACTGAGTGAGGAAGGATTTAAAGACTGAATGCATTTAATCAACCATGAAAGGTCTGAAGAGCACAGAAAAATGCTGATAGCTGGCAGCAGCTCTCACATCGCTTGAGACAAAAACAACAATAGATCATCAGAATCAGGACATAATTGAAGTTGAAGCAAAACGCTGGAATGAGATTTTATCCAGGTTAGTGGCAATCATCAGCTTCCTGTCAGAGGGAAACCTTCCTCTCCGTGGCCACTCTGACAAACTTTATGAACCAGGCAATGGAAATTTCTTGGGTCAGGTTCAGTTAATGGCTCAGTTTGACCCTGTGATGCGTGAGCATCTCAGACGAATCCAAGCTAAGGAAGCCTCAGACACTTACCTGAGTAGTCGGATCCAAAATGAAGTAATCTCACTTGTGGCCAAGTGCGCAACAGATGCCATTGTTGACAGGGTAAAAAAAGCTAAATATTATTCGGTAATAATGGACTGCACACCTGATTTGAGTCACAACGAGCAGCTCTCGGTTGTGCTGCGAATAGTAAATTGTGATTTAAAAAAAGGCGTAGCAGTTCACGAACATTTTGTTGGATTTCCAAGGAAAAGCGGGATGCAGAAGTTGCCTCGGCAGCTTGAGGGATCTTCAAGGAGATGCAGACATGGCCTTTTCTGGTAAGCACCATTGTATGGTACAAATGTGTTGTACCAGATCAACAAAGTCAGCAAGCTTCTGCAGAGCCCCACAGTGTCAGTTGATACATTCAGGAGAGAAATCACTGCAGTTACAGGCTTCTTACAGGAATTCAGAGAAATGGGATTCAACTCTGTTAAAACAGATGCCAGGGAGATCGCAGAGGAGATTGAGGTAGAAATGAGCTGGCCAGAGGTCCGGAAGAGAAGAGCAAAAAGACAGTTTGATAACGAAGGAGGAGAGGAAACACAAGGTACAGCAGAAGAGATCTTCAAACGGGATTTTTTTTTCTTCCTCTTGTCGATACAGCCCTGGTCACTGTCAAAGAAAGGTTTTCCCACATGGACACATTTTTTCCAGCTTTATGGATTTCTGTACTCCAAGGACCTGATGGGAAGCACAAAGGAGGCAGGGAGGCTGGGGAAAGCTGCCACAGACTGGAGCAGGCGACAGAAGATGCTGAAGCTCAGGACGTGAGGCTGGAGGTCGAGCGGGCAGTTCAGTCCTTCCCCACAGACATCTCAACACCATCAGAGATGCTAAATCACATCTATAAGGAGAACATAGTTGACCTGTATCCAAATGTAAGTATTGCACTCAGGCTCCGTCTTACTCTCCCAGTTACTGTAGTTTCAGATGAGAGAAGCTTTTCTCAACTCAAACTCATAAAAACATACCTGCGAACCACCATGACATAGGAAAGGCTGTCCTCCCTTGCTGTTCTTTTGATTGAGCAGGAAATGAGAAAATCGTTAGACATGAAAGATGTCATAGCAAGATTTACTGATACCAAGGCTCGCAAAGTCAAGTTTTAGGGGGGGAAGAGAGAGGGAGAGAGAGAGAGAGATTTTGATTTTCAAAGTCCCATTTATTGGACCATTACATTCAACACAGTAATTTGCCAATGGATAACTCAAAAAATTCCAAAACCAAGCTAAAACAGGAAAATAGTAAAAATTCAATAAAAAACATACTGAATAAAAACCATCTAAAAACCTGCTAAAGGAATCAATAATTTATATTAATATCACAAATAAATAGTGCTGAACATAAGTAGTTAAAGGATCATTTAAAAACCCAGACTAAAAGACAACGATACAGACATGACAGTATCTTATTTCATTTGAAGGGCTACTCAAGCCTAAAAACGCACTTGGTCGCCCCTTTCACCATTAACACAGCATATGGCATCATTGACGCACCAAACTTTTTTGAATAAATTAACATTATTTGTCAAATTAAAATACATATATTCAATACACAGACATTCTAAAATCATTCCCCTAAAAATCATCAGCGGCTCTGTGACCTGCCCCTCGTACCCGGTGTCTCCTGGTTAGTCAAATTGCAAGTTTTGCCTGCCCAAACAGAAAATTAACCAGCGTAAGCTTCTGTTTATTTTTAACATTATAACCTGGACCCAGGACAAAAATTGCCATGTCCCAACCCACCTCAAGCCTCCCACAAAGATCCTCCAACAAAGCAAAAAGCACATTCAGCCGGGTAGAGTGCAAAAACAGGTGAGCAACAGATTCCTCCCCTCCACAGAATGGACAGGCTACCCCAAGAGCACGGTCAAGATGCGCCAGGTGTCGATTAGTGGCTATGGCTCCATGGATAAGCCTCCACTGGAGGTCAACCGACCTTTTGGCAACGGAGCTTCATAAAGCAGCCTCCAATTTTTAACAGCATGAACAAAATTCTGCCCCAAACCCTGCCAAACGCCCGCCCTCACTTCACCCAGGGGGAGAGAGTGCCGAACCTTAACGCACACCACATACAAAGACTTCTTACAAATAGCATCAAATGCACCCAGTATAGGTGTGGTGAAAGTTAAAATTTTCCCCGGATCCTCCTGCCAGTCCCCCCACAGCGCCTGCACACTGACTGAAGGAAAGGGGGGGTCTGTACCCCCCTGACACAAGTGCAGCACCCCCTCCATCAGGAGAGGAAGACACAGCTGCCTGAACGCCTCACAGGATCTGCTCCACCAGCCGCACTGAGTGCACTCCCAGCCTTGAAGCGATCTCCCATGCGTCTCTCCAGCAGTTCTCCTCCTGACTCCACACATGGACCAGCTTGGTGATACCGGCCCTCAGAAAATGGCCCTTAAAACCAGCCAACACGTGTGGTCCAAGCTTTAGCAGCGGGTTACTTATGAGTGGCTCCTCCAGTCCCCAGAGGGCCCCTCTCTGGACAACAAATGTCTCTGTCCAAGCCCTCAGCACAGAGCCGTAAAAGTTTGATAAGCCTGCGATGCTCATCCCTTTTGTGTCCATTAAAAACAGGTGCCGATCCAGGCCCCAGCCGCCTGCCTTCCTGAGTAGCGCACAGGCAATCTCCCTCCAGCTCACATCCGTGTGATACAACAGTCTCTGAGCGGGCTTGCAGGCGGAAAGTCGTGACCCGACTTTCCAAGTCTATGAGTCCCTGCCCTCCCTCCTGCAGGGGCAAATACAGCACTGCTGCCCTGAGCCAGTGCTGGCCCGACCAGAAAAAGTTCACCACAGCTCTTTGCAGTGTTGCTAAAAACTCTTTAGGTGGCGTTAGAACAGCAAATTTGTGCCAAAGTGCAGAAACAATCAGGTTGTTAAGGATCAGCACTCTCCCCCTGTAAGATACCTAGGACAGAAGCCATTTCCACCTCGACATCCTGGCGCATGCCTTGTCCAGTGCACCCTCCCAGTTTTTAGCTGGTATTGCCTTGTGCCCAGATACACCCCCAGAACCTTCAAAACCCTCCCTCTTCCAAATTAAATTCCCCGGCAGCAGGAGGAGCCCTATCCTGCCGCCCCACAAAGCAGTGCTTCACTTTTCCCCCAGTTTACCCTGGCAGAGGAGGCCTGCTCATACATCTGAATGCAGCCTTCTAGTACATTCAAATCCTCTTTATTGGACATGTCCACTGTTACGTCGTCTGCATAAGCTGAAACCTTCACTGCATCCCCATCCGATGGTGCACCTGGCACCTTCAAACCTCCCATCCTTTGCCGCAACCGGCACAATAACGGTTCGATGGCCAAGGTGTACAGTAGACCAGACAGAGGGCATCCCTGCCTGATGCCCCTGTGGACAATCACCAGCTTACTGAGCCCCCCTGCTGCCTTCATCATGCAGGACACGTCACTGTACATGAGTCCCACCCATGAGACCAGAGCCTCTCCAAACCCAAAAGCCCTTAGGGTCTTCAGGAGGTACCTGTGATCCACTCGATCAAAAGCTTTCTCCTGATCAATTGCTAGCAGACCGAAGTTTAGATTATAAACATCAGTCAGATCCAAAAGGTCTCTGATTAAAAACAAATTGTCCCTGATAGTATGCCAGGCATGCAATAGGACTGATCCTATGTACTAACGTTGATAAAACACCCTTGATCCGATTTGCTATTACCTTAGAAAATATTTCAGCCCTTCGGCAACTCAGAGGAGCTCTCCTTGGGTCTTACAATCCATTAAAACTTCATAAAAATCACCACCCATAAAACCCCAGAACCTTTCATAAAATTCTGCAGGCAGCCCATCGATGCCGGGAGCCCGACCAGGTGTCATTTGTCCCAGGGCCTCAGTAAGCTCCTGTAGGGAGAGAGCAGTGTCTAACGCTGCCCTATCGTCTGGGCTTAGCTGTGGTAAGCCTTCATGGAGAAGAGAAATTCGTTGCTCATCCACCATCTCAGCTCTAAACAGCTCTGGTAGAACTGTGCTGCAGCACACGAATTTCCCTGGGTCAGTTGTCACCCTCCCACCAGGAAGCCTAAGGCAGCGCACCTCATTAGAGGTCACAACCTTCTTTTCCAAGTTAAAGAAATATTTACTTGTAGCATCCATATCGTTAAGTGAGAGGAATCTGGACCTAACCAGAGCACCTTTAGCCTTCTTGTTTAAAATACTTCCCAAACTTCTTTTCTTTTCCTTTAAAATACCCGCCAGTCCCATATTTTTATTATTAATCATTTCACTCTCCATATTTGAAATATCCTTTTCCAGAGTGCTCACAGCTCTTCTAATAACACCTGTGCTGTAAGCTGAGTAATTTTGGCAGAAAGTCCTAATTTGGGCCTTCCCAATCTCCCACCATTCACTACGACAAGCAAAGTTACCCTTTTCCCCCCTCCACAGCCCCCAGAACGTTTCAAATCTCGCACAAAAGTCTGAATCTTGCAAGAGTTTGGCATTAAATTTCCAATGCGTTTTCTTCCCACCCACTTTTTGCAGCAACATAGTAAAAATAATTAAATGATGATCAGTAAAACCTACAGGATAAATATTGGATTTGAAAACTCGATTTCTAAAAGCACAAGAGATATAAAATCTGTCCAAGCGAGCTGCAAAAACATTACTGGAACATTATCAGGAAACTTTTTTTTTTGAAGATGGCCGCCGACCTCATGCGCAATGCAGCAGGTGCTTCGCATGAGCTGTCTAACCCGACTAAAGCCATCAAAAAAGCAGTTCCATCTTTTAGCTGGATACCTAATGTTGTTTTTATTATATGTCTGCTTTTACTAACCATACGGCAGCGTCTACCCATCGAAAACCATGCCTGCTCCCCATCGTACGAAAGTCAGCGTCTCCTGCACTCAGCTTTCCTAAACAATGGGCGAGCTGGCGTGTCCTCCATGAAACAAGGAAACATCAACCCAACAAGTAAGACTGTGGGGCTTTTACACCTGGCATTCATGGTATTATTGGCAGGTGACGTGGAGATTAACCCTGGCCCACATCCCTCGGACATTAACTTCCAGGCTAGTTTAGCTCTGCTACAGTCTCAGCTGGCCCATTCCCACTGGCTGATGCAGCTGCTGTCGGTGCCGATGTGGCCGGTAGCAGCGACCATCCATCAGCCCTGGTCATTTTCCGTATGGCCCTGGTCTCCTGAGGCTAACATCTGCTTCCTAACTCCTACCATCACCGCGGCGTTTCCAGCAGGTGAGCCACCTTTGGTAGCTCACCCCACCCAGCTGCCCTGGCTGGCACAGCGAGTAGCAGCGCTTCATCCTACGGAGCTGTTGGGCCGTAGGTTCGCATCACAGAGCCGGGTTTCCAGTGGCTGTCTGACTGTACCAACCACGGGGGAGGAGACGCCATACCTGCTCACCACTACGTTGGCGGATCATGCTGCTGCACCGAGCCATGAACCAGCTATGCAGCAGCGAGAGCCTTGTGAACACCTGTTACCACCACCACCCCCGGCTGGCTTCATCGCCACGGCGGGGCTGCCCCCGGCTGCTATCGGAGTGACGGAGACATTACTCCCTGCCAGCATCGGCGCACCAGCCGCAGGGATGAGCCAGCGGCTAGCGATGCAGCAGTGGAAACCCGAAGGTAGCCTACTACTGCCTGGCACTGTTTCAACCACAGCGCGCTTACCCTCGGTTAACATAAGCGGGAGAGGAGATGCTACACACAGCCAAGGCCAGCTCGACAGCGGGTCACCCAGCGGGATCGAGCTGGGAACCCGCAACACAGCATGAGGCCACCACCACAACGCTCCGATCAAGAGGACAGTTCCCACACACTAGCACATGTAAAACTCGTAACCCAGTATTCAAAAAAACATAAACGACTAAAATTTTTAGGACACTTAATCAGGCTAGGACTATCTGGGATCCAGTGTGTAAAAAAGGGGGGTTGTTTGGAGGTCATTTAAATGTTCGCAGTTTGGTACCAAAACGTGAACAGATTGAACATTTATTATGTAATTCTAACGTCGATTTTATGGGTTTATCTGAAACGTGGCTCACCAGCTCCTCACCCGAAGCTGCTGTGTCACTACCGGACTATAAAACGTACAGGAAAGATAGGGGTCAGGGGAGGGGTGGCGGGTTTCTTTTGTATGTAAAGAATAGCTTGAAATGTAATCAGATTACATGGCCCAGTAACATCATACTTGAATGCATTGGTGTAAATATTTCCCTTTCAAGAGAGATGTCTCTTACTTTCATCTGCATCTATCGCAAACCTACAGCTAACATAAATTTTTATGACCAGCTCAAGGCATTCCTTACTTCATGTAATCATAAAAAAGAAATCATCCTCTTTGGCGATTTTAATGTCAACTGAGATAACAAAAAAGACAGAAAACACCTCAAGCTTATAACTGACTACTTCAATCTCACTCAGACAATAGAACAACCCACCAGAATTACACACCGTACACACTCCAGAATTGACTTAGTTTTCACCAATAAACCGGAAAGAATCACGAATACCCATAACCTGTTAACAGGACTCTCGGACCATAACGCAATCTTTTTCTCTAGAAAAGTCAAATGTTCAAAAATTTGTATCATACTTCAACCAATCTATTAATATGATTATCCCCAAGAATCAACTAGAAAATGTGGATAGAGCTTTAAAAGATGTTGACTGGTCTGGCTTTATGGAATGTGATGATGCAGACACTGGCAGTGACTTCTCTCTAAAGTTCAAGAGGTTATCCTCTCATTCTCCCGGAGAGGGCACCAGGGGAAAAAGAAGTCCACCTCTCTCCCTTGGCTCAACTCTGCCTGCTTAAAACTGATGAAGCGTAGGGATCAGCTGCTCAGAAAATCTATTAAGTCTGGGCTTAACATGGGCCGACTCAATTTTACAGTAGCTAGAAACAAAGTGACATCAGAATTACGTAAGGCCAAAGCTGATTTTTTTATTCAAATTATTGAGAACGCTAGAGGTAACAGCAAAAAAATATGGCAGAATATGAATAAATCAATAGGGAAACAACCCAAGCAGGAAACTAAAGGTCTGGAATTAAAAATTGACAATCAGCTGGTGAGAAACCCTGATATCCTGGCTCAGGAATTTAATTCTTTTTTCATAAAATCAGTAGAGGATTTGGTGAAACAATTCACATCCTTCGAAGTTTCTGATCAGCAGGTTTCTAATTCATCTGAAAATATCGAGCCCAAATTTCATATTCAAGCAATTACAAAATCAGAAGATATTGATATCATTAGTAATCTGAACAACTCTAAAGCCAAGGATATTCATCGGCTTGACACCAGTTTTTTAAAATTACATAAGCAGGCTTTAGCTCCCCCACTTGTGCACTTGGTAAATTTATCTATCAAAAATTCTACTGTCCCAAAGGCATGGAAATTGGCCTCAGTCACTCCAGTATTTAAAGCTGGCGACAAGTCTGACATGAATAATTATAGACCTATTGGCATCTTATCTATTACTTCCAAAATAATTGAAAAATGGGTCGCCAAACAAGTCATTGATTTCCTCGGCAAAAGCCATACTCCTTTACATCCCATGCAGTTTGGGTTTCGACCACACCACTCCACTGAGACTGCATTGACCATGTTCATGGAGAAAGTTAAGTGTTATCTAAATGTTAATCGATGTGTTGGTGCTGTTTTTTTAGATTTAAAAAGAGCGCTCGACACCGTCAATCATAAGGTACTTTTATCTAAATTGTCTCATTTCAATTTTTCCTCCAAATCTATTAAATGGTTTGACTCATACTTATCACATAGAGAACAACGCACTGTGGTGGACGGTGCCAGCTCCTCTTTTCTGGGTTGCCCAGTAGGGGTCCCTCAAGGGTCCATATTGGGGCCCATTTTATTTACATTGTATATTAATGATTTACCTGATTTTTGCTTTAATGTGGATGTCCAGCTTTGTGCTGATGACGCGGTCATCTTTACTAAAGCGAAAAATCCTGAGGAGGCAGCACGTGTGCTCTCTACAGCTCGAACACACATACAAACATGGCTTATCAGATCGTGTCTTATCTTGAATACAAAAAAAACTGTTTATTTCTGTCGAAGCAATCTGCCACTACCATGCTCTCTCGCTCAGGTGTTTTTCTGGGGCGAAGTAGAGCTGGAAGTTGTTAATGAATTTAAATATTTAGGGGTGATTATAGACTCGAAACTTTCTTTTAAAAACCATGTTAAAATGTTATCCAAAAAATTAAATTTCATCTTTGTAACTTAAAGCAAATCAGAGGTTCCTTGTCAGAAGCAGCTGCTCTAATGTTTTTGCACTCTATGATATTTTCACATCTAAGCTACTGCATCACCAGCTGGTCTGTGACAGGTTCTACTATCCTGAAACCAGTTGAGCTCCTGTACAAAAAAGCACTCAAAACTCTAGACAAAAAACCTTTTTCTTATCATCACTGTAACATCTTAGTGAAATATAATTTGCTGAGTTTTCTTAATCTTTGTAAATTTTCCTCTGTATGCTTAATATATAAAGTGCTTCATGGCTTGGCACCACCCCCACTTAAAGAGTTTATTACATTTACACAGACGAGGACCACCAGAGCAATTACTAACAGGGACTGTGTGGTTCCCTACAGGAAAACCTCCTTCAGTCAGAACGCCCTGTCTACTCAAGGGACTGCAATTTGGAACACACTACCCTCATCCAGAAAGGAATGTTCGACTCTGACCACCTTCAAGAGCCTCCTGAAGGTGTGGCTCAGAGCCAACCAAACGTGCAGTCACCTCTAACGCCTTAACTGCATGCTGTTACTGTATTGCTCTATGTTTTAAATATATATTTGTAATGTATTGTAATGCTGTATGTGTTTATGCTGTTTTAACATTTTCTGTAATGTAACACCAACCTGCCTTGAGGACTCCAGATGGAAATTAGCAGATTAGCAATCTGGCATATTTACATGTACTGCGGTACATGTTCATTAATGTGCATTGTCCTGACTTCTAAATAAATAAAAGATAAAAGATACCAGCTGAGCACTTCACCCACGTACACTGTCTGACAGCTGGGTGCTGTTCCCTCCATAAATCACACAAGTTTCCTGTTTTTATTATATGTGAAAGGACCTCTGCTGATCTCAAATGAGGTTCTTGTCCATTCCTATCAACAGTAAAAATCTAAAGTACAGTTCCAGTCCCCCCTGCACAACAACAGCAGCATCTAGGTCAGAGATCTTTCCCAATTCCTGATTTAGTATGTTGAAGAAATGTTCTCTTTCTGAACCATTATTAGGCGATATACATTCAAAAACACATATAAAAACATCTTATTTTAAAATTGCACGATGAGCAGACGCCCTTCACCACCTCTTCGCTTGCAGCACCCCGCCTCTAAGTCCGGGTGAACATAAAATTGCGACCCCACTGAAATTTGACCCATGGCTCATAAAGCACCCGCCTTCTCACCCGAGTTTCAGTCCTACCATTATCTGCATCACTATGCTTCCTGTAGGAAAAATACGCCAACTTCTTTTGCTTCGCTGGCTCCAAAGCTGCGCCCCTTAACCCCGCTCTCTAGCACCGTGAAGATTCAGGGAACCAACAGTTAATCCCTCCATTAATGAGAGAGTGAAAGGAACGAGAAAAAGGAACAGTGGAAGAATACGCATGCACAAAACCAACAAATCCATTCAAGCCTTTTAATGATGATAAACACTTCCTTACAACAGTACATAGTTTCTTAAGCCGAAATCTTTTTTGAGCAGAAAGCATGTCCATGCTTAACGTCTCCATATAATGCTTAGCCGATTGCAAAAATTTATCTCCGTCAGGAAAGAAATTTAAAACGCAAACCGCTTTTTCCTTTAGTCGAATCCAAATAGTCGCTTATTTCGGAAAAACTATAAAAAATTCCGTCACTAAGCTGAGTCATATTTACATCTGACACGATCGAGGAGTCAGAGAGTTCCCTCCTCCTCCTGCACACTGACAGTGCCGCACCTAACGCTGGTCCTACATCCTGCATTTCAGCCTCCTGCACCCCTTCCACAGCAACACTGTCACCCTCATTAGCGCTCGGAGGGCGGTCAGGCATCTCCACTGACTGGCCACACTCTGAAGCAACACTACCCATCCTCCTCAATATTCCTCTGCTCGCAAGACTGCCCTGAAAACCCCTCCAAAATCACTGCCTTCCATGCCTCAACACTGTCCTCTAAGGTCTTTAAACAGTCAGTTGAAATGGGCATGAACTAAAAGATGAGCTGGTTCCTCCTGGGGATCTTCAACTCCGTCCGCTCTTCAAACAGTCCCAGATTCACTATCTCTCACCTGCCATTTATCTCAAATGCCTCACAATTCTCACGCAGATTCCATCACATTTACAACAACCACTCCTTGGCTGACCCTTCATTTACA
>CM056200.1:18446187-18463545 GCA_029692085.1 Gymnothorax javanicus | reverse complement strand
AAAAAGAAAAAATCTTCCCATTGCCCCCTCATCTGCCCCATCAAAAAAAAAAAAATCTTCCATTGCCCCTCATCCGCCCCATCAAAAAAAAAAAAAAATCTTCCCATTCCCCCCCTCATCCGCCCCATCAAAAAAAAAAAAAAAATCTTCCCATTGCCCCCCATCATTGCCCCATCAAAAAAAAAAATCATCCCCTCATCCGCCCCCAAAAAAAAAAAAAAAAAATCTTCCCATTGCCCCTCATCCCCCCATCATCCCATTGCCCCCATCAAAAAAAAAAAAAAAAATCTTCCCATTGCCCCTCATCCGCCCCATCAAAAAAAAAAAAAATCTTCCCATTGTCCCTCATCCATCCCATTGCCCCCTCATCCGCCCCCAAAAAAAAAAAAAAAAAATCTTCCCATTGCCCCCTCATCCGCCCCATCAAAAAAAAAAAAAATCTTCCCATTTCCCATTGCCCCATCAAAAAAAAAAATCTTCCCATTGCCCCCTCATCCAAAAAAAAAAAAAAAAAATCTTCCCATTGCCCCCTCATCCGCCCCAAAAAAAAAAAAAAAAAATCTTCCCATTGCCCCCTCATCCGCCCCATCAAAAAAAAAAAAATCTTCCCATTGCCCCCTCATCTGCCCCATCAAAAAAAAAATCTTCATTGCCCCCTCATCTGCCCCATCAAAAAAAAAAAAAAAAAATCTTCCCATTGCCCCCTCATCCGCCCCATCAAAAAAAAAAAAAAAATCTTCCCATTGCCCCTCATCCGCCCCATCAAAAAAAAAAAAAAAAATCTTCCCATTGCCCCTCATCTGCCCCATCAAAAAAAAAAAAAAAAAAATCTTCCCATTGCCCCCTCATCTGCCCCATCAAAAAAAAGAAAAAAAATCTTCCCATTGCCCCCTCATCCGCCCCATCAAAAAAAAAAAAAAATCTTCCCATTGCCCCCCCCTCATCCGCCCCATAAAAAAAAAAAAAAAAAATTCTTCCCATTGCCCCCATCATTGCCCCCTCAAAAAAAAAAAAAATCTTCCCATTGCCCCCCTCATCCGCCCCATCAAAAAAAAAAAAAAAATCTTCCCATTGCCCCTCATCCGCCCCATCAAAAAAAAAAGAAAAAAAAAATCTTCCCATTGCCCCTCATCCGCCCCCAAAAAAAAAAAAAAAATCTTCCCATTGCCCCTCATCCGCCCCATCAAAAAAAAAAAAAAATCTTCCCATTGCCCCCTCATCCGCCCCATCAAAAAAAAAAAAATCTTCCCATTGCCCCCATCATCCCCATCAAAAAAAAAAAAAATCTTCCCATTGCCCCCTCATCCGCCCCAAAAAAAAAAAAAAAAAAAATCTTCCCATTGCCCCCTCATCCGCCCCATCAAAAAAAAAAAAAAAAATCTTCCCATTGCCCCCTCATCCGCCCCATCAAAAAAAAAAAAAAAATCTTCCCATTGCCCCCTCATCCGCCCCATCAAAAAAAAAAAAAATCTTCCCATTGCCCCTCATCTGCCCCATCAAAAAAAAAAAAAAAAAATCTTCCCATTGCCCCCTCATCCGCCCCATCAAAAAAAAAAAAAAAATCTTCCCATTGCCCCTCATCCCCCATCAAAAAAAAAAAAAAAATCAAAAAAAAAAATCTTCCTTCCCATCATCCCTCATCAAAAAAAAAAAAAAAATCTTCCCATTGCCCCTCATCCGCCCCAAAAAAAAAAAAAAAATCTTCCCATTGCCCCCTCATCCGCCCCATCAAAAAAAAAAAAAATCTTCCCATTGCCCCCTCATCCGCCCCATCAAAAAAAAAAAAAAAATCTTCCCATTGCCCCCTCATCCGCCCCATCAAAAAAAAAAAAAAAAATCTTCCCATTGCCCCTCATCGCCCCATCAAAAAAAAAAAATCTTCCCATTGCCCCCCCATCCGCCCATCAAAAAAAAAAAAAATCTTCCCATTGCCCCTCATCCGCCCCATCAAAAAAAAAAAAAATCTTCCCATTGCCCCCTCATCCGCCCCATCAAAAAAAAAAAAAAAAATCTTCCCATTGCCCCCTCATCTGCCCCATCAAAAAAAAAAAAATCTCTTCCCATTGCCCCCTCATTGCCCCATCAAAAAAAAAAAAAAAAATCTTCCCATTGCCCCCTCATCCGCCCCATCAAAAAAAAAAAAAAATCTTCCCATTGCCCCCTCATCCGCCCCATCAAAAAAAAAAAAAAAATCTTCCCATTGCCCCTCATCTGCCCCATCAAAAAAAAAAAAAAATCTTCCCATTGCCCCCCTCATCAAAAAAAAAAAATCTTCCCATCAAAAAAAAAAAAAATCTTCCCATTGCCCCCTCATCCGCCCCATCAAAAAAAAAAAAAAATCTTCCCATTGCCCCCTCATCCGCCCCATCAAAAAAAAAAAAAATCTTCCCATTGCCCCTCATCCGCCCCCATCAAAAAAAAAAAAAAATCTTCCCATTGCCCCTCATCCGCCCCATCAAAAAAAAAAAAAAAATCTTCCCATTGCCCCTCATCCCCCCAAAAAAAAAAAAAAAATCTTCCCATTGCCCCCTCATCCGCCCCATCAAAAAAAAAAAAATCTTCCCATTGCCCCCTCATCCGCCCCCAAAAAAAAAAAAAAAATCTTCCCATTGCCCCCTCATCCGCCCCATCAAAAAAAAAAAAAAAATCTTCCCATTGCCCCCTCCCTCATCCGCCCCAAAAAAAAAAAAAAATCTTCCCATTGCCCCCTCATCCGCCCCATCAAAAAAAAAAAAAAAAAAATCTTCCCATTGCCCCCTCATCCGCCCCATCAAAAAAAAAAAAAAATCTTCCCATTGCCCCTCATCTGCCCCATCAAAAAAAAAAAAAAATCTTCCCATTGCCCCCTCATCCGCCCCATCAAAAAAAAAAAAAAATCTTCCCATTGCCCCCTCATCCGCCCCCAAAAAAAAAAAAAAATCTTCCCATTGCCCCCTCATCCGCCCCATCAAAAAAAAAAAAAAAAATCTTCCCATTGCCCCTCATCGCCCCATCAAAAAAAAAAAAAAAAATCTTCCCCATTGCCCCCTCATCCGCCCCATCAAAAAAAAAAAAATCTTCCCATTGCCCCCCCTCCCCATCAAAAAAAAAAAAATCTTCCCATTGCCCCTCATCCGCCCCAAAAAAAAAAAAAAAGCCCCATCAAAAAAAAAAATCTTCCCATTGCCCCCTCATCCGCCCCATCAAAAAAAAAAAAAAAATCTTCCCATTGCCCCCTCATCTGCCCCATCAAAAAAAAAAGAAAAAATCTTCCCCATTGCCCCCTCATCCGCCCCAAAAAAAAAAGAAAAAAAAATCTTCCCATTGCCCCTCATCCGCCCCATCAAAAAAAAAAAAAAATCTTCCCATTGCCCCCTCATCTGCCCCATCAAAAAAAAAAAAAAATCTTCCCATTGCCCCCTCATCCGCCCCATCAAAAAAAAAAAAAAAAAAATCTTCCCATTGCCCCCTCATCATCAAAAAAAAAAAAAAAATCTTCCCATTGCCCCTCATCCGCCCCATCATCAAAAAAAAAAAAAATCTTCCCATTGCCCCTCATCCCCCTCATCATTGCCCCATCATCAAAAAAAAAAAAAAATCTTCCCATTGCCCCCTCA
The DNA here is from genome assembly GCA_029692085.1 of Gymnothorax javanicus. Classification (NCBI taxonomy): domain Eukaryota; kingdom Metazoa; phylum Chordata; class Actinopteri; order Anguilliformes; family Muraenidae; genus Gymnothorax; species Gymnothorax javanicus. The sequence continues at coordinate 18,459,949 of CM056200.1, read as the reverse complement.
TCCGCCCCATCAAAAAAAAAAAAAAAATCTTCCCATTGCCCCCTCATCCGCCCCATCAAAAAAAAAAAAAATCTTCCCATTGCCCCTCATCCCCCAAAAAAAAATCTTCCCCCCCCTCATCCGCCCCAAAAAAAAAAAAAAATCTTCCCATTGCCCCTCATCCGCCCCATCAAAAAAAAAAAAAAATCTTCCCATTGCCCATCATCCCCCCAAAAAAAAAAAAAAAATCTTCCCATTGCCCCCTCATCCGCCCCATCAAAAAAAAAAAAATCTTCCCATTGCCCCCTCATCCGCCCCATCAAAAAAAAAAAAAAAATCTTCCCATTGCCCCTCATCCGCCCCATCAAAAAAAAAAAAAAAAATCTTCCCATTGCCCCTCATCCGCCCCATCAAAAAAAAAAAAAAAAAATCTTCCCATTGCCCCCTCATCTGCCCCATCAAAAAAAAAAAAAAAATCTTCCCATTGCCCCCTCATCCGCCCCATCAAAAAAAAAAAAAAATCTTCCCATTGCCCCTCATCCGCCCCATCAAAAAAAAAAAAAAATCTTCCCATTGCCCCCTCATCAAAAAAAAAAAAAAATCTTCCCATTGCCCCCTCATCCCCCCATCAAAAAAAAAAAAAATCTTCCCATTGCCCCCTCATCCGCCCCATCAAAAAAAAAAAAAATCTTCCCATTGCCCCTCATCATCCCCAAAAAAAAAAAAAAAAAAAATCTTCCCATTGCCCCTCATCCGCCCCATCAAAAAAAAAAAAAAAAATCTTCCCATTGCCCCCTCATCCGCCCCATCAAAAAAAAAGAAAAAAATCTTCCCATTGCCCCTCATCCGCCCCATCAAAAAAAAAAAAAAAAAAAAAAAAAAATCTTCCCATTGCCCCCTCATCTGCCCCATCAAAAAAAAAAAAAATCTTCCCATTGCCCCCCTCATCCGCCCCATCAAAAAAAAAAAAAAAAAAAATCTTCCCATTGCCCCCTCATCCATCCCAAAAAAAAAAAAATCTTCCCATTTGCCCCCTCATCCGCCCCATCAAAAAAAAAAAAAAATCTTCCCATTGCCCCCAAAAAAAAAAAAAAAAAATCTTCCCATGCCCCCTCATCCGCCCCATCAAAAAAAAAAAAAAAATCTTCCCATTGCCCCCTCATCCGCCCCATTCAAAAAAAAAAAAAAAAAAATCTTCCCATTGCCCCTCATCCGCCCCATCAAAAAAAAAAAAAAATCTTCCCATTGCCCCCTCATCTGCCCCATCAAAAAAAAAAAAAATCTTCCCATTGCCCCCTCATCCGCCCCATCAAAAAAAAAAAAAAAATCTTCCCATTGCCCCCTCATCCGCCCCATCAAAAAAAAAAAATCTTCCCATTGCCCCCCTCATCTCCCCCATCAAAAAAAAAAATCTTCCCATTGCCCCTCATCTGCCCCATCAAAAAAAAAAAATCTTCCCTTCCCATTGCCCCCAAAAAAAAAAAAAAATCTTCCCATTGCCCCCTCATCCGCCCCATCAAAAAAAAAAAAAAACTTCCCATTGCCCCTCATCCGCCCCATCAAAAAAAAAAAAAAAATCTTCCCATTGCCCCCTCATCCGCCCCATCAAAAAAAAAAAAAAAAATCTTCCCATTGCCCCTCATCCGCCCCATCAAAAAAAAAAAAAAATCTTCCCATTGCCCCTCATCCGCCCCATCAAAAAAAAAAAAAAAATCCCTTGCCCCCCATCCGCCCCATCCCTCATCCATTGCCCCTCATCTGCCCCAAAAAAAAAAAAAAAAAATCTTCCCATTGCCCCTCATCCGCCCCATCAAAAAAAAAAAAAAATCTTCCCATTGCCCCTCATCCTGCCCCATCAAAAAAAAAAAAAAAAAAATCTTCCCATTGCCCCTCATCCGCCCCATCAAAAAAAAAAAAAAAAATCTTCCCATTGCCCCTCATCCGCCCCATCAAAAAAAAAAAAAAAAATCTTCCCATTGCCCCTCATCCGCCCATCAAAAAAAAAAAAAAATCTTCCCATTGCCCCCTCATCCGCCCCATCAAAAAAAAAAAAAAAAAAATCTTCCCATTGCCCCCTCATCCGCCCCATCAAAAAAAAAAAAAATCTTCCCATTGCCCCTCATCCCCCCCAAAAAAAAAAAAAAATCTTCCCATTGCCCCCTCATCCGCCCCATCAAAAAAAAAAAAAAAATCTTCCCATTGCCCCTCATCCTGCCCCATCAAAAAAAAAAAAAAAATCTTCCCATTGCCCCCCTCATCCCAAAAAAAAAAAAATCTTCCCATTGCCCCTCATCCGCCCCATCAAAAAATCAAAAAAAAAAAATCTTCCCATTGCCCCCTCATCCGCCCCATCAAAAAAAAAAAAAATCTTCCCATTGCCCCCTCATCTGCCCCATCAAAAAAAAAAAAAAAATCTTCCCATTGCCCCTCATCCGCCCCAAAAAAAAAAAAAAAAAAAATCTTCCCATTGCCCCTCATCCGCCCCATCAAAAAAAAAAAAAAATCTTCCCATTGCCCCTCATCCGCCCCATCAAAAAAAAAAAAAATCTTCCCATTGCCCCCTCATCTGCCCCATCAAAAAAAAAAAAAAAATCTTCCCATTGCCCCTCATCCGCCCCATCAAAAAAAAAAAAAAATCTCCCATTGCCCCCCTCATCCGCCCCATCAAAAAAAAAAAAAAAAAAAAATCTTCCATTGCCCCCTCATCCGCCCCATCAAAAAAAAAAAAAATCTTCCATTGCCCCCTCATCCGCCCATCAAAAAAAAAAAAAAAAAATCTTCCCATTGCCCCTCATCATCCCCATCAAAAAAAAAAAAATCTTCCCATTGCCCCCTCATCATCGCCCATCAAAAAAAAAAAAAAAAATCTTCCCATTGCCCCCTCATCCGCCCCATCAAAAAAAAAAAAAAAAAATCTTCCCATTGCCCCCATCCGCCCCATCAAAAAAAAAAAAAATCTTCCCATTGCCCCTCATCCGCCCCATCAAAAAAAAAAAAAAAATCTTCCCATTGCCCCTCATCTGCCCCAAAAAAAAAAAAAAAAAATCTTCCCATTGCCCCCTCATCCGCCCCCAAAAAAAAAAAAAATCTTCCCATTGCCCCCTCATCTGCCCCATCAAAAAAAAAAAAAAAAAAATCTTCCCATTGCCCCCTCATCCGCCCCATCAAAAAAAAAAAAAAAATCTTCATTTCCCCCCCATCCCCCTCATCCATTGCCCTCATCCCCATAAAAAAAAAAAAAATCTTCCCATTGCCCCTCATCCGCCCCATCAAAAAAAAAAAAATCTTCCCATTGCCCCCTCATCCGCCCCATCAAAAAAAAAAAAAAAATCTTCCCATTGCCCCTCATCTGCCCCAAAAAAAAAAAAAATCTTCCCATTGCCCCCTCATCCGCCCCATCAAAAAAAGAAAAAAAATCTTCCCATTGCCCCTCATCCGCCCCATCAAAAAAAAAAAAAAATCTTCCCATTGCCCCCTCATCCGCCCCATCAAAAAAAAAAAAAAAATCCCTTCCCATTGCCCCCTCATCCCATTGCCCCATCAAAAAAAAAAAAAAATCTTCCCATTGCCCCCTCATCCGCCCCAAAAAAAAAAAAAAATCTTCCCATTGCCCCTCATCCGCCCCATCAAAAAAAAAAAAAATCTGCCCATCAAAAAAAAAAAAATCTTCCCATTGCCCCTCATCCGCCCCATCAAAAAAAAAAAAAAATCTTCCCATTGCCCCCTCATCCGCCCCATCAAAAAAAAAAAAAAAAAAATTCATCCCTCATCAAAAAAATCAAAAAAAATCTTCCCATTGCCCCCTCATCCGCCCCATCAAAAAAAAAAAAAATCTTCCCATTGCCCCTCATCCGCCCCAAAAAAAAAAAAAAAAAAAAAAAAAAATCTTCCCATTGCCCCTCATCATCCCAAAAAAAAAAAAAAAAAATCTTCCCATTGCCCCCTCATCCGCCCCATAAAAAAAAAAAAATCTTCCCATTGCCCCTCATCCGCCCCATTAAAAAAAAAAAAAAAAAATCTTCCCATTGCCCCCTCATCCGCCCCATCAAAAAAAAAAAAAAAAAAAATCTTCCCATTGCCCCCTCATCCGCCCCATCAAAAAAAAAAAAAAAAAATCTTCCCATTGCCCCCTCATCCGCCCATCAAAAAAAAAAAAAATCTTCCCATCAAAATCAAAAAAAAAAAAAAAATCTTCCCATTGCCCCTCATCTGCCCCATCAAAAAAAAAAAATCTTCCCATTGCCCCTCATCCGCCCCATCAAAAAAAAAAATCTTCCCATTGCTCCCTCATCCGCCCCATCAAAAAAAAAAAAATCTTCCCATTGCTCCCTCATCCGCCCCATCAAAAAAAAAAAAAAAAATCTTCCCATTGCCCCTCATCCGCCCCATCAAAAAAAAAAAAAAAAAAATCTTCCCATTGCCCCCTCATCCGCCCCATCAAAAAAAAAAAAAATCTTCCCATTGCCCCCTCATCCGCCCCATCAAAAAAAAAAAAAAATCTTCCCATTGCCCCCTCATCCGCCCCATCAAAAAAAAAATCTTCCCATTGCCCCCTCATCCGCCCCATCAAAAAAAAAAAAAAAATCTTCCCATTGCCCCCCCTCATCCGCCCCAAAAAAAAAAAAAAAAAAATCTTCCCATTGCCCCCTCATCAGCCCCATCAAAAAAAAAAAAAATCTTCCCATTGCCCTCATCATCCGCCCCCCAAAAAAAAAAAAAAAATCTTCCCATTGCCCCCTCATCCGCCCCATCAAAAAAAAAAAAATCTTCCCATTGCCCCCTCATCCGCCCCATCAAAAAAAAAAAAAATCTTCCCATTGCCCCCTCATCCGCCCCATCAAAAAAAAAAAAAAAATCTTCCCATTGCCCCCTCATCTGCCCCATCAAAAAAAAAAAAATCTTCCCATTGCCCCTCATCTGCCCCATCAAAAAAAAAAAAAAAAATCTTCCCATTGCCCCCTCATCCGCCCCATCAAAAAAAAAAAAAAAAATCTTCCCATTGCCCCCTCATCCGCCCCATCAAAAAAAAAAAAAAAAAATCTTCCCATTGCCCCTCATCCGCCCCAAAAAAAAAAAAAAAAATCTTCCCATTGCCCCTCATCCGCCCCATCAAAAAAAAAAAAAAAAAAATCTTCCCATTGCCCCCTCATCCGCCCCAAAAAAAAAAAAAAAAAAAATCTTCCCATTGCCCCCTCATCCGCCCCATCAAAAAAAAAAAAAAAAATCTTCCCATTGCCCCCTCATTGCCCCCCTTCCCATTGCCCCCCTCATCCCCAAAAAAAAAAAAAAAATCTTCCCATTGCCCCTCATCCGCCCCATCAAAAAAAAAAAAAAAATCTTCCCATTGCCCCTCATCCGAAAAAAAATCTTCCCCCATCAAAAAAAAAAAAATCTTCCCATTGCCCCTCAAAAAAAAAAAATCTTCCCATTGCCCCCTCATCCGCCCCAAAAAAAAAAAAAAATCTTCCCATTGCCCCCTCATCCGCCCCATCAAAAAAAAAAAAAAAATCTTCCCATTGCCCCTCATCCGCCCCATCAAAAAAAAAAAAAAAATCTTCCCATTGCCCCCTCATCCGCCCCATCAAAAAAAAAAAAAAAATCTTCCCATTGCCCCCTCATCCGCCCCATCAAAAAAAAAAAAATCTTCCCATTGCCCCCTCATCCGCCCCATCAAAAAAAAAAAATCTTCCCATTGCCCCTCAAAAAAAAAAAATCTTCCCATTGCCCCCCCTCATCCGCCCCAAAAAAAAAAAAAAATTGCCCCCCATTGCCCCCTCATCTGCCCCATCAAAAAAAAAAAAAAAATCTTCCCATTGCCCCTCATCCGCCCCATCAAAAAAAAAAAAAATCTTCCCATTGCCCCCTCATCTGCCCCATCAAAAAAAAAAAAAATTCCCATTGCCCCCTCATCCTGCCCCATCAAAAAAAAAAAAAAAAAATCTTCCCATTGCCCCCTCATCCCCATCCCAAAAAAAAAAAAAAATCTTCCCATTGCCCCCTCATCCGCCCCATCAAAAAAAAAAAAATCTTCCCATTGCCCCCTCATCGCCCCATCAAAAAAAAAAAAAAAAAAAATCTTCCCATTGCCCCCTCATCCGCCCCATCAAAAAAAAAAATCTTCCCATTGCCCCTCATCATCTGCCCCCCAAAAAAAAAAAAAAAATCTTCCCATTGCCCCCTCATCCGCCCCATCAAAAAAAAAAAAAAAAAATCTTCCCATTGCCCCTCATCCGCCCCATCAAAAAAAAAAAAAAATCTTCCCATTGCCCCCTCATCTGCCCCATCAAAAAAAAAAAAAAATCTTCCCATTGCCCCTCATCCGCCCCAAAAAAAAAAAAAAATCTTCCCATCAAATCAAAAAAAAAAAAAAATCTTCCCCCTCATCTGCCCCATCAAAAAAAAAAAAAATCTTCCCATTGCCCCCTCATTGCCCCATCAAAAAAAAAAAAAAAAAATCCATTGCCCCCATCATCCGCCAAAAAAAAAAAAAAAAAATCTTCCCATTGCCCCCTCATCTGCCCCATCAAAAAAAAAAAAAAATCTTCCCATTCATCCCCCTCAAAAAAAAAAAAAAAAAAAATCTTCCCATTGCCCCCTCATCCGCCCCCCAAAAAAAAAAAAAAAATCTTCCCATTGCCCCCTCATCCGCCCCATCAAAAAAAAAAAAAAAAAAATCTTCCCATTGCCCCTCATCTGCCCCATCAAAAAAAAAAAAATCTTCCCATTGCCCCTCATCCGCCCCCATCAAAAAAAAAAAAAAAATCTTCCCATTGCCCCCTCATCCGCCCCATCAAAAAAAAAAAAAAATCTTCCCATTGCCCCCTCATCCCCCATCAAAAAAAAAAAAAATCTTCCCATTGCCCCTCATCCGCCCCATCAAAAAAAAAAAAAAATCTTCCCATTGCCCCTCATCCGCCCCATCAAAAAAAAAAAAAAAAAAATCTTCCCATTGCCCCCCCCCTCATCCCCCCAAAAAAAAAAAAAAATCTTCCCATTGCCCCTCATCCGCCCCATCAAAAAAAAAAAAAAAAAATCTTCCCATTGCCCCCTCATCCGCCCCATCAAAAAAAAAAAAAAAAATCTTCCCATTGCCCCTCATCCTGCCCCATCAAAAAAAAAAAAAAATCTTCCCATTGCCCCCTCATCCGCCCCATCAAAAAAAAAAAAAAATCTTCCCATTGCCCCCCTCAAAATCTTCCCATCATCTGCCCCATCAAAAAAAAAAAAAAATCTTCCCATTGCCCCCATCAAAAAATCTTCCCATTGCCCCCCATCCGCCCCATCAAAAAAAAAAAAAAAAAATCTTCCCATTGCCCCCCTCATCCCCATCAAAAAAAAAAAAATCTTCCCAAAAAAAAAAAAAATCTTCCCATTGCCCCCTCATCCGCCCCATCAAAAAAAAAAAAAAATCTTCCCATTGCCCCCTCATCTGCCCCAAAAAAAAAAAAAAAAAAAATCTTCCCATTGCCCCCTCATCGCCCCAAAAAAAAAAAAAAAAATCTTCCCATTGCCCCTCATCTGCCCCATCAAAAAAAAAAAAAAAATCTTCCCATTGCCCCCTCATCCGCCCCATCAAAAAAAAAAAAATCTTCCCATTGCCCCCTCATCCGCCCCATCAAAAAAAAAAAAATCTTCCCATTGCCCCCTCATCCGCCCATCAAAAAAAAAAAAATCTTCCCAAAAAAAAATCCCCCCCATTCCCCTCATCCCCAAAAAAAAAAAAAAAAATCTTCCCATTGCCCCCTCATCTGCCCCCAAAAAAAAAAAAAAATCTTCCCATTGCCCCCTCATCTGCCCCCATCAAAAAAAAAAAAAAATCTTCCCATTGCCCCCTCATCCGCCCCATAAAAAAAAAAAAAAATCTTCCCATTGCCCCTCATCATGCCCCAAAAAAAAAAAAAAAAAAATCTTCCCATTGCCCCCTCATCTGCCCCATCAAAAAAAAAAAAAAAAATCTTCCCATTGCCCCTCATCCGCCCCATCAAAAAAAAAAAAAATCTTCCCATTGCCCCCTCATCCGCCCCATCAAAAAAAAAAAAAAAATCTTCCCATTGCCCCCTCATCCGCCCCATCAAAAAAAAAAAAAATCTTCCCCATCATCCGCCCCATCAAAAAAAAAAAAAAAAAAATCTTCCGCCCATCCGCCCCATCAAAAAAAAAAAAAAAAAAATCTTCCCATTTCATCCCCCCATCAAAAAAAAAAAAAATCTTCCCATTGCCCCTCATCCGCCCCAAAAAAAAAAAAAAAAAAATCTTCCCATTGCCCCCTCATCTGCCCCAAAAAAAAAAAAAAAATCTTCCCATTGCCCCTCATCTGCCCCATCAAAAAAAAAAAAAAAAATCTTCCCATTGCCCATCATCGCCCCATCAAAAAAAAAAAAAAAAAAAATCTTCCCATTGCCCCCTCATCCGCCCCATCAAAAAAAAAAAAAAATCTTCCCATTGCCCCCCCGCCCCATCAAAAAAAAAAAAAAATCCATTGCCCCCATCAAAAAAAAAAAAAAAAATCTTCCCATTGCCCCCTCATCCGCCCCATCAAAAAAAAAAAAAAAATCTTCCCATTGCCCCTCATCCGCCCCATCAAAAAAAAAAAAAATCTTCCCATTGCCCCCTCATCCGCCCCATCAAAAAAAAAAAAAATCTTCCCATTGCCCCTCATCCGCCCCCAAAAAAAAAAAAAAAAAATCTTCCCATTGCCCTCTCATCCGCCCCATCAAAAAAAAAAAAAAATCTTCCCATTGCCCCATCATCCGCCCCATCAAAAAAAAAAAAAAAATCTTCCCATTGCCCCTCATCCGCCCCATCAAAAAAAAAAAAAATCTTCCCATCCCATCAAAAAAAAATCTTCCCCCATCAAAAAAAAATCTCATCCCATTGCCCATCATCTGCCCCAAAAAAAAAAAAATCTTCCCATTGCCCCCTCATCCGCCCCATCAAAAAAAAAAAAAAAAAATCTTCCCAAAAAAAAAAAAAAAAAATCTTCCCATTGCCCCCTCATCCGCCCCATCAAAAAAAAAAAAAAAAAATCTTCCCATTGCCCCCTCATCATTGCCCCATCAAAAAAAAAAAAAATCTTCCCATTGCCCCTCATCGCCCCATCAAAAAAAAAAAAAAAAATCTTCCATTGCCCCCCTCATCCGCCCCATCAAAAAAAAAAAAAATCTTCCCATTGCCCCTCATCCGCCCCAAAAAAAAAAAAAAAAATCTTCTTGCCCCCCATTGCCCCTCATCTGCCCCATCAAAAAAAAAAAAAAAAATCTTCCCATTGCCCCCTCATCCGCCCCAAAAAAAAAAAAAAAAAAAAAATCTTCCCATTGCCCCTCATCCCCCCCCATCAAAAAAAAAAAAAATCTTCCCATTGCCCCCTCATCCGCCCCATCAAAAAAAAAAAAAAATCTTCCCATTGCCCCATTCCCCCTCATCCGCCCCAAAAAAAATCTTCCCATTGCCCCTCATCCCCATCAAAAAAAAAAAAAAAATCTTCCCATTGCCCCCTCATCCGCCCCCCAAAAAAAAAAAAAATCTTCCCATTGCCCCCATCATCTGCCCCATCAAAAAAAAAAAAAAAATCTTCCCATTGCCCTCAAAAATCAAAAAAAAAAAATCTTCCCATTGCCCCCTCATCGCCCCAAAAAAAAAAAAAAAAAATCTTCCCATTGCCCCTCATCCGCCCCATCAAAAAAAAAAAAATCTTCCCATTGCCCCCTCATCCGCCCCATCAAAAAAAAAGAAAAAAAATCTTCCCATTGCCCCCTCATCCGCCCCATCAAAAAAAAAAAAAAAAAATCTTCCCATTGCCCCCCCTTCCCCCCCATCAAAAAAAAAAAAAAAAAATCTTCCCATTGCCCCCTCATCCGCCCCATCAAAAAAAAAAAAAAAATCTTCCCATTGCCCCTCATCCGCCCCATCAAAAAAAAAAAAAAAAAATCTTCCCATTGCCCCCCTCATCCGCCCCATCAAAAAAAAAAAAAATCTTCCCATTGCCCCTCATCCGCCCCATCAAAAAAAAAAAAAAAAATCTTCCCATTGCCCCCTCATCTGCCCCATCAAAAAAAAAAAAAAATCTTCCCATTGCCCCCTCATTGCCCCATCAAAAAAAAAAAAAAATCTTCCCATTGCCCCCTCATCCGCCCCATCAAAAAAAAAAAAAAATCTTCCCATTGCCCCCTCATCCGCCCCATCAAAAAAAAAAAAAAATCTTCCCATTGCCCCCTCATCCGCCCCATCAAAAAAAAAAAAATCTTCCCATTGCCCCCTCATCTGCCCCATCAAAAAAAAAAAAAATCTTCCCATTGCCCCCTCATCAAAAAAAGAAAAAAATCCCCATAAAAAAAAAAAAAAAATCTTCCCATTGCCCCCTCATCCGCCCCATCAAAAAAAAAAAAAAATCTTCCCATTGCCCCCCTCATCTGCCCCATCAAAAAAAAAAAAAAATCTTCCCATTGCCCCCTCATCCGCCCCATCAAAAAAAAAAAAAAAAATCTTCCCATTGCCCCCTCATCCTGCCCCATCAAAAAAAAAAAAATCTTCCCATTGCCCCCTCATCCGCCCATCAAAAAAAAAAAATCTTCCCATTGCCCCCTCATCCGCCCCCAAAAAAAAAAAAAATCTTCCCATTGCCCCCTCATCCGCCCCCCAAAAAAAAAAAAAAAAAATCTTCCCATTGCCCCCTCATCCGCCCCAAAAAAAAAAAAATTGCCCTCAAAAAAAAATCTTCCCATTTCCCCCCCTCATCCGCCCCATCAAAAAAAAAAAAAATCTTCTTCCCATTGCCCCCTCATCTGCCCCATCAAAAAAAAAAAAAAAAAAAAAAATCTTCCCATTGCCCCCCTCATCTGCCCCATCAAAAAAAAAAGAAAAAAATCTTCCCATTCCCATCATGCCCCCCTTCCCATTGCCCCCTCATCCGCCCCATCAAAAAAAAAAAAAAAATCTTCCCATTGCCCCTCATCCGCCCCATCAAAAAAAAAAAATCTTCCCATTGCCCCCATTGCCCCATCAAAAAAAAAAATCTTCCCATTGCCCCTCATCCGCCCCATCAAAAAAAAAAAATCTTCCCATTGCCCCCTCATCCGCCCCATCAAAAAAAAAAAAAAAATCTTCCCATTGCCCCCTCATCGCCCCATCAAAAAAAAAAAAATCTTCCCATTGCCCCTCATCCGCCCCATCAAAAAAAAAAAAAAAATCTTCCCATTGCCCCCTCATCCGCCCCATCAAAAAAAAAAAAAAAAAATCTTCCCATTGCCCCTCATCTGCCCCATCAAAAAAAAAAAAAAAAAATCTTCCATTGCCCCCCCCATCATCCCCATCAAAAAAAAAAAAAAAAATCTTCCCATTGCCCCTCATCCGCCCCATCAAAAAAAAGAAAAAAAATCTTCCCATTGCCCCTCATCCGCCCCATCAAAAAAAAAAAAAATCTTCCCATTGCCCCCTCATCCGCCCCATCAAAAAAAAAAAAAAAAATCTTCCCATTGCCCCCTCATCCGCCCCATCAAAAAAACTTCTTCCCATTGCCCCTCATCCGCCCCATCAAAAAAAAAAAAAAAATCTTCCCATTGCCCCCTCATCCGCCCCATCAAAAAAAAAAAAAAAAAAAATCTTCCCATTGCCCCTCATCTGCCCCATCAAAAAAAAAAAAAAAAAAAAAATCTTCCCATTGCCCCTCATCTGCCCCATCAAAAAAAAAAAAAAAAAAATCTTCCATTGCCCCTCATCTGCCCCATCAAAAAAAAAAAAAAAAATCTTCCCATTGCCCCTCATCCGCCCCATCAAAAAAAAAAAAAAAAATCTTCCCATTGCCCCCTCATCCGCCCCATCAAAAAAAAAAAAAATCTTCCCATTGCCCCCCTCATCCGCCCCCAAAAAAAAAAAAAAAAATCTTCCCATTGCCCCCTCATCCGCCCCATCAAAAAAAAAAAAAAAAAATCTTCAAAAAAAAAAAAAATCTTCCCATTGCCCCTCATCCGCCCCATCAAAAAAAAAAAAAAAAATCTTCCCATTGCCCCCTCATCCGCCCCATCAAAAAAAAAAAAAAAAATCTTCCCATTGCCCCCTCATCCGCCCCCCCAAAAAAAAAAAAAAAAATCTTCCCATTGCCCCTCATCCGCCCCAAAAAAAAAAAAAATCTTCCCATTGCCCCTCATCCCGCCCCCATTAAAAAAAAAAAAAAAAAATCTTCCCATTGCCCCCCATTGCCCCATCAAAAAAAAAAAAAAATCTTCCATTGCCCCCATCAAAAAAAAAAAATTCCCATTGCCCCTCATCCGCCCCATCAAAAAAAAAAAAAATCTTCCCATTGCCCCCTCATCCGCCCCAAAAAAAAAAAAAAAATTGCCCCTCATCCGCCCCATCAAAAAAAAAAAAATCTTCCCATTGCCCCTCATCCGCCCCATCAAAAAAAAAAAAAAAAAATCTTCCCATTGCCCCCTCATCCGCCCCATCAAAAAAAAAAAAAAAAAAATCTTCCCATTGCCCCTCATCCCCCAAAAAAAAAAAAAAAATCTTCCCATTGCCCCCTCATCCGCCCCATCAAAAAAAAAAAAAAAATCCATTGCCCCCTCATCCGCCCCATCAAAAAAAAAAAAAATCTTCCCATTGCCCCCTCATCTGCCCCATCAAAAAAAAAAAAAATCTTCCCATTGCCCCCCATCCGCCCCATCAAAAAAAAAAAAAAAAAATCTTCCCATTGCCCCCTCATCCGCCCCCAAAAAAAAAAAAAAAAATCTTCCCATTGCCCCCTCATCCCCATCAAAAAAAAAAAAAAATCTTCCCATTGCCCCCTCATCCGCCCCATCAAAAAAAAAAAAAAAAATCTTCCCATTGCCCCCTCATCCGCCCCATCAAAAAAAAAAAAAAAAATCTTCCCATTGCCCCTCATCCTTCCCCCATCAAAAAAAAAAAAAAAAATCTTCCCATTGCCCCCTCATCCCCCATCAAAAAAAAAAAAAATCTTCCCATTGCCCCTCATTGCCCCATCAAAAAAAAAAAAAAAATCTTCCCATTGCCCCTCATCCGCCCATCAAAAAAAAAAAAAAAAAAAATCTTCCCATTGCCCCCTCATCCGCCCCATCAAAAAAAAAAAAAAAAAAATCTTCCCATTGCCCCCTCATCTGCCCCATCAAAAAAAAAAAAAAATCTTCCCATTGCCCCCTCATCCGCCCCAAAAAAAAAAAAAAAAAAATCTTCCCATTGCCCCCTCATCCCCCCCATCAAAAAAAAAAAAAAATCTTCCCATTGCCCCCTCATCCGCCCCATCAAAAAAAAAAAAAAATCTTCCCATTGCCCCCTCATCCGCCCCATCAAAAAAAAAAAAATCTTCCCATTGCCCCTCATCCCCCATCAAAAAATCAAAAAAAAAATCTTCCCATTGCCCCCTCATCTGCCCCATCAAAAAAAAAAAAAAAATCTTCCCATTTCCCATTGCCCCCTCATCTCCCATTGCCCCCCATCTGCCCCATCAAAAAAAAAAAATCTTCCCATTGCCCCTCATCCATTGCCCCCAAAAAAAAAAAAAAAAAAATCTTCCCATTGCCCCATCCCCCCCTCATCTGCCCCATCAAAAAAAAAAAAAAATCTTCCCATTGCCCCCATCCGCCCCAAAAAAAAAAAATCTTCCCATTGCCCCCTCATCTGCCCCAAAAAAAAAAAAAAAAAAAAAAATCTTCCCATTGCCCCCCCATCATCTGCCCATCAAAAAAAAAAAAAATCTTCCCATTGCCCCCTCATCCGCCCCATCAAAAAAAAAAAAAAATCTTCCCATTGCCCTCATCCGCCCCATCAAAAT